>OX940805.1:24079935-24478434 GCA_954870605.1 Acer campestre
ATGATGGTTATTTATTCAAAGGCCACCAACTTTGCATCCCAGTCCATTCTCTGCGTGATTTTATATTGTTTGAGTTGCACTCTGGTGGTATGGCTGCCCATTTTGGTCGTGATAAGACATTAGCTCTCTTGGAAGAACGTTTTTTCTGGCCAAACATGAGGAGGGATGTCTCTAAATTTGTAGAACGATGTGCTATATGCCAGACTTCGAAGGGACAACGACAAAATTCTGGCCTGTATACTCCATTGCCGGTTCCTGACTCAATTTGGGAAGATTTGTCTATGGATTTTGTGTTGGGATTGCCCCGTACTCAACGTGGTGTTGACTCCATCTTCGTTGTAGTTGATCGGTACTCGAAGATGGCTCACTTCTTACCTTGCAAGAAGGCAGCTGATGCTAGTTTTGTTGAGTTTTGTTGCTCACTTGTTTTTTCGAGAGGTGGTTCGCTTGCATGGAATTCCCAAATCGATCACTAGTGATCGTGATGTTCGCTTTATGAATCATTTATGGAAAGAGTTATGGCGTCGCTTTCAAACTAAATTACAATTTAGTTCAGCCTACCACCCTCAAACAGATGGCCAGACTGAAGTAGTGAATCGTACGCTGGGAAATATGCTTCGCTGTGTAGCAGGGGAGAAGCCAAAACAATGGGATGCAGCCTTGCCTCAAGTGGAGTTTGCTTTTAACAGTATGATCAATCGGTCTACTGGGAAAACACCATTTACTATTGTCTATACTAAGCCCCCTAATCAAACGGTTGATCTCTTAGACTTGCCTCAATTTCGAAGTAAACCAGCTGCAACACTGGCAGAGCATATTGTCAAACTCCACCAAGATGTCCGATTGAAACTTGAAGACTCTAATCACAAGTATAAGCAAGCAGCAGATCGGCGTCGTCGTCGATTTAAAGAGTTCCAGGAAGGTGATTTAGTGATGGTCTTTCTTCGCAAGGAACGGCTTCCTGTGGGATCATATCAGAAACTGCAGGCTCGCAAGATAGGTCCTTGTCGCATCCTTCGGAAAATCAGTGATAATGCCTACACTGTGGAGTTGCCAGCAGATCTTCGTATTTCGAATACCTTCAATGTGGCTGATATTTTCACTTACCATCCGCCGGACGATGCACCTGAGGTTGTTGTTTAAACTCGGGTCGAGTTTTCAGAGGGTGGGATGGAGTTGATGTAGCACCATAAGGGCATTTTAGTGTCATTTGCTGGTTTGGAGTTTATGGTCATTTGAGCTGTGGAATATTCAGGACGTGCATCATGTGAGGTTCAATTCTGTTTTGGCTCTCGGGATTGGAGCGTATCAGATGGGACGCGTGGCAATCAATGATTCGTTTTTAATGATTAGTTTGTTATTTTGTTTTGGTGTCAGGCTTGTATTTATTTGCTGGCTTTGTTTCTTTTCTGGTTAGCTTTTGGATTGCTCATGAATATTGGGTTGTAACCCTTGGATTTTCTCTCTGTTTTTATATTGAACAACCTCCATTGCTAAGTTTGATAAAGCTTCAGCTGGAGTTTGGCCTCTTCATAGGCGTTTATACATCAGAGAGTTTTTCTATTATATATATATATAATATATCAGGACGAAGAATGTGGATCTAAGATTTACATACTTTGACTTAAAGTGTATGCACTTGTTAAAACTTTTCCATAATCTATGGTCCACATTCTTCGTCCTGATATATTTTATATCAGGATGAACTACAGCAGAAGGATTATATATATAATACTTTTCTAATCAGGACCATCCTGACTTTACAATTTCAAGACATCAAACCACAGCCACACATTCACAATAAGCTCATACCCAATATTTGTATGGCTATAGTTGGATATCTTTAATTTATAATTTCAATACGTCCTTACTAGAGAACAACCATATATATATATTGGAAGTGAGCATGATATTTATATTTAATGAGTTTATAAGAGATATTCATATCTTTTTTTTAGTTTTTAATTATTATTTTTTTACATCTAAATTAGAATCTAATGATTAATAACCTCTTGTATATAACTATCTAGCTATTTTGTTTCAAAAAAAAAAAAACTATATAGATATCGTACAATAGCACCACCATCATTTCTTATGATAATAAACATGTGATGTAGTTAATGGAAACTACAACACAAAAGCATCATAAAATGTTGAAAAACATATATATTATAATTCGAACCTTAATTACATTGTTCTTAAGTGATAATCAACGATAGTCAAATGTGTTAAATCTTCCATATTTGGTTTGTTTTATGTGTTTATAAGAGTGATTATATTGATAGATAATTTTAACTTAAAAGATTAGTCTATTGGGTTATATATATATACTCTCTTTTTATTATATATTTATTTTTTAAGCATGAGATTTATCTCATTTTCTTTTGCTTCACACATGAGTTGTCTGGTGTAAAATCGCTGATCTATAATTAAATGGTAGTTAAAAGAATTATCGTTGATCAATTAGCGTCAATAACATAATCAATGTTTCATTTGTTTATCCAACAAATATCTTGCATAAAATCTTTAAAATAGTAGATCATGTTGCACTCACCCACGCACCAAAAAAAATTCTATACAAAGATACATATCCCATCTCAATCAGCTTGGCCCTACCATCTCATCCCAAAAAAAGTAATAGACAATTTAAAATCTTTAAAAACCCAATTTAGCCCACTATGGCACTAAAAGACATATAGTTAGTCAAATACCCCACCACCACCCCAAAAAAAAAAAAAAAAATGTCATCCCTTACGTCATCAGCATATATATATATATATATAAAATCTACCCTATCCATCTACGACGAATTCGGGTCTTTTAATGTGCTATCTTTTTTCCGACCTAAAACAAATAAGACTTTGTATTTAAACATAGTGAAAGTGATTAAAATTACGACAATTAATTGTATATGTCAACATATATAGGTCAAGAGAAAGGTTAGCTTAGGGAATCCAAATTCATCTAGGACCACTGCCGCTCATCTCAATGGATCTAAAACTGGCCGACCCGAGATTCTTATACGGGCCGGGTGACACCCCATCTTCCTCCTCCAGGATCCGCTTATCTCCTCTCCTCCTCACCCACATCTTGTAACTCCAAAACGCAATAGCTCCAATCGACACAGCTATGGCCACACACAAAACTGCAATCCCAAGCCCGAAACCCACGTCCATTTTCTTCTTCCCTGCACCCTCCCGTACCTTAAAATATCCCACCTTGCTGTCGTCACCAACTCCTAACAACGTTTGGATCGGGTAATCCACAATATAACAAAACCCGGATCCGTTTTTATACAGTGCTCCCCAACAGCTACAGTTGTTTTTACAGTTCCCCTCGCATTGCTCCAAAGACGATGTGATTTCGTATCTCATTAACTCCTTAAACGGTAAGTCGACGCCGTTTCTTCTCAAAACCGTGAAGTCGTTTTCTTTTTCAACGTCGTCACTACAAAAGTCTCCTCCTGAACTGGGAGAAAAGCACTTACCGGACGAAGCGTCCGTTTTGTTGTCCAGACAAGAGCAACCCGATTCGGAAGTACACAGACCGTACGAACCGCACGGGCTGGGCAAATCACAAGTGTTAGAAATCGCCTGGTAAACCAAGACCCAGTTGGACCCATCCCAGTAGTACCCTTTAAGATTCCCGTCCGGTTCTAACCGGACCAAAAGGAATCCACTAATGTTTTTCTGATAGCTCATGAAGGGTTGGAGGTCTACTCCTATTGGGTTTCCAACTTGGTACATGCCCAAAAACCCGTCCGAGTCGACCCGGGCGTAAATCGGTCCTTTTCCTTCAACGATATGTGCTTTAGCTTCCATTGCTGAGTGTCTCAAATATATTTGTTCTGATTTTTCGTTAAACGCTGCATATAAGCCGATGAAATTGTTGCCCAACCGCATAGAATAGAGCTCATTTGAGGAAACAAGAGACATGGTACTTGAGAAATTCTGGTTTTCTACGAGGGTATTTGTAGGAAAGTCGAAACTTTGCCAGACAAATGAAGCAGAGTCGTCAAGCTTTTGTATTTGTAAATTTGAGGAATCGAGAAGCACAACTCTGTCACCTTGTGTTCCAGTTGACCAAAACACCCTCGTGTGCGGTCCCGATATAACAAGACTGCCATTGAAGAAGAGTTGAGTGTGGTCTGACCATGGAGCTAACTGAGTTGGGTTGGCGAGCCAGAGAGTTTCCAACGAGGGCACGTGGACGACAGCGATCGCGAGTTGCTTTGAGTTGACTCGGAGGAAACCAAATGAAAAAGTGCCCGTTGAATCGTTGAGAAGAGGTTGAAATGATTTCACTGAAGGGTTTGGAGTTGCTTTAAAGCCTCTCAAGAGCTCTTGTTGTGTTGCGGCATCAGTTCTGGGACACGTATATGTAGTGTATAGAACAAAGATGACAAAGAGCAGGAAGTGAGTTGCACTTTGACGAGTTACCACCGAGTTGGTTGATGTCTCCATGCTGGTTGATTCAGAGGTTAATGAAAGTGGTGTTATAGGTTTTATCAGCAATGCCTGCAATATATGCCTTTTTCTCGTTAGGCGTCAGACATGATGGACCAACACATTAATCATTTTAAATTCGATATTGAAGATCTCATGATTTGAATATCTTATACGAATATCTATACTATAAGTTGTAATTACTTTCAAAATTAATTATAACATTTCACATCTAACAAAACAAGTAAATTAATAATTTATTAGGGAAGTCTTCTTTGGCCTGTTGAGAACTTGAGATTTGCCACTATAAATGAAAATGATTAGTTTAAAATTAAAACTTGTATCCCACCTTAAGTGTGGATGCCCTTTCCCCATTTGTAAGAACAGTTGTTCGGACTGTGCTTGTGCTAGTAGAGTCCTATTCTCGTAGGGTTCCGACAGTTGTTGTAATTTAAAAAAAAAAAAAATTAAAACTTATATTAATTGTATGCATATATACAGTATCCCCTTTGATTGATGGAATTTAATTATATGAAATTGTTCGAGCCGTTGATTTGAGAGTCATTTGTTCAAACCTCAAGCTCATCCATCTACCAGCTAAACTACGTCCCTGGATGCATGAAAATAATTAGTTTAAAAACTTGCATTGTATGTATATGTACGGTATCCCATTTGATTGATGGAATTTAATTATATGAAATTGTCCCTTATAAATGTTATATTGTAAATACTTATAAGATTCATTATTTCATTACATCATGAGCTGATCAATGGATGGTTGAAGAAATTTCGATCTATCTCTTGATTTGGATTCACTTAAAATTTCAAAAAGGATACCATACATGTGATTGTTTGAAATACATGATTAATTTTCAATTACTAATCACCAATTTGATTTGTATTCAAGTAAAAAGTCCACGTACAAAGAGGAAGTATTTAATTGATTCATTACAAAAATGGTCAAATTAAGAGAGTAGTTAGTAGCAAGATTAGTTGGAGTTAGGCTATCGCGCTTCTAAATGATAACAATTCTAGAAATATATACGTGGAACATAAATAGAGTTAATGATTTTCATGGTCATCCAACAAGCAGAAGTCAAATCAATACATGCAGAGGCTACAACGTCAAAATAGAAATCCATGGGCTTTCCTCAACCACCCACTTTTTCTCCGACGGCAATATTTGGGCACTGCATTTCAAGTTTTCAACTTGTTCTCTGAAGATATAAGCAATAAGTGAAGAAAATCAGAAATGGACTTGATTTGATGACAACTGTGCATTGAAGTTTAAGGGTTGACTATTTCGAGAGTAAAAGATATGACTTTTTTCCATTTATGGCAACCTGCATGTTTGTTGACTTTGATAATTCAACAACCTAAAACTTTGCATTTTTCTTTTCCTTTATTGTCTATTGTCTATTTGTCTTCTTAGATATTCTTGACGACCCCTTATAAAAATTTTCACATACCTTGCTTTCTGGCTACAGAAAGCAGCAATATCTTTCCTTTTTCTCTTTGAAGATTTTATCGGGCGTGCATAGATGTATGTATATATGAAGAAGTATTTTGAACAATATATATATAATTAACAAAGCCTAGCCTTTATGAATTTATGGTGCAACTGGCCAACTAAACAGCTGTAGATGTTACACTGAAATTATATAATTTTTTGAAAAAGTCATGGGATGATCAACAATTCACAATTCACATTATGTCAATAATTTTTTTATTTATATTTGACATAAACAGATACCTTGGTTGGTGATACCATTAAATAAATATTTTTGAGAAACTTCTCAACATGTAAGGACAGTTTCTGCTCTTTAATTAATTTATAGAAAACAGGGATTAATTATTCCAATCACATGCATGAACACATGGAACTTGTCAATTTTATGCTGTCACTTTCCTTTTTTCTCCTTTGATTATTCACGGAACCTCAAAATATTTATAAGTAGGTGATTTTTAAGTCTGTCAAGTGTGAACTTTTGGTTAGTGACATAGTTTTGAGCTTTGACTATTGGAGAGTGGAGACATATAAAATACAATTACAAATATATATATTGGTTGATCTATCTATACATCACTTGCTCGTAAATGGTAATATTTATTTATGTAGTTACGACTTTTATTTTATTGGAGAAACACATCCACACACAGGCAAGGTACGTAAGGTAACTAGGTAAGCGAATTTATTTATTTATTTTTTATTTTTTTACAATATAAAACAAAAAACAAAAAAGAGGTCAACCGATTAAAAGAAAGTCAAAAACTAAAAATATATTCTACGCTCAATTTATCGTAATTTATATATATGAGAAAGTGCAATTATGCCAAACTATGTCAAAAGAAATATATATTTTTTTTTTAAATCACAAAAAGAAGACTTTTTACGATTGAGAGGTGAGAAATGGTGTACTCAAAATATGTATATGGTGTATTTAATTACTATTTAATTAGCAACACAAACTGAAAATGTCAAGTACTAAATCGATAACGTACAGCGATACTAATAAATATTAAATACACACAACACTTTATTAAAGTATACCCACATTTTATGAATTGATTTAATTTCACCTCATTTGTATTTGAGTAATGCTAGACGTCCCAATTTTTTTATTTTTTCTAAATTCTATCCTAAATGATGTGGCACATGAGATGTCAACATCTTATAAATCATGGGATTATATGGCAACTGATATGATTTTAACACCTCACGTACCACATCATTTGGGGTAGAATTTAGGACGTCTAGCATTACTCTTTGTATTTTATTGTGATTAGTGAGTTGTGAGTTGTGAGTAAATGTGATACAAGTTTGGGATCACACAAAAGCATCAAAGAAAAGTGGTTGATTGTGGCCAAAGTTAGTCATGGTTGGATAAAATAATAGCTACCTTTTTTTTTTTGGTTACATCTCACGTGTCTAATTTTTCCATTCCATCCATTGAACACATTTCAAACCTAATATACATGTAAGATAGTTAATGTCTTTTCGTAAATGTCACCTTGAGATATCTTTTTGAATTATATTTTGGCCTTTAGCTTCTTGTTACTTAACGTGAAGTTTGATAATTGGAATTAACTTTCCAAGAAAAGAGATTAGATAATTACAACAACCTTCAATAACTGATTGCAAGAACTCTTCAAATACTACCACCACCAGTTAAAAATTGAGACCTGATTAAGACATATATATATATATATATCGAGCTTTAATCAATTGTGTTTAATTATAATTACTTTCTTTAAAAAATTTAAGCCCAAATAAAATCAGCAAGCCCAACCCAAAATTAAAATTTTGTTAAAAGATAACAATAAATAAAATCAGTAAGCCTTACCCAAAAATGAAAAAAATCAAGATTGTTGAGAGTGGGATTTGAACCCACGCCCTTTCGGACCAGAACCTTAATCTGGCGCCTTAGACCAACTCGGCCATCTCAACTTTGATGTTATGTTTTTGCAGGTTTATTGTTTTAAACATTTTTATCTACAAAATGTGAAACAATTTTAAAGGATATGTAATTGAAAAAAGGAAACATCAAAATCTAAAGATGTTTTAGCATATTGATTTTTTTAGATATTTAATTTTCTCAATAATCTATTAATATATATATAATCATATTAAGATCCAATATATTCTATTAAATTTCAATAAAGATATTTAAAATGTGCATTATTGGAATATATATATATATATATATCAATATATAGATAGATAGAAATACAAAACAATTTAGTAAACCCAAAACCCACACCATTGGTTGAGACTTGAGACCATGAAAAGTGATAACGACATATTATTTAACCTTATTGATTTAGTGGACTTGGTTGATTAATGTCAACCACATAATGGTACGCATTTAGATAGGGCCGGCCACCTTTGATTGTCTTGCCTGAATTGACATGACCTCACTATATTTCTATTTATTTTTATTTTTTTTTATTATGTATCATTTTGTACTTTAATCATTAATATTATGATATGATATGCAATTTGATAAAGCTCGCTGTGCCCATACACACGCATGACGCAACCTTTAGATAATATAAGATATATTCCAATATATGATCCCGAACAAAAAACTTCACTTTAAAAAGTTGAAGATTATCTTAACCTTCTTCTATATTTAGGAGGGTGTATTCAATTAATATTCTTAAGAACATTTAAAGACATTTTTTAAGTGATAGATTTTTATGGATTTTTATGGATTTTTACGGTCTTTTATAAATCTACATTGATTTTCATTGATTTGTTTAGACATTTATCTCAGACTTTTATGGATTTGTTTGGATATCTATCTCAGACTGTTATGGATTTATTTAGACATCCATAGACTTTTATGGATTTGTTATCTCTGACTTTTATTATAAAAATGGAGAAGAGTGGTGATATTTACACCCCTTAAAAGCTGTATGTACACCTCTCTAGAAAGTTCAATCAACTTTATTATTATTTAAAAATTTGTTATTGAATTTATTGTTTTCCAAAAAAAAATAAAAAAATCTAACTCTTAAATACATAAATTACTTCAAGATGAGTTGGGGTTTGAGCTAATTTTATTTTAAAGTGGTATATTAAAATAATAAAAAAAGATAAAAATACATAAAAATAAAAATAAAGGTAAGTTAAATGCCCAGAACTTGTATAAAAGGCAAAACAAAGACAAATAAAAAAAAAATTAAATTTTTTTTTTAAAAAAAATTTAATGTTTTTGCTTGTATGTGTTGCCAGTTGCTGATGTGTGTAACTCACGTGAAAAAGAAAAAAAGAAAAAAAAGCACTAATCGTGACTTTTTTTTTTTTTGTGGGTGTTGTTGGGCAAGATTACAGTCGAAAAATCAGCAAGGAAAGATCATCGATCATGATTATTTGAGTAGAGAAGAAGCAACATGTTTCTGTTTTGAGAGAGAGAGAGAGAGAGAGAGAGAGAGAGAGCAAAGTCCTCCAAAATCTTTGAGGAGAATGCTGGACATGTTATGACATTTGATATTTATATCTCTCACTATCAAGTCCACCAAAATCCACCAAAATCCATTACCTAAGAAAATCATTTAAAATCTAATCCTAATTGAATACACCTTGATTCTTGTAGACATTTTCAAAGTCTCAATTCAATACACCCGGATTTTAAAGGATTCTTTAAAATTCAATATAAATCTGAATTGAATACCACTGGATTAATATAGACTCTTTTAAAGTCTTTAAATGTCTGAATTGAATACACCAGGATTTATAATGTCTTTAAATGTCCTCAAGAATCCTAATTGAATACACACACCAACCCCCCCCCCCCCCCCCCCCCCCCTAGTAAAGCTATATTAAAAAACCAATTGATGATGATTTAAATATGGGTGGTTCCATTGTCACCCACAAAATATCTTTCAACATCAACGTTTAAATGAAACTTTTTTTTTTAATGAAGTAGGTATTTGTAAGCATCAAGCTATTCCCATTTCTGAGAACTCTTTGGTACAAAATCTAGCATCTTTAGCCTTCTCCTCTGTGAAGGAGTATCTCTGGCTAGATCACAGCTCTGTTTCTGGTTTTCGTTTGTTGTAATCTTTTTCGTTTCTATCAAAAAAATAATAATAATGAAAATTTTATTTTATTTTTAATTACCCTTACATTTAATTACTTAAAATACATGACTTTAACAATAATATTAAGGATATATTCGAGCTTTATATATACCCAAATGAAATCTCACTACAGAGATGTCAAGATGATAATATTTTTACATATAATAATATATATTTATATTTTTTATAAATCTAATTTATTCAAATTTATCTCATAACTTTCATCTATACAAATTAATCCAAATTTTATAATCCTATCATTGTTGGAAATGATGTAGCGTATTCCGTAACCGTTAAGATTATCCTGTACTTGTGTCCAGATTGGATCTCTACCATTCATGTTCGGAGTTTTGTAATTCTTTAGTTTACTGATATTTATCTCCCTTGTCTTTTTACCGGTTTAGTTGAGTATTTTGGTGTTTCCTTTTTTGTTCCCCTTATTGTTTGTTTTCCTTTTATTTTCTTTCAATATCAAGGGGTGTATTCAATTAGGATTTCAAAAGATTTTTAAAGACTTTTTTAAGCGGATGACTTTCACAAATTTCATGAACTTTTAATAATGAATGTACTTTTATTTGAAAATAGAATATATGTTCGGAGGTTGATGTTTTTTAAAGAGTTTTATGTTTTTCTTCTAAAGTGAAATTCTTTCTAATTAAAAAAAAAATTGGAAAAAAAAAAAAAAAAGTTCATTCAAAGTCTTTGGTAGGAATATAGAAGACAAATTGTGAGATTTGTTATAAATACCTCTAAATTTTCATAGACTGTTAAAAAGTTTTGATTGAATACCACATGATTTTTAAAGACTTATTTAAAGTCTATAAAAGTTATGTATTGAATACTCCGTGACTTTTATAGAATCTTTAAAAGTTTATATTGAATATACCAAAACTTTTAAATTCAATAAAAGTTATTAAAAGTCTTTTGAAATTCAAATTGAATACACTCTCCTTAATTGTTGACTTAAAGAGTTGGAGGTGTGAGATGAAAGACTTTTGGGGTGTCTAGATGGGACAGAGGATGCCCTAAAGTCTTCTTGAATGTTTTTTCTCCTCTTGATTGATGCAATTCATTAAAAAATAAAATAAATCATTCGAATGCATATTTATATCATTTTGTAAATTACTTGGCAAATGACTTTGTTATATTATTTGGGATAATAATTTTAAGATGGATTTTGGATTGCTCATATAGTATTATTGTATCATAAACAAAAGGGGGAATTACACAAACTTACCCTGGTTATATACATAATAATACAGAAACCCATATGAAAATCATAATGACACTCACACCCCCTTGACCCTGTTGACTCATGGTTGACCACCTGTTGACCACCGTTTGTCTGTCATAGACAAGGGGCAATGTTGTATTTTTATAATATATAAACAATAAAGTAATATAGAATTCGAAAACAAAATAAAATTAATTTTTTAAATGGCTCTCCACCATCCATATCAAGATGGATGGTGATGGCCAATGGTGTAGATGAACTGAAAATTAGAAGAAAAAATTGATGGAGAATGGAGATCCAATTAAATTCCACAAAAAACAAAATCACAAATCAATCCCCAAAACAAAATCCACAAATCTCATCCAACAATTATATCTTCTTCTCCAATCAATTCCAAAAAAAAAAAAAAACCAAAATAATATGGAAAAAAAGAAAAGAAAAATCAAATCCAAAACACACATTCATTAATAAAAATTCATCTTCAATCTGTTAAAAGTCACATTCAAGATATGTGATATTCCTTTCTCGAGCTAATAATCTTCGTAGGCGAAATATTCAAAACACAACAATAACAATCACCCAGTTTGTGTGTTTAGTTTCTAATCGTGTTGCGATACTTGCAATAACATTCATCGATGTTGTTTCAGAGACGAAGGCAGTGAATGGGTCTTCATCTGCAGTGGAGCTCTATCGTGGACCATTCCATCTATGATAGAGTTACAGATGGTGGAGATTAATCATTTTATTTTTAAAAAGTGTTTTATTTATTTATTTATTTATTTGTATTTTGTTTTAATGAATATTGTATCAAAAAGACAACATTGCACCTTATCAATGACAGAGAAACAATGGTCAACAGATGGTCAACCGTGAGTCAACAGGTCAAGGGGGTGCGAGTGTCATTATAATTTTTCCATGGGTTTTTATGTTATTATGCATATAAAAGTTGATTTAAGTCTTCTCGGTCGCTAAATCCATTCGAGGATTGAAAAATGAAGAAAGACTCGAGAAAATCTAACATGGAATTTAGTTGTGGGTCATATTTACATGTTTTTTAGTGCACAATATTCCACATTCTACTACCTACCCGGCCGTCTCTTACTTTCCTTTGCATTGAAAATTTGAAATCACAAAATGATAAGTGAGAATCTATTCATATCATATCAATTTTATCAATTGTCTAATTCATGCATCAAAAAGCTATTCTCTACCACTAATACATGTTTGTTGCTGATATTTTGATTTATGTCAAATTGTCAATGCAATAGTTTGTCTTCCTCATAATTTGCATATTCAATTCATGAATGTATTAGTAGCTGATGAAAATGACAGTGATTATTATTATTATTATTATTTTTAAAGTAAAATGACAGCAGCATTTGATTTGTTTAATTTACAACTTGGTTACATCTTTTTTTTTTAAAAACAAATAAATAAATAAATGCAGAAAAAATTGAATCGTAAGGGCATCTTCAATGCAAAAGTGGCTTGCATTCTGATGGTCAGTTTGGTATTGCTTTTAAAAAGTTAAAATCAGATTATTATATAATTTTGACATAAAATGTTTAGCAAAACTTTCAAAAGTGATTAATTGATCATCTCACAAGTTTTGACAGTGATTTTGAGAAATATGTGGGATTACTTTTTAAAAGTGATTATAGAATAATCTATTTCGGCATTTAATGAATTTTTTAAAATATCATTATTATCCTTATGAAATAAAGTTAAAATCATTTATATACCTTATTTCATCTCAAAATTAAATATTCTATTTAAATATTAATTTGATTTATAAAATCTTTTATTATTCTTATAATTTTTTTTTTCTAATTTAAATATTATACTTAAATATTGATTTAATATATATAATTAATGAAAAAAAATGAAATAGGGTCCTAAAATCATGTATATTTTAATCATTGTAACTAATCTCAGCACTTTTATAATAAAATTACAAAATATATGTATACTGCTATTAAGCTATACAGTAGTTTTAAAAATACAATTAACCAAACATCTGATTAACTTTACAGCTGATTATTCCTTCAGCACAGCTAACAGTGATTATTATAAAAGTTACAGCAATACCAAACTGGCTCTAATAGTCGTTGACATGGCAACAATGTTAAAGAAACTTCCTTCCTATGTGGCATAAAAATAAACTTGATAGACAATCAACTCAAAATTTGGTCTCTAATGCTTCTGTCTAAAACACTTTTTTTTTTTTTTTTTTAATGATATGTCCATTTTTTTTCTTCGTATTTTTATTTTATTTTATTTCCTTACCCAAAATAGATGAAAAATTAATGTCAATTTTAAATACTTGCTGAGTCAACTGAAAAAATAGTTGTACAACAAACCGTTTGAAAGTAGACGGTCATGTTGACAAAGTCTAATATATTATTTTCACCACGTCAGCTTGAGGTTGAATATGCATAGTTGCTAGGTGTGCCTATTATAGATCTCCTGGGTATTCCAGATTATTTGGCTAGTCCACTCCGGGCTAGGGTTTTTGATTTTATTCAAGATAGGAGATGGGTTCTTGATGATTTCTTCCGAGCTCATTTTCCGAATCTCTATTTTCGGATTGATAGGATTTCAATTTCTCCTGATGAGGATTCCCTTGTTTGGACTCATTCTAGGGATGGTCGGGTTTCATGTAAGGCTACTTACTCTCATATGCAGGGACGGAACTAGAAGTTTGATGTTGGGGGGGGGGGGGGGGGGGGGGCGCTACGGCACAGTGTATCTAACGAATTTTCTACGGTATGCATATAGCCAGTCCTGACTTATCTTAGCCCGTGGAAAAAATGTAAAAAATATGCCCCATATGTAGCTGACGGAGTGCAGTGCAGTCAGTGTTCTAGTAATCGAAAAAATTGGCCGATTAATCGTTAGAAAAACGGTCATTTTTTACTGCCGTTTGCAAGCCAAGGCAGCCATGTCCAACGTCAATAACCGGTCCCGGAGCTTGGAGATGAGAAGAAGGAGGTAGATCTGGTCTTACTGGAACTCATCATCGAAACCCAAAGCAAAAATGTATGAAGAAGATGAAGAAAGATGGAGAGGGAGAGTATTTGTGCGTTTCAAAAACCAGATCTAATAAAGAATATGAAGAGAGAAACAAAATAGAGATAAACGAAGAAGATGAAGAGAGATAGCGAGAGAGTGTGTGTTTCGGTGTTTGTGCGTTGAAAAGAAATGTGGAATTGTGGGGTGTAGAAAAACTAAAAAACAAAAGTGACACAAATAATAAGACCAAAGAAAAAAAAATGAAAATAAAAAGTCACATACGGTCATGTGAGGTTCGATCTAATGATAGTGCTGAGATGTTTGGGTTTTTAAATAATAAACAAATATCTAGATTTTTATTTTTTTTAATCAAAATGATTCTATTATGTTGTGAATAAACGAATAACAATCAAAGAACAAATAATCATAAATAATAAAGTGTGAGAGAGTGAAGAATGAATATAGAGAGACGAGGGAGAGCTTTGTTTTGTATTGATATTCTAAAAGACCAAAAAAATTACAAATGAACTCAAACACACATATATAGGCAATAAAGAGGAGGGAGATTATTGTAATTTCTATTGTTAATTATTGTTTTGCTACCCCACTTGCGGTTGCTACTCCAATGGGAAAGCCACACCCCACATTTTATAACATGTGTCCCACTAGTGGGTAATAACAAATGATGATAATGGGCATACGGTTGAAAACCATATTTGATTATAACATATTCAACACTAACACATAATTTTTTTTTTTTTCAAAACTTTGGGGGGGCCATGGCCCCTGTTGACCTCCACAATGTTCCGTCCCTACTAAGATGGTTCGTGACTCCCCTCAGGTCCCTTGGTGGAGAGATGTTTGGTCTCGCTTTATTTTTTTTCCCGTTCCACTTTGACTTGGAGTCTTTTGCATAATAGGCTTCCTATGGAGGATCATTTATGTAGGGTCGAGTTCCATTTGGCTTCCAGATGCAGTGTTTGTAGGGTTAGTAGTGAATTAGCTGACTATCTTTTCCTCTGGTTTTTCCTTGTGGTTGCTCATTGGGAGGCTGTCTTTTTTGCTTTCTAACGGCATATTTAGGCTGAATCGTGGGGTTTTTTTCTTCTCACAGGCCATGTCGGTTTCTTTTAGTGATTAGGTGCATGTCCTTTGGAAGGTGGCTGTTGTATGTACATATTCGGCCAAATGACACGACAACGAATTGTGTAGAAAAGGCGGGTCAAAGAATAGCCACGTCACTCATGGACCAGTCAACGAAGGGAAATATCGGTCAAAAGGCGTGCCAGCTAGCGCCCTCATCAGTCCAAATCAAAAGTGTGCTCGCCACAGTGGGTCGACCAATAAGAAGGCAACTTGTGTTCGCCAACCTGAAGTGTTCGCCCAGAATTATGCAGTCAGGGAAGCAACCTTATTCAAGTATACCTTTTACAACAAGGATTCGACCAGACACCAGGCATAAAGATTGAATCTTATTCCAAACAGGATACAAGCCGTTGTTAGCAAAGAAGAGTTCAAACAGGAAACAAACCCTAAAACCCTCTACAAACTCTAGATTCCTTGTACGAGTTAAAATAGGAACTCCTCTATTAACACAGGAAACCCTAGGAAAACTAGTATAAATAGAACCATAAATCCCATGAAAAAGAGTTCGAGATCAGAGAGAGAATAAGGCAATTGTATCAGAGATCAGAGTGTGTAAACTGCAAATAATCCATAGTATTATTCTTCTGCCCTCAAGGGACGCTGTGGTTTTTTCCCATTCAAGGGTTTTCCACGTAAAATTTGTCTTGCATGCATTGACTTATTTTCTCTTTATTCGTTTTAATTAAGATATTATTGTTGAGTGAGGCAATCCAAAAATCACCGTCAACAGTGGCTATTCATGAAGTGGTTTGGAGTGTGTGGTTATCCGGAATCATTGGATATTTGAGAGTAAAGCTATTGATTTTAGATTTGTGTTGTCTTTGGTTTAGTGTGTAGTTTCTAGAGCTAACTGTTTAGGCATTGGGTGTATACGTAATTGCATGGATGACCTTTTAATCCTTTGGTGCTTTGGTGTTCGTGGTCGGCCAACCAAGACTCTGGTGATCAAAAGCGTGATTTGATCGCCTCCTACTCCGAGTTGGATAAAAGTTAATACGGATGGTGCTGCCTTGAGTTCTCCAGGTATGAGAGGGTGTCAGGGTGTTTTCCACAACTGTAGATCATTTGTGAATGGTTGTTTTGCTATCCCTCTTGGACAAGTTTTTGCTTTTGAGGCTAAGTTTCTTACGGCTTCTATAGGCATTAATTTTGCTTGGAAATACGGTTAGCATCGGATTTGGCTGGAGAGTGATTTTTCCTATTTTGTTCAACGGTTTTCTTCTCTTTCCGAGCATGTTCATTGGCGAGTTCGGTAGGCATGGCAAAGATGTATCTTCCAAATCTCTCAGATAGAGTTTCAGGTATCCCATATTTTTAGGAAAGGCAATCAGGTTGCAAATGCTCTTTTTAAGCATGCACTACTACTACAAAAAAGTTGAAATACATCGGTTTTTCAAAATTTTGTAACCGATGTAGATTTAAGTGATGTAGAAAAAAAACGCGATAACGAAATCGGGTTTTAACCGATATAAATGATTTTAAAAACACATCGGTTATATATAAAACCGACAACGTATAACTAATGTATTACGAAAATTAATCATGTCGTCTGGCCACTCCACCGTCGCCATTCGACTGCCTACGGCCCACCCCACTTTTGATAATAATGACAATTAATTGTTATTATGAAGAATTGAACTTAAAAGTTCAAGTCAAAGTGGTAAGCCTTTACCACTTGACTACAAGATTTGATTTGTTAACAATTGCACAATATTTATATATAACCTATATGAGTTGTTAAAAAAAAAAAAAAAAAAAAAACAAACAAACAAACTTGTTAGATAAATTTAAATTTATTCAACTAATCAAAATTCTAATTTTTACAACAAACATATATTAAAAAATATTTATTAGAACTTTTAATAAAATTATATTTTTTTAAAACATATATAGTCGAGTTATAGGTCTATACTCTATAAAAGACTAGTGACATCAATTGTAATAAGCATGATTTAGAATACAACTCTCACTACATTGGAGATATTTCTCTATAGGCATCTTGCAATTTAATAAGACTCGGATTCTTAATTTATATGGTAAGTGAATTATTAATATATCTCTTAGTATGAAGCAAGTGGGTGAAAATTAAATAAACAATTTTTTAAAAATTATATTTTTGAAAATTTTTAAAATACATGATTTAAAAGTAAAGTTATTAAATTTAAAATTTTATTTATCCAAAAAATAATAATTAATAATATAGCTACTAGTAATTAAATTTATTATTTTAAAATTAATGATATTTGACAATGTAAAGACAGTGATTATTTAAAAAATATATAACAAATTAAAATTTATACATGTCGGTTTATCTTTAACCGATGTCGTAATTTTTAACTTATTTAAGAGATTAGTTTTAAGGGAAACCGATATCTTATTATAAAATAAATCCATATCGGTTTGCCCAAAAACCATTGTCCTTTCAAACCGCAATATTTAGGACATCATTTTTGTATGAACCAATGTCTAAAAGTTTTTTTTATTGTTATTATTATTTTTTTATTATTATTATTATCAGTTTGCCCAAAAATTATTGTCTTTTCAAACCGTAATATTTAAGACATCAGTTTTGTATAAACCATTGTCTAAAAGTTTTTTTTTTTTAATCGTTTACCTAAAAACCGATGTTATGCACCGATGTCTTTTAACATTTTTGTAGTAGTGATGCTTTGGGGCTGGAGGTTGATTCTTGGTGGTTTTTCACTCCTTCCTTCTGTTCTTCGTTGGTGGGCAATGACTGCATGGGTCGAGAGTCGTCTTTTCGTTTTTCTTGATGTTTTTGTGTTCTTGTGTGGCCTGCGTGCCACTTTTCTAATTGGGGATTTGTTCCCGGTGTTTTTGTGGCTGGTTTGGCCTGTGCTACACTTTTTTTTTCTTCTTTTATTATTTATGTAGTTCTAGATACTGCATAAAGGTTTTTCAACATATGATCACTTGTGATGCTTTTTCCCTTTAGGTCAGTCCATTTTAAAAAAATAAATAAATAAATAAAGAGAGAATATACATAGCTGCATTGAAGAAAGATTTATTAACAAAATGTCTATTAATCCTACATGACATTTTTTTTTTCACAAACTACTCTTGCATTGGAAATGCTTTAAGACCTCTTCTTGATAAAAAAAAATGGAATTGTAACATCATTATTATTGTTTTTAATGAAGTTTAATTCTTGAATATTGTATTTAAAAATTAAAATGTAAAGCTTTAGTGTAGGATTGAAAATTAAATCTCTCATAACACTTGTAGAAATTATAACAAATATTAAAGCACATCCGAAGAATAATAATCTTTTTACTCGAAATGGCCTCTCGACATTTTATTTTGACTGTTGGTCTGTTAATTTGATAGTCGAAATGTATTTTTTTTTTTTTTTTCCTTCTTGTTTCTTGTTGTGTTGTAAATTTGACTCTAGCTACTTTTAATGTTGTAAATTGTAAATTTGTAAACAATAATTTATTTATTTTTTTAAGAGGTTTTTGCTATTGGTAGGATTCGAGATGACTTGGGAGTCATTTAATTTGTCCAAGCCCTAACCTCTTCCATCTACGAGCTAAGGTACGCCTCTGTTGGCAATTTGTAATCTATATTTCAAATAACTTATTTTAACTTGATTATGAAATCCAAGAATCGATTAAAATTACAAATTATATTCTACAAAAACTAGATTTGGTTTAATTCCATTATCCCAACATCCCTTAACCAACAGAATAATATATAACCCAAAACCTGCTTTTGCTTTTAAGAAGAATCCAACTGTTTCTTTCAAAAGCACTTTAAGAAGCAGTAGGTTTCGGCTTAGAATCAGATTCTAAGTACTTTATATAAATATATAATTATGGATCGTCCTTCATTGTGGAATATATAATTATGTTTTTGTTTACTGCGCATGCAAAGACAACCAAAATTGTTGCTGACATTATCTATTAATTAGCCTATTCTATGTCCTTAATTTTAGTCATGAAATTGAAGCAGTAGGTTAATTGTCTGTTTAAAAAAATCACTAGCTACTTTGATGATTTATTATGAAACTACAACTACATGCATCCTCTCAAAACACCCATCAGATGATCAGAGACTAAGTTGAATAAAAAAAGACTACGTAAGAGCACTGGAAGTCAAAGTGAGTTCGATAGAATAAGAAAAGTACTTGCGTGTGAAAGCAATCACAATTTCACATTTGCATTAAAACATAGTTATCGAAAATCGAAAGTGTGGAACTCATGGAGCTTTGAACATAGAAAAGTAAATGGATTGAAAACAGCTGTCGGCCATAGCAGTCATAGAGTTTGACTTATTGACCCTTGCACTCAACACATTGCACTTTCTGCTCCCAAAACTGCTGGTGCTAAAAAAAAAAATATTTAGGCGTGATCGATGATTAATTCTTTCTCTCTTTCTTTTTTATTATATTGTCTGTGTTTTCTTTTATGCAGAGTACTGGACCAGCTTTGACAACGACACTCGTTTACTCGTCTGCATTAATAGCTATAATGCTCGCATATCAACGCAAGTCGATATTTAGATGATCATAGAAGTAGATGGGGTCCATCCAACTTTATTTTTAGCTTGATGGGACCCCATTGAACTACGTTCAATAATGTTTGTAACTTTATTATTGTTTTTTCATATACGGCAACTCGAACCCCTCTCCCGCTGTGTTTGAAGTGTACATGTGACTTAAAAGGGATGCAACCCAGCCCAGTTGCATGCTTATTTATACAACCCCACCTGCACCACCTTTTTATATATCAAGTTATCAACCATTCCTCTCTCTCTCTCTCTCTCTCTCTCTCACTCACACACACACACCCACCCGAAACAGCTGAAGCAATGAATAAGCAGAGTCTCAATATTTCTTTCATGTTTCTTCTCCTTGTTCTTCTTATTTTATCCAACTCAATATCTGCTCGTCATCTCCAACCAGAGAAACAAGGTGACTATAGCTAATTCATCAACTTAATTTTTTATTTTCTTCGTTTTGTTGCTCTTTATGTTTACAGTTTACGAATGAGAGATGTGCTTTGTTAGATACTTAATTAGATGGTTCAACATCTCAAGTTCTCAAGTATTTTTATTTATTTATTTATTTATTTTTTTTTATTTTTTTTTTTTGCAGATGAGAAGGAGGTGAAGGCTAATGGGATTGCTCATGCAACTATTTCCAAAGAAGCCATCAAAGAAGATCTCTTGAATGTAAGTAATTAATTAGAACATATATATTTTCTTGAAATATTTCTCTTCTCATCAGTCATCATGATCATGTAAAATAATTTATTCAATCAGCTGTGTTTAATTATCATTTATATTTGGGTGGTTTAATTTGTGCAGCTGATGGGATCAGAAGATCAGTGTGATGAGAAGGACGAGGATTGCCTAAACAGAAGGATGATTGCAGAAGCTCATTTGGATTACATTTACACCCAACACCAAAAGCCTTAGATATATATATATATATAGTACGGCCAAAAAATATATATGGTCCATGTAGATAACTTAGTGTTTGGATATGAAAATAATGTATCATCGACTCATGGTGTGACCGTGAGACATAAATGTGATCACTATAGTTACAGTTGGTGGTTCAAATAAGTTTGTAGAATAAAATCAAGTACAAAAAGTTTGTGTTCCTCTTTCTGTTGAAACTTATCTGATAAATTTGAGATTTTGAACCAAATACAAAAGAGATTAGATTTCCAGTTGAATATTATTACTCTTTTAACATTCTTACCATCAAACCATATTAGGGGCGACGATTACGGATGAAACAGTATTAATCGTTTAACTACAAATGAATCAATTTTTTTTATTTTTTTACCAACCATTGATCTTATAATGTGAAATACCGTGGTCCATTCTTGCTACATACTCTGGAACTTAAGGGGGACAGGGAAACTAGATAGGTCAATATAGCATTGCATATTTGCATGTGATAAAATAGTCCACAAGCTGTTCGGCTTTGTTAGCCAACTCAACATATAGCTAATTAGTGATCGATTGAAACTCTCACCATCTTGTTACATTCTAATTTCGAAATGGATTCATTTTAACACAGACCAGCAAGATATTGATCAATGTACTTGCATATTGAAAGCCAACACATTCCAGTCCTGCCCGGGGAAAACTTCCAACCAGAACATGGAAATGTTCAGATTTTAAACAGGAACATCAAGCATACAGATACTAGGTTTCACATCTATGGGAACAAGGAATCCCAGGACCTAAAGGAAAATAGTAAAATGAACTGAAAGAAAACTCACTCAATCAAGAAAGTGTTGGTACACATTGTTGGGTGAATTAACATAATTTGCTCGTCTCAAAAACAAGGCAACAAGAGAAAACAATGCTGGATTAACAAAGCCAAATCACAAACAGAACGTTTGAAAGCTATATTATTATGTAAATAGTACACAGGATTGCCATCTAACACTGGTGCGCATGGATATGGATCGATGTGCTTTGCCTCATGTTGCTAGCATTATATGCTCGTTATGAAATGCAACCCCGCTTTAGCAAAATGAAAAGCAAATTATAAACGAACCACCACCACATTAGCGAAGAAAGTTTGGGTGCAAATTATCTGGCATTTATGTATTTTTATCAGAATATATTAAAAAAAAAAAAAAAGGAACCAACGGATAGAAAATTTAAAAAAGAAGAAAAAAAAGAATTGAGAGCAGTTGCTCTCACCACCATTTACGGGTGTAACAAAATTAGCATGAAGCGGCCGGCTCATTTAAGCTATCTAAAGTAAACCTGATTTCTGCTTCTACCGATGGCACTGGCACTGTGACAGCATCTCACGCTTACGCCTTACCGACTATGAAGCGCTATGCATCCTCTTCCTACAAAAAAGTTAAATGCACCATCAAGAAAAGAAGATGATAGAAAAGAATATAAATTTATAATAAACTTTGCCTCCAGCAGTTTTACACATTGAATGGTGGACGTCAGACTCGCTGACATTCTCTTCAAAATCAAGGGTCTTACCATTTTAACATTGGTGATCAGTCCCAGGTCACCAACTGAACTTTCTGATAAACAATTTGCATGCACAATCGGACCCTTCACACTCTCACTTGTTCCTATCTCATTGTCTCCAGTTGGGACAGTCAGATACACTGCCTCCTTGAACATCCATTGATTCCTTTCTAGGCAATAATAATCTTCAAACAGCTCACCACATAAAAGACATGCACATTGATTTTCATCTGCATAAACCATTTGCTCATCCTCGTCCAAGGTCTTTCCAGACTCTTTTAGAGACATGGTAGACTCAACTTCCAAAGCAAGTCCGGCCTTTCCAGCAACCCAATCACCTGAGTTTGCATACCATCTACTTGGTGCCCCAGATACATCATTTAATGCTGTCTTTTTTGAGGCATGCCACTCCAAGTGTCTGTCAAGCCGTGCTTGGAGTTTAAGTCGAAGGCCACATATGCTGCATCTATGAGGAAGGTCATCAAACAGTTCACTGATTACAGATGAATGAAATTCTCGGATTACATCTGGCTTAAACTGCAACCCTATGAGATTTTCTATTTCTGTTGTCACGGATTGAGGTAAGGCAACAGAACTTTGGGCAGAAGGTTCTGAAACAGATACCTCATCTACAGTTGATGAAGGATGAACTGACAACTTTGGAACTGAAGAAACCGGCACAGGTATACTGGAAGAAATAACCGGATTCGTCGTCTCAGTAGGCATCTGTGTTGCCACGAGAGATGGGGACTCCGATTTTGATGCAGATATCAGACCTAACGGGGACTCCGATTTTGATGCAGATATCAGACCTAACTGGGACTCCGATTTTGATGTAGACATCAGCCCTAACGGGGACTCCGATTTTGTTGCAGATATCAGACCTAACGGGGACTCCGACTTTGATGCAGATATCAGACCTTTTGCAACTAATGTGCTCAAAAGGTTTGAAATAGGGTTAGAAGCCTTACTTTCAATATTGGCAGTTTGTGCTGATACATTACTAGCAAGAGATGAAGGTGGTGGACCAGGTGGCAGTGGTGGCTGTTCTACCTTTCTCTGTGAACTATTTGCTGAAGTCGATGACTTATCATGGGAAGGACCTGATAGAGATCCAGAGAAAACCCTAGGATCTGAGGGTGTGGAAAGACTAGGGGGTCGCCCACTTGGCAGAGGAGGCTGAATATCTAACTGCAATGGCAGTTGCCCCACATCCTGCATTTTCTGGATACCTATGCTATTAGTAATTGAGTTGTTAGTGAGAATTCCACTCTTTAAGACAGCAGCCAGCAAACTACTTGTGCTGGATTGTTCTAAAGTTTCTCCATCAAGTGGATTTGAGTTCTCAGATGAATTTACTCTCATTGTAGGAGCTCCAAAATTAGCAATTTTTGGCAGAACTGACTTCTGAGACTGACCAAAAGTTTCAGGTTGCTTGGGGTCCGGTTGCAGTGGCTGTGACAAAGGATAAGGGTGGTTCTGCTGGAAAGAAGTCATCGCAGGAGATGAACCCTTTAAGTCTTGGGACTGATTTTTTTGCAGGTTAGCAATCTGGATATTTGAAGCAAGGGTAGACGAAGAGTCCTTAGTAGATTGGCCGTGAAGCCCAGTGTTCAAATGTCCTGAGTGTGAAAATGTTTTTAAATCAGATCGAGGCAGAGACTGAACTTGTGGATAATCCTGATCAACCAAATTTTGCAAATTTTGATGGGCATGATGCACTGGGACAGAAGGTGACGGAGGATGCTGGCGCATGGGTGACTGTCCAGATGGTGATCCAGCTCCAGTAGACTGAAACCTTTGCTGGCCTAAGGTTCCAGTTGACCCCGATGCTGAATTTGCCAGAATTGAAAAACCCGAGGCCCCAATATGGGGTGAACTCATCGGCGGGCGACCTCCGATCCTGGCAATAGAAGAACTTGCATTTGTAGGCAATCCGCCAAGAGTGCCAGAATAGCCTTCCAAATGACCTGAGTTAATAGTTGAAGGCCCAGAACGAATCAGCCCATCCATTGTATGAGACTCCTTCAATTGCCACGGTGATGGCATCCGATGTCCATAGGCAGCTTGGTCTTTCTGTTCAGTAATATGTGAATCAAAGGGCGTTTCTCTGTCAAACCTTGATCCAGCATCATGTACACTCTGCGGCTTTCGTAGGTGATTTTCAAATTCCTGCAATGGAAATTGTGGATCAGTTAGTAACAAAAATCAGTCATGAAGTGTGATAAATTGTGCAGAGTAGGGGCTAGGGCATCCCAATGGTAATATTCAAAGAAGTAAAAATAATTAAAATAAAATAGACAAGGACTTATGTCAGCCTCAAATCACAAAGACTGGAACAGATATTTTGTTGGGTTCCTAATAAGTAGAAATGCTACCAACATGCTCACACCCATAAAAATGAGAGATGACAATTTAATACGCAAATCCTTTAAAAAATGAAGTTAATGACATAAGGCCAAATTGCCTTACTATCTATACTCTGATCCAAGATGAATTAAGTGTACTTGTATGCACAATCAATATAAAAATGCAACAATGGCTCTATGGAACTAATAAAATCAAATAAGAAAATTAAAAAAAAAATTGACACACGTAAACACGTTGCACCCAAGTTATATGTTCCTGACATTTATGGAAAGGGACTTCCCAAATGATATATTTCTTATAATTTTGTCGGCTGAGGAATAGATTTAATAATATCTAAAGGAACAAGTTGTAAAATAAAACTCAGTTTCCAAAATCCTATTCATGAAGATTACCAATTTTTCTGCATCATCCTGATTCCAACGATCTTTCTTAGAATTGGCAGAGGTATTGGCTGCATCATGATCTGATAATCTAGAATGCATGTCCCACATAAACTCCTCTTCCTCAGAATTCTTCCAACTACTAGACATGCCGCTGCTGCTTCTACTTGCAATGGTCTGAGCTGGCTGCAGATGCACATCAGTATTTGCAGATTTGGGTGCTGAGTAATTTGGAAATCCATGCTTGGTATTAAAGCCATTCCTTTGGCCAGATATTGTCTCTGCAATATTGCTACCACTTCCATACCAAGGTTTGTCATGTCCTTGATCGCTGACCCTTCCTGTGGTTCTTCCTATTCCCAAGCTGGAATTCCTTGAAAGTTCAGAACCATATTCGTAATCTCCATAAGTGGCACCAATGTTCTTCTCATGAATAGGCTCAGTTAGTGCATTCCTTGGAGAACTCTGAATGCTCTGAAAAAAGTTTACCATATTATGAGACCATGAAAACGGAAGAAATAACATATATATGTGTAACATAAAGCATTCCCATTACATTCATTTTGACTGAAGGATCCACCCACGGCCTGCTGGCACTGACACTGGCCGCTCTGTCTGGCCTCTCAGCATCTACAGTAGAGCTAGCCATAGTCCCTGTTATGTCATTAACCGTTCCTTTTGCCTTCATCACATCAAGCAAACAAACAGAAAGAATTCAATCAAATCACATTACTTCATATTAATATTGGCAGCCAAAAAAAACAAAAAAATTCAACAGGAGAAGAGGAAGAATAAAAGTATAAAACTGTAGAGGTGGTAAATTTAAAAAAAGATTCCTACGAAAGACTAGAAGCATTTTCCCATTATGGGCATATCCAATAGATAGTGACGGCATCCTTCAGTTGGTAGAAAAAATTACTATATGTGTTTTGAACATATTTCATTGATCAAAACCTTATCAGCTGCCTAGATTATCCAAACAAAGAGATCCGCCTTACCAGTGGATGAATAGTATTATATCAATGACAATTTTTTAAAATTTTATACATACACACACACATAAAATACATCCTAGGATTGGTTAAGAAAAGTCAACCTGGAAAATCAACTTTATCATACACAGTGATCTCACGACAGGTCACCAGCACAAGTAAACATCAATGCTCAATGAAGATTAAAGAGAGGAAACATTGGGGGGGAGGGTGTGTGTGGGGTGGTTTGAATAAATAATTATAATCAGAAACAAACAGATACAAATTCAAAATCTAATAATCTATACATCACATGAATCCACATGTGAAAGATATCTCCACTTACCCTGCTTGACTGCTGCTGAAGGCGCTGCCTTTCCAAATACTTAGGATTTACATGAATGCTATGTGGTGGGCGCGGTGACTGTGAATCAGGCCTGGATGATGCAACTCCAGAAGATGAACCATTAGTCATAGGGGAGAAGCCAAGTTCTTTCTCAATCGTCTGAAGGGTCTGGAGAGGGAAAACACCCTTCCAAGTTCCGAAAAGATGCCGCATACTCGCATGAACGGGAGCATCCACCTGCTTATATGCCTTGCAAAACACCTAGATTTGCAGGAAAATATTTAACTACAAAGTAATAAATATAACAATTTGAAGCAGCTGAGCAGCAAATAAATTGAAGAATTTGGGGGAACAACATTTTACTTTTTTGGCAAAAGGCAACTTCCTGAAAATGGCAAAAAGAATAACATTTCTGATAATTAATCAATTTACATTGATATGAATATTAGCATAACATCTACATAAAGGTTATATCATTTATCAGTAAGGTGTGTCGAGTAAGAAGAGGCCAACATAGTAAAGAAAAGTCTAACCTCGGGTAGTCTGGGAGCAAAATATCTTATGTAATCCCTCCCAATATTCTTTACAATACTGTCGAGAAGATAGAGTGATGGCAGCTTTTGCTCACTGGGAACCTGCAAGTCAATTTTTTTAATCAGATATGATATACTACAGCTAAATTCCTTCAAACAAATATATAACTAGTAAAATTGCAGTGCTTAGTATATGACGACAAAAGTTAGAACACTCATGACAGTTAACCAAGTCTTGAACGTCTCTCAACTCCAGAGCATAGCCTGTCAATACTGATTTACCAAATGGAGTTAAAATTCCTTTCCTCTTCATCTAAAATCATTGTTTCAAGTTTCAACTTTAGATTTTTCAAGAACTAAATACAGTATGATGCTAAGTTTTCCATAACATCATCTCCTTCATTGAAGTCCTTCCAAATAAGAGGGTATCATATCCCAGTCACTCAATTTTCAAGGAATCTACGCCACTTCCTAACATCTTTCTCCACAGGTCCTCCCCTCTGCCACTCCCACGTAATTTGGCATCTGACACACCAGCATCAACCTCCACAAACATGAAAATTTTCCGCGTCAGCTATTTCAAGGGATTGATAGGAGCGAGTTTCCAATAACAATCAAGGACAAAGAATACAAGTTACATAGTCTGGTCTCCCCTTCTAATTTGATTAGAAGTGGGCAGCTTTTATGATATCAAGAAACAGTCAGTGCATTTCTACCAACTATACACAATAGAACATAATATATTAATAAACTTGTAAAGGTTGCAACAACCGTTGCAACTCATATATTACAACATCCACTTTCTCAAAAGAAGTTGGCTCACATTACACAAACTAAATAAAATTCCTGTAAAAGCTTCAGTATCCACTACAATATGGGCATAAAGGACCTATCTGTAGATGGCAGAGGTGAATTGAGCATCATGAATTTAAACTTATTAGAGAACTGGCTATGGATAAATGCTTTAATGCTTTTGAAACAGATTCACATGATTATCATATTGTTAGCAACCGTCTATTAAAGATTGCAATACCCCTCACCTTCATTCATATTCACACTGGATACCAACTCCAAAAATCGCATGAACAACACAAAGGCCATTGAATTGATTCACACAAAAACTGAACTCAAGAGCTGGATCTTTTCAAGTATATCATCAATTCCACATCCAAATCAAGCACTTTATACAAAAGACATAACATTCCATTACTCCCCATTTACAATTACAATTTTATGTATCATCTGTTTCACTAAAAGAAAAAAAAAAGAGCTTCAAGGCAATATCACGGAATTTTTCTTTTTCATACCGATAATTTCTTACAATTCAATCCAAACAACAATTGAACACGCAAACAGCTACAATAAAACTAGGGGTTCACCTCAAGAATGTTGGCGCAGATCGTAGCCGCGATAGCTTTCGCAGCGTTGACACTCTCGCCAGCAATTATAGTCAAATTTGTTATTATCGGCTTTGAATTGAAAGTCAGCTCGGCTAACGCAGTCTTGTACTGGTTCACGAGCTCCTGGTGCGGCTGCTGTGGCTGATACGCCCCACCAGCTCGGTCATCAGCATCCAGGTCTCTAGTTGTAACATCGCTGGCTCTACTGTATCTTGGAGCTACAGCTGATCTCTGGGTAAAAGGCAGGGCCTGGTCTTCGGTTAATCGCGGTTTCTTGATTAAACCGGGTTCTCTCGATCTATCAAATGATCTACGCGAATTTTCCATTTCCATTGAAAAAAAAAAAAGACAAAAATATTAACGAACTCAACCCTAGATCATCTAAATCGCTAATCTACTATCCATTATTGATATAAACATTACACAGAGATGTCTGATATATAAAAGATACAATATTTATTGAAACAAAATATAAAAACCCTAAACCTAGATTACAGAGATACAGAGAGAATCAATAAAAAAAAAAAAAATAAAAAAAAACCCTAAAACCTAATACATGAAGAGAAAAGAGAATTGAAAATCTGATGTGCAAAAAGATTAGCGGTTCGGGGAAGGGCAAGATTGAAATTTGAGTGAAAAGAGAAGTAAGAAGATAGGGAGTGAAGAAAGAAGAGGGAGGGTGGTGTTTGTTCTTTATTGGTTCAATTTGTGGGCGCTGTTGCGAATGCTTCCTCCGTTTTTTATAACAACGAAGGCGCGTATAAAGCTCTTCTTAATGTGGATCGGTCTGGTCTGGGTTGTCATGTGGATTGTGGGCTCATGACCTCATGTTTTCACCGTTGAGTTGGGCTTTATCGGATAAACAAGAAAAGCTTCGTGCTAGAGTGAGAAAATATTCAGAGCATCGGATGCACTCTTTAGTGGTGCAATCGGCATCTTACCATTGAAGACGTAACGATTCGGTCTCGACCACCGAAGATGTGATGATATATGACAGTGTTAGATATGACATACGTGTAAGAGTGTGTAAGATTTTACGATCCGAGATAAATCAAACTAAACTGAATATAAAATACTTGTTCAAGTGGAGTCACTCTGTTAAGATGAGTCCATCCAATTAAAAAAAAAAAAATCAAGTTTTTTGGCTTACCGAAAACCATGTTTTTCTTTTAATATATATATATATATGATTTTATTAAATTAAGGGTAAAATGACGATATTAGTGTTAAACTTAACGGTTAACACCGGTCAAACCCTAACGTAAGGGGAGATCAATGTCTGTTTTTTATAAAGTTATTTCCGTATATAAAAAGACAAACCATAGGAATATAATGTTATTTGCTCAAAATGTCTATAAAAAAAATATTTAAGTGCTTGTTTAGTTGAGTTTTCTACTGTCTCAAAAGGTCTACAAACATCTTTTTAAGTTTTTTTTTTTTAGTTGTTTGGTTGAACTTTTGAGATTGCCTATTTTAAATTGAGTATAAGCTAGTAGAGTTTAAACCTCTACTAGACAAAACTCACGGGGAGGTGCTTCTCCAAATAGATTTTTTTTTTTTTTAAGTCTACCAACTAAACAATTATATTTAAAAATAAAATAAAATAAAATAAAATAATAATAAAAAATAAATAAAAAAAAAACTATATTTCTGATTGATCTATTACAATTAGATCTTTTACCGATAGAGGTTTTTCAAAAGCCCAACCAAATAAACTATAAGAGTGGCTCTATTGCCACCCACAAAATATATTCCTACACCAATATTTACTCCATACACCCTTTAAAATACCAAACTATCCTTTAAGTGTTTTTTTTTAACATGTGTTTTTTTCTCATTACACTAATTTCTCTTCATTTGCTTCCACCACCGTAAGAAAAAAAAAAAAGAAAAAACTCTTGTATGTACAATTTCTTCTTTAAAAAAAAAAAAACTAGGTACGGTTTCTTCGTTCCCTTTAATAAATATTATATTATTTATTCAGATAAAAAATATCATATTCAAATAAATCTCTACAACTAAGGGGGGTGTATTGGTTCAAGATTTTATTAGACAATTTGAGGAAGTAAAAGTCTAGTGGTATTGGATTGAAACTTTTTAACAAGTTAGATAAGTCCGGTGGTATTTGATCAAGACTTTTAAGATTTTTTTTTAAAAGTCCATATTGTGTTGTGGTATTGGATCTAGACTTTTAAGATTTTTTTTAAAAGTTCATATTGTCTTGTGGTATTGGATCTAGACTTTCAAGAGACAGCAAATTGTCTGCTGGTATTGGATTGAGATTAAGATTTTTAGGATTTCATGACAAAATGGATTTTCTAGACTTTTTAGTGATATTTATAAATAGTTTTAACCCAAAATTGTCTTGTCCTCTCTCTCAATACTTTCCAGGCTTTTTGTTTTATTTCAGATATTTGGTGGGTGTATTGGTATATAATAAATGTGGCGGCCAAACATGCAAAAGACAACATAAAAATACACTTGAAAGTCGAATATCAAATGACTGATAAAATGTCTCTATGAATCAAAGATAGTTTTATGCTAGATTTCCACGATCCCAACACCACCACCGGTATGTAAAATCTTTAGGACTATTAGTAAAAATTGATCAAATGCTTTATCAACATCTATAAAAGATGGATTTAACAAAAAGTAAAGATAAAGAGGGAGTTGATTTATATATATATATATATATATACACTTGATATATATATAAGCTAGTCCATTACTGATAATATCACCTTTTGTGTAGATTGAGTTCAAAGACAAAAAAAGATGGTTATCATTTCTATTGATTTATTGCCTGAGCGAGTTAAAAAGATATAAGTCTCGCATAAAACCATGCTTCTATAAAATTTAGATACAGGTTTTTTTTTTTTTTTTTGAAATTCGGTAACGGAAGGGTATGTCGAAACCTGCCAAGAGCAAGCACTTGTCGAAACCTGCCAAGAGCAAGCACTAGTTGACCGTTTTGAGTTTTTTTTTTTTTTTTTTCTTTTAAATATGTATAATTAAATCTTATATATCAATTTTTTTGTTATTTACATGTATATTAAAAAAATTCTTGTCATGCCCCGACCCCCCAAATTTTACCAATGCATACATAGTCTGTATATCAACTCATCTCATCGGATTTGAATCATCTATCACTAACATGAAAGGTGGACGTACACTGTACACACCACTAGAGAAAAAAAAAAGATTAAAGAGCAGTGAATATTGAAGTTTGATAACATATGAATTAATGAAATCCAACAAGCCAAACGGAAATACTTCAGTGTTCAAGCTATTTTATTTCCTTATTTCATGTCATTTCTGGTGAGGTAGTGGGGGATGGGTTGTTGATTATTATATTTATTTCATATGGTGACATTTTCTACACCATATGAATCAGTTGAAGGTCATGTGTTGGTTGGTGGTATTTCAAAATTTTATTACTTCTCTTCATAACTTATACATGTTTCTCATTCAATTTTTGTTGTTCAATGAGTACCTTAACAAGATTATAGAACACTGGAACTTGGAGGGAAAAGTGAATACTACAATTGACTCTTGAAAGTCTATATTTTTAAGAGTCCAAAAAGTCTAGAAATAAAATCTAGATAATCCTAATAGTCTATAAATAAAGTCTAAAGACTCTTTCAGAATCCTAAAAGTCTAGTCCATATAATCCTAATAATCCTAAAAGTATAATCCTAACAATCTTAATAATCCTAATAATCTTGCAAATCCATAAAATCCTTGCACCCAAAAATTGTCTATTAAAATCCTAATCCAATACACCCCCCCTAAGATTTAACTTTGACAAAAAAAATATACAAATTCAACTCTAAAACTAATTATTATTATTTTTGTTACTTGCGGAATCAATATATTGAATTATCTAAAAAACCATGAAATCATAATGATTTACTTACTTAATTATCATTATATTAAACAACAATAATTATAATTAAACAAACAATAATATGCAACTTCTTTTGTCTTTAAAATAAATAAATAAATAAATAAAAATAAAACTTATTTTTTCAATCACCAAACAAATCAATTTTTTCATTTAATTTTTTTTTTTTTAATCCATCCACCAAATTTTTCAGTTTACAAACCAACAAATAAATAAAACTTATTTTTTCAATCACCAAACAAATCAATTTTTTTCATTTAAAATTTTGTTTTTTTGTTTTTTTGTTTTTTTTAAATCCATCCACCAAATTTTTCAGTTTACAAACCAATAAAATTAAAGTGAAGTGAGTGAGTTGTGTTTGAGAACCGTATAGACTTTGATCGAGTTCTACAATTGTTTTTTTTTTTTTTTTAAAGAGTTCTACAAAACTACAACAACAATAATTTTTTATTCAACCACAAAACAATAATAAAATGACAGTAAACATACATGAATGCATTTGGAATCTATAAAATCAATTATTTATTTATTCATTCATTGACTATATGTGAATAAAAAAATTAGAATTCCCGATTGATGTTGGGTTTGATTAAGTATATATTATTAGGGTTTATGATAGATTCGGTATTCAACTTATGAGTATAAGAAGTAAATTTAATTTCTAATTATAAAGTCATGTATTTTAAGTAATTAAATGTAATGGTATTTTAGAAATTAAAAAGTCCCATTTAAACCATGGGCATGGGTATAGGTCGATATTTGGTGGAGCCACCCAAAGTTTAATCACAATATGAGATCTATATTTAAAAGGTGGATGTTATTAGAAAATAGCAGTGCACATTTAGCACCAGTCCATCCCAGCCCAATACGCATGGCCCAGGCTCAACATAAGCTGTCACCAAAACCTAAACCCTAACAATCTCCCCTCTTCTTCTAAGCTCTGCTTCTCGTTGCTTGCCTCTACAACAGAAAAACCCTAACAATCTACCCTCTTCCTCTAAGCTCTGCTTCTCGTTGCCGCCATCAGTATGTTGCTACTCTCTCTGTATCATTATCGATTCAAAGACTAAAATTTGCGACTCGCTTTATCCCTTCTCTTTTTGTTTCGGGTTTGCAGGTACAATCCATGTTGAAAGTTAGAACTCCCAAGAATGCTAGAGCCAAGCGTGAGCTTGAAAAACGTGCTCCCAAGCTTGTAAGCTCCACCAATTTTACTTTTTTTTTTTTTTTCCCTTGTATGGTTGTGTTTGTTTCCCTGGAACAAAAATATTATTCTGTATAATTTTTGTATACGGGTTTGCAGGTTGAGACAGGGAAGAAGACGCTTATACTTCAAGGTACAAAGACAAGCAACACGTTAAACGCGGTAATGACAGAGCTTTATCTTCTGAAGAAAGGAAGTGCTATTAGATATACCCGAAAGAATGAAAACATTAGACCATTTGAAAGTGGCGGTGAAACTTCCTTGGAATTCTTTTCGCTCAAAACCGATTGCAGCATTTTCATAGTAAGTCTGATTTTCATCGAAAGGACACCCACTTGATTGTTTTTTAATTATCTAACTCTTTTATTTTCCGGTGATGTGAGCTTGTGAAGGTTGAATTAGAATTAATTTGTTCATCTAATGCTTATTAGAGCTATGTTGTGTTGGTAAATATGCATGTTAATGTTTGTAAAACCTGGATTGCCATCTATTGATGCATTATTTGACATTGTTCTTCAATATATGCATACACCTAGATGTTGGATTGATGCTCATTGAGAGATCAGAAACTTTTTTAATTTTTTTTAATTTTTATAATTTATAAATACGTCTTGACTTGAATAGTGGCACAATTTAGAAACTTTACCTGTCTTATTGGTGGCATTGTAAGAACAGAGTTAGACTGGTTATTCATGGAGAGTCAACATTGATCATGTTTAATACATATATATCGTGGAACTTGATGCAGAAATTGTTAGGATAAGGTCATTATAATGGGATTATGAATGAGATGAGAAGCTCTATATTGGACAAAGGAATTTATTTCTGGAGCAGTGTTGAGCATCTGGACTGCATCTTATGATCATTTTGAGTTTGGTGATGAATATTTTGAAAGTCTGAGTTTCCTCCATTTGAAATTTTGATCAGTGGTTCTCATTTCTCAGTTGCTTCTCCTAGTTTGTGCCCTAATTTGTGTTTCCTATTTTTCATAGTATTCTAATTCCTATGGTGGGATGCACTTGAATTCCTTTTTTGTATTAACTGGAAACTGGTAAGGGCAATGCTGAGATCTCAAACACTGCCTATTTGATTTTCCTAGAGACTAACATTTGTTAATGAGAGGAAAGTCTGATATTGAGAAAGAATCTGCTCAAATGTGTTTCACCCTGAAAAAATTTTAGATTCTCATTTATTTTTATTGGGTTATTAGTCCTACTCTGGATTTTTCTGCAGCATTAATTTGATATACTCTTAATTGTATTTTGCAGTATGGCTCAACTACAAAGAAGCGGCCTGACAATCTTGTTATAGGACGAACATATGATCACCACATCTATGATCTTGTGGAGGTTGGGGTCGAAAACTTTAAACCAATCAGTTCATTCACATATGATAAGAAACTAGGTCCTCAGGTGGGGTCAAAACCTTTCATCTGTTTTATTGGGGAAGGATTTGAGAATGTAGAAGAGCTAAAACATTTGAAGGAAGTTTTGGTTGATCTGTTACGAGGGGAGGTATGTCTTTGCTGCCCTTGATGTTGTGATCCTCTCTCTCTCTATAAATAAATATATATATATATATAAATTCAAAAATATATTAATAGGACATGTATCAATTTTGATTCAGGTGATTGAGAATTTAAATCTTTCTGGGGTGGACCGTGCCTATGTTTGTACAGCAATATCTTCAGATAGGGTATTTTTTACTCACTGTGCACTGCGGCTGAAAAAGTCTGGTACAGTTGTTCCAAGAATGGAATTGGTAGAAATAGGCCCCTCCATGGATTTTGTTATCCGTCGTCACCGTCTTCCTAATGAGGGTCTAAGGAAAGAAGCAATGAAAACGTCTAAAGATCATCCAAAGAAGAAGGTTTATTCACTATTCACTGTTTGATCTCCCCCTTCCCTTTATGAAAATGAGGTGATGTATCACTAATGGAAACCGTCTTTTACTTGCAGGTGAAAAATGTTGGTCAAGATGTAATACAAGGGAAGATTGGAAAGATTTATGTTCCTGATCAGAAGGTAAGAAGAGAATTTCCTTTTAATATGATTACATCAATTCTGTTTAATATAATTACTTAAACATGTGATTTTATTTTGTGGGCTGTAGCCTCAGCGGCAAAAATCCCCTGTGAATGACATTCATGTTAACAAAGCCTGATTTTGCCTTAGCTTCTCGCTTCTACATTTTTCTCATTGTTACTGTCATCCATTGTCATCATATGCTCTTTAGTTTTTCTCTCTTTTTTTTAGTCGTTCATTTGTGCTGTTGCTCATGGTTGCTTTGTTGCTCTTAGCTCGGAGAAATGGCATTACCTAACAAATCCAAAGGAGTGAAGAGAGAGCGTCGTGAAGCCAAGACAAAAAATAATGCTAATGAGCCTGTATCAAAGAAGCAGAAGGAAGATTCTACATAATTCTCAGAATTAAATTTCCTGTTGTAATTTCTAAGCCACTGCAATTTTGTTTTTCGCAAGTGAAAGAGGCTACATAGGTACAAGTGGCTTGAATTTTGTTTTCCCCGTTTATTTTATTTTATTCTATAAATCTCGTAAGTATGAAATTAATTTACGCAGTATGTGTAGCATGATATCTAGTTCAACAATGCACTTTATTTTTCTTTTATTATTATTGTTATATTATAACATTTCTACGGTGCATTATTGCAACATTAAAATTTGACCTTGTTTTGTCATGGTCCCGTCCATGATCCAACTCATTCAATTCAACTGTTGAAGTTGCAATTTTTATCGGTCTTCATTGTGTTATGTATGCAATCTTGTTTTAGATCAAATTCTAACGATCTGAGCACATTACGTTCTATCGATCAAATTCAATTTTCAGTACAAGTAATTGGCAATGAGAATGTATGAAGTTGCCGTATTTCAATATTTTTCTTTCTCAAATTAACTGCAAAAGATTTTGCTGTCATGCCTTTTCACCGTAACCGAACATCAAAGTACCTATCTTGTAGGACCGATTTGTGTACAATAATCAAAATGGACTTTTGTGTTAAACAGTTTGAAGAAATTCATAAGAGATGTTGGAAATTTGAATGTTGATATTGATGAATCCAGTCAATTTCTAGGTCTTGGTTTCTTTGTTAGTTCAAATTGCGATGATCAGATCCAATTTCACAAGATTGGTTATACATAAATATCCGGACAAATAGCACAAGCCAGATTTAGAGCAAACACAAAATAATATCAATTGGGGGTCATCAAATATTCACCCAATTCTTTGACAACATGAACAAAGAAAGTTCATGCCAAGAACGTAGAACATGAACCATGAACTAAAAATTTCTTAGTCTATAAATGTACACCCTGCTACATAAAGAACAAGTCTGGTGCAATAATTACAAATCTCAATATACAAAATACACCATTCACTTAGACAAATAGATTGGATCAACAGGAAGCCGAGTCAGAATAATCAGATGGGTCTTATACAGCTTTCTACTTCTCGATCGGGTAAAATTTTCACTCTTGTCCTGTTTTCCTAGATCAACTACTTTACTGGTAGTATCAAAGGTCCAGTACCAAACGGATTTAGATCCTCTACTGATCTGATCTTTCTCCTTGCCTTTCTAAAGCATGTGATTGGTTGTTGTTAAAGTGGTTGTGGAAACCAATCACATCTTAACCATACATTCATTGCAATACTTATATGCCATGAAATTAAATGAGGTCAGAAAAAGATTAAATCAGTAGAGGATCCAAATTCGCTTTTGAAACCCAATAAGTGAGACAAAAAGTGAGAAAGAAAATAACCTTATACAAATAGATTTGACTTACCATAGTGACATTTGTGAGCATATATGATAGGTACAACCGTACAAGTAACTAGAAGAGACAACATCAATAACCTCGTAGTCTTTATAAACTAAGTTGGCTGATCAAAAGCAGTTCACATCAATGCATAAAGTGATCATCAAATCTGCCATTGGATTTAATTCAAGTTAGCAATTCAAATCTAGGATTTTCAGATTAAGAGTATGGAATTAATAAATGCCGCATTACTCAGCTACTAAACCTCTTAATGAGTACAAATGGATCTAACTGCTATATGATTAGCACCAAAAAATGTACATCGATAGCACAAGCTACTCAGCTCAGGCAGGGTTCGTACAATTGAATGCATCAGATCACCAAAGAAGACTGACTATTCGGCAAGTGGAAAGGGTCGGAGGTACCCCTCTTTTACTGTCTTTCCACATTGAAAAAACTATCGTGCTTCAGTTTGGTTTCTTAGTTCTATCATTTTCAAGACTACAGATCATGACATTGAGATTACAGAAGATGCCTACCTTTCTAGAATTATACTAGTACTCTTTCTTTTACAAAATATTTAAAGAAGAAGAAGAAGAAAGAAAGCAATGTACATAACTACATACCTAACAAAAAATGTCAAGACTAATGATGATACCTAGCTTTTCAAAAGATCATATAATAATTGTGTGCCATCGCTAATCAATAGAGTGAAAAAAAATGTGCCTTCTGCCGGAAAATACCATAAACCAAAACAAGTGTCAATCAAATTCTGAGGGAACACCGATTTATGAAATACCAGAATCAAAGAACATGTGAAACGAAGTTGCCATATCTTACCGGAATTACAAACGCAGAAAGGGCGATTCAAACTTAGCGACTAAACCAAATTAGAGCAATGCTTATCTCATTGGTTGCACCTGCAGCATTCATAACTCAAAAGTATCCGTCAGAAAGAAAACCCTGCAATCCTACATAAGATAACACAACTCAATGTTAAAAAAGAAAATCCACAAAATCAGTTCATAGTCAAAGCTAACAAACTTTCTTATTGAACTTCAAACTAAAAACTAATGAAAGGGTTCCATTAGATGACTTTATGAATAAAGTGTCTAATGAATAGACCATCGACCAAACTAACTAATAAGATCCAAAGGGCAACAAGAGCCAAAGCAAATGAGCCCTAAGGATTCATTTTCTTAGACCTATCATCTATTAGCTGGTCAGCTTGACTCTCAGGCTCATCATAAGGGGGTTCATCAGCCAGCCACATATCAAAGCCCGAACCTCCTGCTGCTTGTAAGGAAGTTACGTCCCAGATGTCAGATAATCCGCTTGACATTCCCAACTCTAGCACATCACAGTCGGCAAGATTACCCAATAACTCATTGCTAGAACTAGACATACCAGCACCGGAATCAAATCCCATGCTCCATATATCCTCTTGTTTAACAATGCTTTCAATCCCATGAGATGAAAATGCAGGAATATGATTTTCCTTCACCAAACCCTCAGGCGAAGAGACAAAATACTCAGGACTAACTTCTTGTTGTGGACTCGTTACATTTTCTCCCTTAAAAAGAGGATCTCCGCCTCCCAAGCTTGAAGTCCCTTCACCCAACTGCTCCGGGGCTTTGATAAACTCTTGTGCCACAGCTAACTCATCTGAAACGGCTAATTCAGCGGATGCTATATCTCCAAACTGAAATGGCATACCATCTAGGAGATGATCAGGAGACTGTTCGAAAGGAACTGGATTGAAATCTGGGTCAATAGAAGGTATGGTGAGGTTTTTCCAATCAGGTTTGTACTTCACAATCTGCTCGTCCACAGATGAATCTAATTTACCCGGTTCATGTGGTTGGTGCTTGACAAATTTCCTCCTCATCCTAGAAGAACTAGCATCTCCCTGTTCCTTCTTCCGCTGAAGACGGGATACGAATATTGGGTTCTGTAGCAACTTGGCCACGAACGAAACCATTTGCTTATGCCTTTGCTCTGCTACCTGAATCCTCTGATTCACTACTTCCACATGGGAAGCTGCCCCATGATGCTGCTGCTGCAGTTCTACAACTTCTTGCATCAATATACTCCCCTCCTTCCTCAACTTCTCTATATCACATATCATTCCAGACTTTCCCGCTTCACTAGAAGGCCCGATACAGCTCCCAACCTGTTGGGATTGAGGTGACTTCCGCCTCTGAATATTCTTCAAAAGATGCCTCTTCCCTCGCAGGAAAGCTTCGTTTGCAAATTCCCATCTGTCAGTACCAATCTTGCGGAACCCCTGAATACAGTACCCAAAGTCATTCAAGAATGAATGCTGGAGAAATAAAGTTTATAAAAACAAAATATTACTACAACAATTCACATAATCATTAAGTTTGTAGATGAAGCAATTTAAAGCCGTCAATTTTCAGGCATAGAACAAGCAGAACTGCACCAAAATAGATCATCTGAATATTAGAAAAACCAGATTTCTAAATCATTTGGTAACTAGTGAGATGATAATAAGCAGTGAACTCAACAAAAAATTGCAAAATAAAAAATGTTCTACCTGACGAGGATGGAACTCCCCACTCCATTACGCAATCAGAGGGGAAGGATGTACTTAAGATAGAAGTATCAAGAACAAACCTCAGGTCTAAATAAGAGCCGGTAAATATAAAACCCTTTCGTGTTTTCTTACAAATCCTGATCCACCAGATTAGCTTTATATAAAGATTACACAAGCCTAATATTTATGCCATTCACAAGTAACCAGTATTCAAGACAGCAATTCAAGATATCTTCAGCAAAGTAGCAACTATAATTACACAATTCTCATCAACAGAATGATAATAAATCCACAGCATTTCAAATCAATATATACAATATCAATTAAAATCTCTGTTACAAACTCTTTACAACTAATTCATAGTTAACAGTTTCACCAAGTTACATGTCTTCATATATTACAAAATTAGCCTCAGCTATATCTACAAAAATTAATCTCTGTAGGCATGTTTGGCAGACGGGATAGGATGGGAATCAGCTTAATTTTAGTCTCAATCTCATGTTTGACTGCACAGATGGGATGGGTTAAATTAATTCCATCAGTAAAATTAATCCCAGCCTAATGAGATAAACAATCCCATCTAAAATGATGGGATTCAAATGAATCCTATCTTCTTTTATCATTGACCTCGTCTCTCTTTTGAGCTTTTGAATAAGGTTTCTTTTTTCTCTCAAAATCCCTTTCTTTGATTTACAAATTGCAGGTGTTCTGACAAAGAAAAAGCTGTATTATTTTTTATTTTTTACAAATTGTTGTGGAGGAGTTGATAAACGATTGATTGCTGGTGATGATTAGATGATGATTTTGAGATGCTTTATGTGTTAAGGCTTTGATGGGTCATTTTGAGCAGGAAAAAGACATTGACTTTGTGGAGATTTTGAAGAAGGCTGTAGATGATGTAGAGGTGGAAGTGTTAGAATCATTGATAAGAACTTATGCTGTTATGTAGCTGCTGGGAAGACAAGTAAGAAGTTGCTTGTGGTTTTTGATGATGATTTGAGATGTGTTGATGAGGACTTTGATGATGATTTGAGATGTGTTTAATTGTTAATGTGTTTATCTCAACCTCATAAGAGGTATGTGCCTTACTCAATCTTAGGACCTAATTGGTAATTATCTTTCTATTTTTAATCCTATCCTGTATTGTATAAACACAAGATTACTTTATTTTTAATCCTATCTTATGTTGCACTAAACATAGTATAACATTACAATTAATCGAACCCTATCCTATCCCATAAAAATAATCCTATCATATCCCACGCACCAAACGGACCTGTGAGTACAGCTAATCAAATTACACAATAAACGTCAGATAAACCAAAAACAAAAGGACTATAAAAATAAAAATAAAAAAAATGCAGCAAAAAGAAACAAGAAGAGAATACAACACAACATCTACATATAGATGACAGTAGCAGCAGCCAATGAAGGCTGCGTTACTGCAATACCCACATAAGTATTAAGCTGTCTGACAAAACTCGAGAAGTTGTTGTGCTTGAAATTTCGTGGCAGTATCAGCCTCGCGAACTCCAATGGGTCCCACACCACGAAGCTCTGTCCTGTCGACCCCCACGAAATAATCGGATCCAGAGACCGATCGTCGACGAGGTCGAAAGTCTTGGACAAAAATGGCGGCACTAGGTTCCCCTGTAAACAATCCAGAGGCTGAGGCGCACCAACATTAACAACTGGGGTTGCCTGAAACGACGAAGAAAACACTTCAAATTCCGAAGGAAAAGATGGAAACTGATGAGAAGCCATTGTCGTTTCAGGGTCCAGTTGGGAGGACGAAGAAGAAGAACTGGTCCCAAGTGAATTTTTAGGTGGAGAGTTGGGGTAGTTTTGGTCTTCTCGATTGTCCATCGAAATTCAATAAAACCCAATCAAGTTTCGGTTAGATTTTTTGAAGGAAAAAAAATAAGGTGAGAGGTCGAATAGATTTGAAAAAACCTGAGGTTAAGGAGATAAATATAAGGTGGTTTAAGGGGTTTAACCGACAAACTGTAGTAAAAAAATCTAGAGCAAAGGCGGTGGTGGTGGGGATTGAGGTCGTCATCTTCTTCCTCAGACGCGGCTTCTACCGATTTATCACAGTGACCCATTTCGTGTTTTTTTTTTTTTTTTTTTTTTGTGGGGAGGAGGGGGGGTTTCGCTGAAAGTAAACTTGCAAATTGCAAGCAAGAGAGAACCGACCTATGCGTTTTTTTAATTATTTTTTTGGTTGTTTCTTGACAGTTACGGCAGTTGAAATTGAATTTTTGAAATTGAATTTTGTGGTTCTCTTTCTGGAAGGGCCAGTTGGCTAAGATATTTTTGTCGCACAGTGACTCGTTGTCGACATGGTTTATGTGCTTTATATATATATATATATATTTATATTTTCTGTTATCAGTTCGTCCTGACAAAAAATATATCAGGACAAAGAATATGGATCACTAGATTTATATACTTTAACTCAAAGTGTATGCATTTGTCAAAACTATTCTTCGTCCTGATATATTTATTGTCAGGTCGCACCGACAATAGAAAAACCGTATATATATAAAAAGAGAGCGCTGATATGATTCTTGTGCTTTATATATGTATATATATAGAGAGAAAGATTTTGCGCTTTATATATATATAGAGGTGGAATTGGTGGAAAATGTCACATTTTTGAACTGATTTGATGACAAAGTCACTACTTTAATAAATTAATTTTAAAAGGCACATATTATGGTGAACTACCAAAATTGCCTTTACTTTACACATTCTCTTTCTTACTTTGAAATTTTCTGATATTTTATTATTTCACCTTCCTCTCTAACAGACCTCCAATGGAGGTTGAACATCATAACATTATCAGTACAACTTCATTGGATAATTAGTTTTGTGGTGATACGTAGACGCATTCGGTGGTCGAGCTCATAACATTATCATAGCTTTTTTTTTTCAATTTAAAACCTTAAGATGGGTTCCTTTCATTTGTTATCCGGGTCTTTTGTAAACCTTAAGCTGGTTGTGTGAATTTTAAATCTAATTGAAAAGGCTCTGAAAGTATATAAAAAAGCTCGGACAACGTTTTAAAAGACTCGGAAAAGTCTCGAAAAACATTTTAAAATGCTCGAAGATTCAAAATTGAAAAACCTATTCCTATTCCTTAAAAAAGCTCGGATCACTATTTAAAAGTTTCGGACAACGTTTTAAAAGGCTCGGAAAAGGCTCAGACAATGTGTTAAAAGGCTTGGATATTCAAAATTGACAAACCTCTCATATTCCTTAAAAAGGCTCGGATTACTATTTAAAAGTCACGGAAAACGTTTTAAAAGGCAAGAACAACGTTTTAAAAGGCTCGAAAACCCAGATCTTCATCATCTTCTACACAACTTTTTTATACATTCAAACCCTAATCTAAACCTATACTAACCCGAGATTTACTGTCGGATTTCTTGCACCGAAGCTTTCTCTCTCCACTGTTCTCTCTCTCAACTTTTTTCTCTCCACGTTTGAAAAGACATAAACTACCAAAATGAGGGTATTTTTGTCTGGTCACCTAAATAGATGTTTTTTAAACTTGAATTAGTAAAGTGGTGATATTCTTACAAAAACATGCCCAAATAGTGACAACAAAATTTTGAACCCATATATAGAGAGAGAGCAAATTGCGACCTCTTGCATCCAAAAATTAATTGACGCTTAGAGCATCTCTCATCCATTCTTTATCTCTATCTCTAAAATAGAGTTTCAAAAGGGAATATTTCTTCCAGATTTCATCTCTAAAATTTTTCACTCCCAACACACTCTCTATCTTTATCTCTATCTTTATCCCTATTTCTATTTATACCTTCAAATAACTTATATTTTCATTATTATTTTTTAATTTCTTTAATAAATTATTGTTCAACTAAATTTTAACAAATATTATTTATAATAACATTTATTTATTTGTTTTACTTTTAAATATATATATATATATATAATGTTTTATTGATGCATGAATTTATAATAACTAATTTTTAGGTTCTAAAACATTTTTCAACTAATTTTCTCAACTTACGTATTTCTTTTCTAACATTTATCAACTACTTTTCCCAGCCTACTTATTTATTTTCTTACTTTTTCACTCAACTTATTACATGTCGTTTGGATAGCTTTCCAAAATATTAATGTATCTCGACATTATTATATGTTATGTTGTTGTTATCTAAGTTTTTTGTTTTTTTTTTTTTTTTTCTATCCTTATTTTAATATTTGTATGTTATTGTAATTTTTCATATTAATATTTATTATTTTAATACTATGTTTCGGTTTTTATTTTATTATCAATATGTAATAAAGGCTCGTTTGGCACACCGTATTGGATTGTATTGGACTGTATTGAATTGTATTGTATTGGGCAAATTACACAAACTTACCCTGATTATATGTGAAATTACAGTAAAACCCACAAAAAAAATCATAATAACAATGACTTCCCCTTGACCCGTTGACCACATTAATTAATCACGGAAAATATATAATGTCTGTTTTGCCCTTGCTCTACATCAAAAAAAATAAGAAAAATATATATTTAAAATTAAATAATATTTACATGGTTTATAAAATTAAATTAACACAAAATTTATTTATTTATTTGTTTTTAAAGATACACAGATTTAGGAAAATCTTAAAAAAATAACAAAAATTAATGGATAATAGAAAATTATTAAAAAATAGTTACAATTTTAAAACATAAAAAAATTAATGGATAATAGAAAATTATTAAAAAAAAAAACAGTTAATAGATAATTAAAAAAAAAATTATATAAATAAAAATAAAAAAGAAAAGAAAAGAAATCTGAAACGATCTCTATAGTTTCAGGCCGCGATGGAGATCGACCATATCTCCACTCGCTCGATGAGACAATGACTCAATGATGGACCTTCATCTTAAGAAACATTTTAATGTTATTTGATGGAGGAAAAAAAAAAAAAAAAAAAAAACTCAATTTGGAGGTCCAAAAAAAAAAAAAAAAAACCTCAGTTAAAAAATTATGTACTCCAAACTGAGGATTTTTTTTTTTTTTTTCCCATCAAATAACATTAAAATCATTCTTAAAATGGAGGTCCATCGTTGAGTCACTGTCTTGCCGAGCGAGGGGAGATCCGGTCAATCTCCACTGGGGCCTGAAACCACGGAGATCGTTTCAGATTTCTTTTCTTTTCTTTTTTATTTTTTATTTATATAATTTATTTTTCTTTTTTAATTATCTATTAACTGTTTTTTTATATATTTTTCTATTATCCATTAATTTTTTATGTTTCAAAATTGTAACTGTTTTTTAATAATTTTATATTTTCCATTAATTTTTTATTATTTTTTTAAGATCTTCCTAAATCTGTGTATCTTAAAAAAAAATTGTGTTAATTTAATTTTATAAACCATTTAAATATTATTTAATTTTAAATATTTTTTATTATTATTTCTGATGTAGAGCAAGGGCAAAACAAGCATTGTATATTTTCCGTGATTAATTAATATGGTCAACGATTAGTCAACTGGTAAAAGGGAAGTCATTGTTATTATGATTTTTTTTACAAGTTTTAGTGCAATTTCACATATAATCAGGGTAAGTTTGTGTAATTTGCCCTATTGTATTATATTGCATTGTATTGCACCGTATTATCAGTAATACAAACTTGTGTTTGGTGATGCACTGTATTATATCCTATGACTTCATTGAAATTTTTTTATATTAAAAAATCTAATATATTTTTTTTAAAATAGTTAATAATTAATTTTAAATATCCTTACCATGAATAAATCAATAAATATTTTTATATAAAAATTCAATAAATATTTAGTTTAATTAAAAAAATTAATAAATAATATTTTCATATATAAAATAAATAATATTTTTATATAAAAAATAAATATTTCCTATATAAGTTTGAAATTATATATATATATATAAAAAAAAAAAAAATTAACAACATAACACATATTTCAACAATATTCCACATTTGTTGAAAAAGAAAGAAAGTGTTTTTTTTTGTAATTCAATACAACCTAATACCACAAAATATAATGTATTAGCTAATACGGTGTTTGTTGTATTAGGCAATTAAAATGTATTAAAATAATACAATACAGTGTTTGGTGCAAACATTGTACTGTATTATTTTAGTATATTTTAATTGTTTAATACAATACAATACGGTGAAACAAACAGGGCCTAAGAGGTTGCCTAATTGATAGTGTAAAAAAAATGTAATAAAAGATTATTTTTATAACATAAAATATTTTTTTTTGAGAAAATTATAACAAATTAATAAAATGAAGAATAAATGATAAAGTATGGTAAATAAAAAAAATATTAATTAATATTCAATATTGGACACATTTTAAAGATCTTGACGAGACATTTCTAACAGTATAATTTTTATGTTAATAAAATTTATAAATTAAAATTTATTATACATTAATTAAATTTAATGAAAAAAGGTAAGAGTATATAAATCGAATAAAAAATGTTGAAAAGTGAATTTAAAGGATGAGATATGGTTCTCTAAATTTAGAGAATGAAGTGTAGAAAACTCTAAAAAAATTATTGGAGACAACATTTTGGAGTGTGGGTGGGAGCAACCCATCCTCTAAATTTTATTGGAGACATAATTTTAGAGGGTGGGTGGGAGATACTCTCACTCCTCCTAGAGTCCTAGATCAAACTTAACTGTCGGCTAATTGTTACCTTTAAAAAACTAAACTACCCATCATCCATAAATTAAATTAATAAAAAGAACATTTAAAAAAAAAATAAAAAATGGATCTCCACCATTTATCTCAAATGTGGATGGTGGAAATCAAATAAAATTTTAAATAATTAAAATTGAATTGAAATATATATATATATATATATATGTAAATTAAAAGAAAAACAGAAATTGAAAAAAAAGAAAAAAAACAATTTTAAAAAGCAAAAAATAAAAAATAAAAAATAATTGAAAAACTGGAAAAAAAATATATATCATTATTTGTACATATGAGATGCATTATGGTCTCCACACTTGTGCAAACAATGATATATATTTTTTTTTTCCAGTTTTCCAGTTTTATTTTTTTTAAACTGTTTTGTTTTTAAATTTCTGTTTTTTTTTTTAATTTATATATTTTATAATTCAATTCAATTTACAATTATTTACAATTTTACTTGGGTAATAGATGTCAAACCTTGGGAAGGTTTAGTGCAATTTGTTCTTTTATATATATGTCTCACCACAATATAAAAAGTTTAATTCGGTTATGAGGAAAGAAAAACTTATATATATATATATAGTCATTATTAAGAGAGGAATCTCTTACTTTAATTTCGTTAAGTATTTCGAAGAAATCACATCTATTTTTATGAATTTTTATAACTTTTTTTTTTTTTTTCTATATTTCTTATATTTTTCCAATGCCTTCAAATTAAACAAAATTGGGATAAATAGTTATAGTGCTTGAAAAAATCTCAAATTTATTCATATATAGATTTCATTAAACTTATCATCTATAAAAAAAATTCATATCAAAATTTATAAAATCGATATGATTTTATCAAGGTCTTTATCGAAATTAAAATAAAAAATCTTTCACTTGATAATTAATATATATATATATATATTAAAATATAGATCTAATCTAGGTTTATTTGAGATATGCTGAGATATTCTGAATCATGCACTACATCTATTGTGGGAGGCAGGTTTCTACACATACACACTCTATTATATATTCTAAAATTGAGAAATATCTATTCCATGTACCAAATTCTTCAAAAGAATTCGTTAAAATTTGTGAAAATTTTATATACAAACTTCAAATTAAATTTATTCTGTGTATGTAAATCATTTTCTCTAAAATAAAATAAAAACTATATTTGATGTGATATATATATATATATATATATATTGAAACAATAATGTTAAATATCCTATCTAAAATCCCATATTTTTTATCCCATTACATATGGCATGTGAGGTATCAAATTGTGAGTGGATATATAGGGTAGGTGAGATAAATCATCATTAATGTGTATCCACTCATAATTTGACATCTCACATGCCACGTGCAGTGGAATGAAAAATTTGGGATTTTAGATGAGTTGTTTAGAGCATCTCCAATAAGGCTCCCTATTTTTTCCTCAGATTTAGGGAGTCAATTGTACTTTTTAGAAATAGGGAGCCATATATCCAACAAACCTTCCTAAAAATGACTCTCTATTATTATTTATTTATTTATAATTAAAAAATTATTATTTTTAAATAAATTTATTGTTCAATTGTATTTATATAAAATAATAATAATAATAATAATAATAATAATAAAAAAAAAAATTGAAAGAAAAAAAGAGTTGTGCTACTGCACAAGAGCCGTTGCCTCTGCCAATAAATGAAATCAATATAGAATCATGAACAAAGCTGTTGCAAACAACTGAACAAGCAATTTGGGTTAAAAAAAATAAAATTGAATTTTGCACAGTCTAGCCGTTGGAAAAGAATTAAATAGAGGAAAATAAATGAATTATTTATGTTTAAATTAAAAGAATTTGAGTTAAATAAAAAATAAGGAGAATGAATTTGGACCATTGAAAATGAGTGATGTTGACTCATCCTCATCATCCATTTCATTTGAGGAGAGAGAATCAAAAAATAGGGAGGATGTCTTAGCTCCCTAAATTTAGGGAGGCTTTGGTCGGAATTAAAAATAGAGAGCAAGATAAGGAGCCTATTGGAGCACTTTCCGATTATAGCTCCCTAAATATAGTCAAGGAGGTCTCTAATTCCAACATATTGGAGATGTTCTTAGCATTATTGATATTGAAATGATTTGATGTGATATTTTGGTTGAAGTTAATGGTAACTGCTAGATTAGTACTATTTAAGAGTAGAAATAACGTGAGTGGTCAAAATGCTTAGGGACGAAGATAAGGAGAATAGCCAATCAAAAGGCTTGAATTGAGATTTGGGATGGCGACGTTTTGTCACCAATCATATTGCTGTATAAAGTAGGGGGCAAGTCGGGATCTTGTTAAGACATCTCGGGATCTGGTTAAGGCATTAAATGGGGAGCACCGAATATTACACTAAATTAATATAAAAAGAGAATCTTGTTGAAATAGTGTTACAATAATTTTTTTCTTAGTCCGATACATCCAACAGGACCAACACCAATTTAATATAAAAGAACATCTTTATAAGAATATTCTCTCCATAAAACTTTATTAACTTAAACTATACTAATTAATTTCTATTAATTTAAACGAAATTGATTAATTTTTTCAACAAAAAAAATATTATTCTTAAATAATTAATTGCATAATATAAAAAAAATAAAAATTACCATCATAATTTTATCCCAAAATTTTCACCATAATATTATTCAACTTATTTATCCAACTAATTTTCACTTAATTATTTCAACTAATTTTGTTCACATAAACGATCCAAATCTACGTGCTACTATTCGAGGTGAACTAATGAGAATTTATGAAAAAAGAGCTCATGAACAACAATTTCAAAGAGGAAGTGGATCATCTAATAGCTTTAGTTAGTATTTTCATAGTTATGGGAGAAGTGGAGATAATCCTTCGGATTTCTAAACGGTTCATTAAAGTTATTGTTATCGAGTTTTTTTATTGTTAATTTATGATGTTATTTGCTTTATTTTGGCCTCTCTTTTTTTTTGGTCATATATATATTTTTAAGTATTTTGTCATGTACTTTTTTTTTTAAAGAATTTTGTCATGTCTTTTTTTTTTTTTTTTTTTTTAAGTATTTTATCATTTTTTTAATTGCACTAAATTAAGTTAATATAAAAATTTACCATTAATGAAATGCATAATTAATAAGTAAAAAATAATAATTTATATATATATATATATTAATATTGGTGTCATTTTAATAATCTAGATAAGATCTTTCCAACGATATAATTTTTGAAATAAATATTATTATAAATAAGTGTGGGATGGTTAAAGTAGGAATTGTAATAAAACAAATTAGTGTTGATTTGACATTTTAATAAATGAAATTAAAAAAAAATAGTGTTAAGTGTATTTAGTGGAGCACTATTCACTTAACACTAAATATTATCTTGGTATTTGTAATTTAGTGTTGCATTGGAGCAACATTTTACACTAAGATAGTGTTTTTACACTAACATAGTGTACCATTAGAGATGGCCTTAGCTCAAATAGTTGTGCACCTCCTGATTCCAATTTAGCGTTAGAGCATCTCCAACTGTATCTCTATCTCTATCTCTATCTTTAAGGCTTTGTTTGGTAAGAGGGAGAGATTGAAAGAAGGAGATGGTTGGAGGGAGAGAGGTGGGAGGAGAGCTTTAATCCTTTGTTTGGTTGGAAAGACCAAAAAGAGGAGAGGAAAAGGTGAGGGATCATGGCCGGTCCTGAGTTTTGGGGGCTTGAGATAGACTATAAAAATGAGGCCCTCAATCATATATGTATATTTACTTTAAAAAAATATCTAGTAAACAGTAAATAATATAAAAATCAAAATAATAACTAAAAATAATGACTGCAAGTCCACAACACAACAAAATAAAAAATAAAAAAGTCATCGAAATAAAAATTTTATAATTACATCAAAAAATGTGTCACTTAAACATTACCCGTCTCACATTTTTAGAAATAAAAGTACTAATTAAGTATTATAATCGTGTTTCTTCTAAGAACCCTAGAATTGATTTCAATTTTTTTTTGTTTTGAATGTCTGATAAATTGATACACTATTTGATATGCTATAGATGTGGTTAATTATTATAATTGTATTTCTTTAGTGGGCCTTTTAAGAAAAACATATATATAAAAGATAGGCCTCTAGACTTTTATGTTGTTAGTATATATTGGATGTTATATATATATATATATATTATATATATAAATTAGCAGATTTTCTATTGTTAGTTCATCTTGACAATAAATATATCAGGATGAAGAATGCTGACTACTAGATTTACATATTTTGACTCAAAGTGTATGCACTTGTTAAAACTTCTCCATAATCTATGGTCTACATTCTTCGTTCTAATATATTTATTATCATGACGAATTGACAATATAAAGACGATATAAATTAGTACATGTGCTTCTAAACTTATATTTGGTTAAGTGATATATAGGCTATTTTTTATTTATATAAAAACAATATTACAGGCTTTCAAACTTATTTAAAAGAGTGACGATATTTGCACCCTCTAAAAACTATATATACACCCCCAATTATTATGTTTTTAAAAATCCAATAATACCCTTAAATAAAATTACTAAGAGGACTAATTGTTTGTTAGTACACCCACCAATAATTATTAATTAGTTTCCTATTTTAATCTTTTGTAAAAAAAAATAAAAAAAATTCTTCCTATTAATGGTTTGATATTAATATATATCATAAAAATTATTTATATTTTAATAAACCCTAGATTCCCTTTTAAAAATATTTTCAATCTATTTTAAGGAAATATTAATTGATTGTTAAGTATGGAAAATGAATCAAAATCATAAGACAAATTTGGATGTGAATAAATTAAGTTTTAAATTAATTTTTATTATTTGTGTTAGAAGAATAAATTCATTATGTATATAAACAGACTTTTAAATTAATTATATAATCTATATTTTTTTATTTCTTTCAAACACACTTTAGATTTATTTTATTTTATTTTTATTTTATCAATATTAGATGTTCTTTCTTATAATATATGTATATATATATTAGATGTTCTACAATTTAATCGAACACTTTTTTTTTTTATTTGTGTTAGAAGAATAAATTCATTATGTATATAAACAGACTTTTAAATTAATTATATAATCTATATTTTTTTATTTCTTTCAAACACACTTTAGATTTATTTTATTTTATTTTTATTTTATCAATATTAGATGTTCTTCCTTATAATATATGTATATATATTAGATGTTCTACAATTTAATCGAACACTTTTTTTTTTTGGACATATTATGTAACACCTATTTACTTCCACATCAATTGGGACATAGTACAAATCTTACATCCTAACAACTCTCTTAAACAGAACGTGGTTATCTAATATTAAAAAAATAATAATCTTAAAATGAATTAAAAAAAAAAAGATTTTGATTTTTTAAAAACCGATAAGAGAAAAGTATGGAAGAGAAAGAATAGTAAGAGAATTAAAAGTAACAACAAAATTTGAAATAATAATAAAGTTGATTAAATAACATAATAACAGTTATAGGTTGAGGTGGCCACGGTTTCGGTTAAACCACGGTGTTTCGGTTAAACCATCGGTTTCGTCCGTGGTTTAACCGAAACCGTGACCAAAACCGACGGTTAGAAAACCGGTTAGCCCTCGGTTCGGTTACGGTCTGGGGTTCAAAAAAACTGCCTAAAACCAGCGGTTTAACCGCCGGTTTTCTAAAATAAAATTTAAAATAAAATAAAATTTTAGATGAATCAGAAGTTGCCACGTGGCACATTTTTTGAAAAAAAAAATGAAAAACCACCAGAAATCGAAACCAAACCGAAAGCGTGACCAAAAGCGACGGTTTCTTAACTGAAACCGTAACTGCCAAACCAGCGGTTACAAACCGTGCACCAAATCGGTTAGTCGGTTACAGTTATAGTTTTGGTCTCTCCGAAATCGAAACCATCGGTTTCTAACCGAAACCGTAATCGTGGTCACTTCTAGTCATAGGTGGTGTGTACATATACAAAAATACAATAGAATATAATTAAAGAAAGGGTATTTTTGGCATTAAGTGGGGTTTCTTTACAAATTAGAGATTTTTTTAAATTTTTTTGATAGTTGTGATTACGAAAGGGGTGTAGATACAGTTTTTGAGGGGTGTCATTATCTCTACTCTATTTAAAAACTAAATACACAAAATTTATTTTCAACCTGAAATTGAAAACGGCGGCCTTAGGCGGTCACCTCGTGGGCCTATGCCTAGGGCCAGCCCTGAGAGGGATCTCTCCTCCTTCCGGGCCCATCAAAAGCAATTCTCTCATCATTGGGCGGATGAGAAATAAGGGGTATAATGGGGGGGAAATGACAATAATATCCTCCATTTTTTATTACCCTCCAATTTATAAAAAGGTAATATAGTAAATTTACAAATTATATACCAATCCATTCATTCAAGTCTCTTTTCAATACCAAATAACATGAAGGATAGATGTTATCATCTTCATCCCTCCTACTGTCCCTCCCTCCTACAAAACATAGCGTAAATATAGAGTTTCAAAAGCAAATATTTCTTCAAAATTCTAAAAAAATTTCACTCCCACCACACTATATATTCTTATCTTTATCTCTATCTCTATCTCTATCCCTATTTCTATTTATATATTCAAATAACTTATATTTTCATTATTATTTTTTACTTTTTTTTTAATAAATTATTGTTCAACTAAATTTTAACAAATATTATTTTTAATTTTTTTTTTCCTACTTTTTGTAAAAATATAATACTTTATTAGTGCATGAATTTATAATAGGCTAATCGGCACCGATGCCCCCTAGACTCTTTCAAAATATACACTATGCCCCTTATACTTTTTTTTTCACCACTGAACCCCCTGAACTTTCACAAATTAGCAAATGTCAACTGTAGATGCCCCCTCACAAAGGGCAATAAACCCAAGATGTCCCCTCACAAGGGGCAAAAACCCAAGTGTTTGACAAAAAACGAGAGTTCAGGGGGTTTAGTGGCGAAAAAAAGAAGAGTATAGAGGGCATAGTGCATATTTTAGAAGAGTTTAGAGGGCATCAATGCCGATTAGCCTTTATAATAAATAATTTGTAGGTTCTAACATTTCTCAACCTACTTTTTCTTTTTAACATTTTTCTACTAATTTTCTCAATCTACTTATTTATTTTCTAACTTTTTCAATCAAAATTTTATAATCTATTTTTTTCACCAAAATTATAAAAAAATAATTAGATTTTCACCAAAAAAATTTTTTTTTAAATAATTTTTCACCAGAATAATTTTTTTAGTGAAAATCATAACAAAATAATAACTTTTTAAAAGGAAGGTTTTTTACGGGGTTTGGTTGGTCAATGAGCAACCTTTTATTTTTTTTAATTACAACTACTAATTAACAACGATAACCATAATCTAGTTGAGACTTATAATCGGATTATTTATGCAAGAAAAAAAAATGAAAATGAGAAAAGTATAATAGAAGACTTTAACATGAGAAAGAAACCAAAACACACAAATGATACAGTATGGTAGGAATGAGTAAATAACAAATTATTAATTAATATTCAATATTGGACTTATTTTAAAGATCTAGATGAGACATTTCTAATAGTATAATTTTTATGTTAATAAAATTTATTAAACATTAATTGAATTTAGTGAAAAAGGTAAAAGAATATAAATGGAATATAAAATGTTAAAAAGTAAGTTTAGAGTATGATATTTAGTACTCTAAATTTAGAGTAGCAGTATTGAAAACTCTTTTTTTTTTTCTTGGAAACAAAAATTTGGAGTACTGAGGGAGCAACCGATACTCTATTTTAGAGTACAGTGAGAGATGCTCTTATTGATCGGTCGAGTTCCACATTATTGGTGGGGGATTGAGTTCCGCGATAACTATTTACGTGATTAAACAATATCAAAATTCCCCGGCACTAGGCTCAGCTCTAGGGGAAGCCCAGTGAGACAACCGTATAGGGTCTCTAATTCTAAAGGGTCTCCAAATTGTAGTTAAAAAAATGATTTTAAATTATAGTCCATATAAGATTTTAAATAAAACAGGGCCATAAATGACTTTAAAAATGGCCAATAGTACATATATAATTTTATTTTATTTTTTAAAGGCTCACCAATGGAAATTCATAAATGACTTTAAAAATAACCCATCATACACATGTATATATATTTTTTAAAGGTTCGCCAATGGAAACCCATTTATCATTCTTACAACAATAATGTTGGATCAAGAGCGACGGTGAGTTGAATCCTTACAACACTCTGTTTGTCATAAATAATCCTCTTTTATATTTTTTTTCCCTCTTTAAACAAAAATTCAAAAGTCGTTGCTTCAAAGGTAATTAAATCACAATTTTTTTTTTTTAATTTTCTTTTTTGAAAGCCTTCTTTTTTTATGTAAACTTAATTAGTACTTTTACGGCTAAAAATGTGAGACGGGTAAGATTTAAATTATATATTCTTTGATGCAATTATAAAAATTTTATTTTGGTAACTTTTTATTTTGCTATTTTGTTGTGTTACAGTTTTAAGTTTAAGTTATTATATTGATTTTTACAAGTATTCACTAGAAAAAAAAAAAAAATCAAGTAAAAATGCATAGATTATCAATGACCTCATTTTTTATAGTTAGTCTCGGGCCACGAAAACCTCAGGATCAGCCCCAATTCCTCCATTAGGTTAGATACTATATTGTTACATGATTAAACGACGTCAAAATTTCTTTATAGCTGTAACAGTGCGGCCTATTTGATAGGTATTGTCCATGAAGTTATTAGGCCGATATTATATGTTTTGAACTTTATAGACGTGTTTGCTTTGGATTGTGAACTTCATCGCAAACATTCTTCACCCATCACCTAAAACACATATACTAAATTAGGAGACGTTTGCTTGTTCTTCACCCATCACCTAAAACACATCTCCTAAATTAAGAGACGTTTACTTGTAGAAGCGTGTATAAAACCTAAAATGGATAATATTTGCTTAGTGAGTGGAACAGTTACACTCATCAGTAATTTGATTGACCATCAGATATTCTTATGCGGGTGTCGCTAGAGAGCGCAAATTGGTTTCTTTATTTTTGCAGTTTTGCATTTTTAGACGTGTTCACTATTCAATACTGAGCAAAATGCAGGAAACCAACAATTGAAAACTCAAGCTTGTAGTAATTAAATCAACTTAAATAACTCGGACCTTATTGCCTTTTGGAGAACAAGTTGACTTTTGAAAAAGGTTTCACCCGCAAACCTTCAGTCAAAAAAAGAAAAAGAAAAAAAAAAGAACGTAGGCTGCTACATGTTTATGTAACCCTTTTTTATAATTTATTTACTTATTGCAGCGGTTAAACGGATGACATAAAGTCATAAAGATAACCGAATTATTACATAAACTGAATCCCATATAATTGATATGATTATATACAATAATATTACTTTGTACCAAATTTGGAGCCCAAATGATGTAACATCATTGTAATCCATTCATTTAAATCGTATTTAAATTGTATTATATTTGTACGATTTAAATGAACGGATTACAATAACATTTAGACACCGTATTTGGACATCAAATTTGAACAAAGTAACATTATTCATTGATATAATGCAACAGATACATAAAAACCAAAAAATTATGCATTGCCTAGTATACCGTCAGAAATTCCTGTAAAGTTGCATCCAGGAATTTCTTGGCATCTCTTATTGACTGTTCAGGTTTTTTGATTGTTTTTAGCTTCTCTGTTCTGGTTGTTTGTTTGTATCTTTCAAAAAAAAAAAAAAAAAAAAAAAAAAACTACTCCTGGAAATTGGAAATTGGACCTAACGCAATCCCGAAACATGATGATTTCACAAGAGGTGAAAATGATAAAATTGGAAAGCTATTTCTATTCATACACAATGAATATCCGTCAAAAACAGGCTCAAGTGGTGTGCTATGCTGATGATGCTGCTTCTCATTGACTAATTTATAGTTACAAATATTACATACAAAATCAGGGGAGACACAATTATATTTCTCGTATTTTACAACTTTCCAAAATGAGGTGGTGTAATGGACTTAAGCAGACAATCAATACAACAAATATTCTTGTCGCAACTGGGAAATCTAGAGTGATGGTATTGGCAATTACTTAATTTGCGTTAAAAATCAGAATTCCCGATCAACTGTGAGAACAGACATGTACAATGATTCTGCAACAAATCAAATTAGACAAGTTTCAGGATTTTGATAAATGCAACTTACGCATATAGAAAAACTGGACCTGGAAAGGAAATGTGTCGACTATGAGAAAAGGCTGGTGGTAACTAGTCAAAGACAGGAGGAAGCATATTTCATCCCAGTGCAATAAATCCTACACCCATCCATCCCTCTCCCAAGTCCCAACCCCTCCACCCCTGTCCCCTATTCACGTGTGCGTGTGCATGCACACACCCCAAATTGACTGTAATTGAGCATCAACGCCCACTCAATCACTGGTTTACATATGGCACTCATCCATTTACAGAACTAACATTCCTAGGAGAGGAAGCATGAAATTTCTGGGAATTTGCTAAAACACAGAAAACTCAATGTTACTGCATAAAGTTTAACAATATCTCTGCCACAAGAGGGAGGGTAAGTTTGGGGCATCACTTCATATTGATAAATTTGAGTGGAAAGGTGGGAGAAAAGGGAGAGCAGGAAAGAAGAATAATGCATACCTCAGACTACCTAAACAGTGTGTCTTCCTGCCGGACATAAAATCTCCAAAAAAATTGATGTATTATGTGCATGGATAAGACCTCTGAGGTGGTCAATCCCTCAAGTAAGTAACTGCATATTAGCACGACTTGGCTGAGGAGTAGGAGATTTAATCAACGGCCTTAACAATTCCATAATAGTTGAGAAAGAAGGACGTTTCCAAGGCTCACTGCAGTATAACCATTTTTATTGATGAGAAAGAGAAGGTAAATAAGTAATTGTAGCTCAAAACTTGTTACATGATTTAAGACTTTTAGACTCACTTAGCCCAGCAAGTCTCAATTATAGAAGCCACTTGGGGATTCAAATCGCGCGGAATCTCAAGTCTCTTCCCCTTGAAACCAACAGCTGCTACAACCTATAAAATTGGGCCAAGTCACCAAAAAAGACTTAACTCATGCAAAAGTAACTTTAAGTAAATGAGTTATGTAGAGAGCGTGAAGGATTTGCAAATTACAAGTATAGTGGAAAAATCTTAATGGACATGGAGAAAAGAAAGAAAAAACAAACACAGGTAATTTTTAGCAAAATATGTGGATGCGAGCTAATAATGAATTAATGATCATGACCTGAGACAGAAAATTACAAAATTCTAATCAAGTTTTAAAATACAAATATGTTACATGGTCCAAAAATAACAATTAATTACAATGATAATGATTTGTACCTTACATGAGATGCATTTCCCTTTCTTTAAAAAACTAGGCAGAAATTAAAAGCTAACAGGAAGAAATCAATATTGTTGACAGATTCCTTAAAAATTAGGAAATTAAATTTAGATTGAACATAATAATTCCAGTGTCCTATTTTTCGTATTTTCCTTTTATTTGTAAATCAGTTTTTCCTAATTTGTAGGGCAGAATATGTCTAGGATATTTTCTTGTTTCGTGTAAAATTAGTTTCCTATTTTCTTGTTTTCTTCTTTTTCCCAGTAAATAAATTTTAGAGCCTATTTTTCACAAATATAAATAATTAAAAGCACTTCAAATGTGTATAACAGTAAAAGGTAACATCAATCAACAAAATTCAAGCAATAATCATCAGCTACTGAATCAGGAAAAATGCAGAATACATGTGAAGATTATAAGAAGCCTTTGAATGAGAACCTTTAATTCAGCAGAGTAAAAGCTAGAGTTCTATATCTAGTGCACATAAAAGAATTGTTTTCGTCACTCTCAAGTCTCTTACACAGTTACACTTATAATAAACTGAAATTCTAACTCGATAGAAAATGTCTCAGGTCAAATTAATCAAAATGAACTCACCTTTCAATACAATCAAGCATGTACTCTATTAGTTCAGGTCCAGCCAACAGACATTAACATTAATGCTCATAATCTAACAAACAGTTTTCAACAATTAATTCCTTCAGTTTTTTGGCTAACTGGCATGTTTTATTATTTCAACCAACTTATTACCAATGAGAAGCTATCTCCAATACAATGATTCAAAATCATCAGTTTTGAAAACAAAGCTTGTATTGGATTCTGATTCGTAATTTGAAATTTTCTTATGTCACATGCATAACCAAACCTGAGCTGGATTTAAATTGCCCCAAGGTTGTTGTAATGTTGCAAGTTCCCACAATATCACACCAAAGCTGTATACATCTGATTTTTCATTTGATGGTTCATCACGAAGAACTTCTGGTGCCATCCACTCAGGCTAACATAATAAAATGAATATTGTTAAATTCATATTAAAATAAAACAGTGCCCAAATGCCACTCTAAGATAAAAGACCTGATGTTGCTGTTAAAATAAGATAGTACTCCTATCACTAATATATATATATATATATATAATAAAACAAAAATAAGCACAACTTACAGTTCCCGCAGCAGATTTTGATGATAGAAATGTATTTGCTTTCAAACGAGAAAGACCAAAATCACAAACCTGGATGAGCAAACCAGGCAGTATGAGGAAGAAGATAGGTTATTAGTGAACAAAGAACAATAAATGAAACAAAATTTGGAAGCCAGAAAACATGCCAATTGTTACTTCAACCAAGGATGCCAATCAAAATTCAGAATTTGTCACCACCAACAAAAGTGTAAGCATGCAGAAGTAACAAGAAAAGATATAACATACTTTTTAAACATTAGAAAATTACTAGTTGTGGAGGAACTTATGAATATTCTGTAACTTAATAACACTTCATTCTTCAGATTTGAGTAATCACTTTAAACCGGTAGATTATAATAATTTATTTCCTTGATCAAAGTTGCAGCGTCATCTTGCAACAGAGTTTTGATTCAGATGAAAATCGGTAAATAAATCAATTGGAAACAGTTGTCTTTTGCATAAAATAAACCATACAATGATACAAACAAAACAATCAATTAAACCAAAGAGTCTGGAAATCATTCAATTGGTGAGCTGTATTTGAAAAATACCCAAGAACTTAAAGCAACAAAAGGTAACATCGACGAATATACATAACAGAAGTCAGGAACAACAATCCCTTTTCATTTCTTAAAGGAAAATTATAACAGGCTTCATGTCGCAAAAAAAAAAAATAATAATAATAATTAAATAAACACACACACACACACAAAGACTGATGTAAAATTGAAAGCGACAAACTTGGGTTTCTCAACTCAGTCATCAATATGTAGTAGATTAATAATCTATCAGATACATATGAGAATTATCAGTATTACCTTCACCGTATATTTCTTGTCAACTAAAAGATTAGGAGATTTTAAGTCTCTATGAACAATGGGAGGATTACGTCTATGAAGATAATTCATTCCCTTTGCCTGTACAAAAAAAGAGGCCATTTAGCTCAAGGCAATGGATAAAATATAATAATATTACCCTTATGATGCCGCACTAAAAAAAAGAAGAGAGAAAGAAAGAATCAACTTTATATATGTACAGAGAGAGAGAGAGAGCTTGTCAAATGCATACCCACTGACATAAGGTTATATACAAACCTATTTGTCAACCTTTGGATCAAAATTCAATGGATGTTATGTAAATGGTGGGCCAGGAGAGAGAACAAATAACATTCCTTAAATTTTAATCCAAAGACCAACAAATAGGTTTGCATATAACCTTATGTCAGGAGGTTCATAGCACCTGAAAAGCTCTTCTCTCTCTCTCTCTCTCTCTATATATATATATATATAAAATGTGAAATTTGAAACATACTACATCATAAGCCATATTCAACCGGCGCCTCTCATCCAACACCTCTCTCGCACCTGGTTTATGCAAAAGCCTGTACAAGCTTCCTCTGCAATTCAAACCAATATACTTAACTCATAAAGGCGAATAGGCGATACAGTTGTACAGCCTGATGAGAAAGATAAAAAAAAAAAAATGATTCCTCCTTTTTTTAGGTAGGGGGTTGGGGAGAGGAGAGAGAATGTATCTTAGGACAAGAAATTCTGAAACCTTGATAAATATTCTGTCACTATGGACAAGTTTGGGGGCTGAGTGACCGCACCCATAAAAAGAACAATATTTGGATGCCGCAGGCGCTTCATTATTGCGACCTAGCAACAAAAGAAACAAAATCCAGAATAGTAAGTATAATTATTATACTGTATAATAAATGTTTTCTTCAGCTTTCAACAAAATTTAGCTACTTCATACCTCCCTCAAAAATTCCTTGAACCGTTCTGCATGGAAGTCTTGTTCCATGAGAATTTTCACGGCAACATCCTGTAATTAAACAGATATTATTATTTAGTAACACGCAAAAATGGAGTTAAAAATAAAGACAATACCAGAATCCAGTCACCAATTTAATTCAGCTCTGAAATTAAAATCTTATGAGAGTGACACAATACTCCAGGATAAAATAAAATAATACTCCAGGACAACCAATTAAAAGAGGTTTTACATTTTAGAATTCAACTCATAAAACCAATAAAATCCATCAGAATGCAAGGCAAGATAAAAGGTGGAAACCCTCATACATGAAGAAAAATATATATAAACAAATATGCCTCCAGACAATAGCAATTGCAAAAAAGAATACATAACAGAGTTACAAATTCAAGGTGTTTTTATGACGGATCAAAAAACTGCAGTTTACTGCTACTTAGCCATTGGAAAATGAGATATTGGCTTTACGTAGAATGAGCTACAGTTAAGCAAGTAATCATAAAATGTAAATGTTACTACAAGTCTACAACTGTTAGATCAGCAGCTTCAAGTTTGACATAAGGCAACTATTATCTGGAATATTACTCTATACGATGGCAACGTGTCTAATATACATCTAAAATAACCTCATTACAAAAGGATGAACAAGATTATAAGAGCAAGTTACATATACATTTTAGAGACATCATTGAAATTACAATAGTAAGTTCGATATACATCAATATCAATGTCAGGTTCTAGTGCTAGTCTAGATGCTGGGATTGGCCTGATTTCCAAACTTTTAGGCTCAAAAACACGGCCTGGCTTATCGATAAATCAGGTGGCATATATTTCAGTAGCAAGGCTTATCAGCTGAAAGAGTGCATGAACATGTTTTATTATAATATATTATAAAATCGGTTCCAAAACATACAACGACTTTACACTGAAGGAACCCTAGTTCTGGAAATAACAACTCCATCCTGGTGCTGACCCCATCTCTAAAAGCCAGTTTCTTCTTTGAGGTAATCTGACGTGCATCTTGCACCAGTGTTGGTGGATATTGTGTTGGCATATTTACCCTAAACTGTTGAGTCTTAGCATATATAAGTTATGTATTTACTTTTGCCATTAAATAAGTTCCATTAACAACAGCAGCACAGCTAAATTTTTCACTCCAGGCTCTACGGAATGATAAAAAACATGAAGATGTCGTCTCCATAGGCACATAAGCAGCCATGAGCCACCACAACAATGATAGTATTATAAATTATTAAATTTAGAACTTCACATGACATCGCTAAAATCCAGAAAGCCAACAAGATATCACTTGCTTGGGATCCACAATATTCTACAACAAAAAATAAAACTCACAGTGCCATAGGATGATCCTCACTTCATCTAAACAAACATAACAATATAAACAAAGGATATTTTACTTACCGAGCCATGCCAGTCAGCACGATGCACAGTTCCAAAAGAACCTGAAGATGCACCAAATCAAATTCAAGTACACTAGTATCAACACTTACAAGAATATTGGGATACAATGCAGTGCAAGTATCAGAGAACTGTAAAGTTTCTCTATGCTACTAAAAATATATTATTTCAATTCAAAGGTGAAAAACCAATACCTGCTCCAATTCTTTCTTTTAGGTCAAGATCAGTCCATGGAATGTCCAAATCTTCCACATCAAGGGAAATTTCCTTACTTGCATAACTGGGAACCAATGAACCACTCTCGGTAAACCTCAAATTTTTAGAATTATCTACTCTCTGATCAGTCAATGTCAAACGTGGTTGCCCACTAGGATGGATATGCTTCAAAGGAATTGGATCTTTAACCATGTTTGTTGAGTGCATAATATTCTTAGAAGGATTACATGTTTTAAAAAGTTCAGAGTCTCTATCATGGGAACCCTGCCAACCTCCTTTTGGCGGTAAATGAGATATGTTACTGATGCCGCTTGAGAACTGCACAAGGTTATTTCTCTCTGTCCCCTTCTTATCAAATTGTTTAGGATACATTGAGAATTTAGTATCTTCTTCATCAACAATAGAACCTGAAATGATAAGAGTCAACACAGTTGCCAAATTTTAGAACATTCATGACACATATATATACCAACCACGAGTCTTATCATGTAATTTTATCTATAAGTTATTAACTTCCTTGGACACAACATGCAATCATTTCTTCTAAGAAATTGAGCAAAATAGAGTAATATCTGACATGGACTATCATATAGAACTTCAATATATTCTTTAAATAACTATCAACATTCATCATCCATTGATCTGGCAGTTGGATGGTTCAGGATCAACCACATGCATTGGTGCACTGCAAATCCATCTTTTGTATATTGACATGCTCTGTAAACTTTAGAACAACAATAGAAATGTGGATGATGGATAAGAATGCCGTACATGAAAACATGGTGGAATCTTACATCAGTTAGGAGGTCAGTGGACTATATGTAGCATAAACTACACCTTGCGAGACAGGTTACTCCTTTAGCAGTGTAGTGTTCAATTTCTATAACAATAATTAGTAGTTATATTTCCATCTTTGAAACAGTATAATAACTTGGTTGGAATTACTTGCCATCGCAAGTTGGACCTAAAATCAAGTCCCACTTACAACAGGGGGATGGGAGCAGGCTACATCTGTTCGAACAAACCATAGGCCCAATGTAAACAGAATTGAAATAAAAAAAAGATACAAACAAGTTTGACAATAATATGGTTTGGATGGCTGCTTTCTTAACAAAAAATTGTTACCTGCCGATGGATCATCAAATACAAGATTTAGTGATTGACAATCCAAGAAATACTGTTTGGCCAGTGACCTGAAATCAATGGTAGGTTCAGCTGGTTTGAGCCGTGGAAAACGTAATGGTGAAGCAATTGATATGGAAGATGGACCATTGAGCAAGGAATCAGGCTCACATAGGTGACCTGGCTTCCCTATCAAGTCAACCAGATACTCCCTGAAATCAGACAAATATACTTCATGGGATGTCTATGACATTTTGCTAATAACATAAATAATGTGATAAAAATGTATATACTTAAAAGCTGTCCTGAAAACTGTACATCAATTTTTAGAAGCAGACAAACAAAGGAAGAACAAGCACAAACAGAGAAACTAATCTATTGCTGCCACAACAGTCAACTGGCAGCTGCAACTCGGTGACAATTGTATTAGAAAATCTGTTAATTTCCAGAAATATTAAGGTGAACTCAACTAAGTAAATGCTGCAATTATTTGTTCCCTCACATCAGATCTCGAGCATATATTTGATAACTCAAAATCCTAGTAACAAAAAATCAACAGAAATGATTAAATATTTGTTATCCCGGAATGTTTCAATAGAAATGTCATATATATTCATGTGATTGCCAATGATTCAGATGTTCACTCACAGAATAAACTATCACAAAAAATATGAAAACTATTAATTCGAGACCAAATTATGTATGTTTCACTCTTATGGAAAACTGCGAAAACTGATGTACTGTATATGAAATGTAATTAACAAGGTTAAAACATTAAGAGATACAACAACTTTTATCAATAAAGCATACTTGTCAAGCCCAAACCGAACAAGACAAGAGGAAGCATCATCTTTTTTGCAATATTTGCAGCCCTTTGCAATTCGACATGGTAAATCAATTGTGTCAGCTAGCACCTGCACAGATCATATTAATAGTCTGCATGAGTTCCTTCTCCCAATTTAAAAAGAGAGAGAGAGAGAGAGAGAGAGAGAGAGAGAGATTACCCTTTACCTTCCAAAATCTTATGAAACACAAGAAATTCACTGTCTCTAAGATATAGCAGGGGCATAAAAAATTATATTACAAAGCGAAGACAAAACATGCTACTTGCATCTCTTTACCAATGGAAAACGCCTGTATTTTCGAAATCAAGACAAAGCTAAGACCATTTGGAAATGTGTGGCTTCTAGCATTGTTGTCAGTCATTTGGCAAAAGAGAAATGATAAAAAATTTAATAATAAAAGGGGGAAAGATATTAGCACTTATGCAATAGAATTCCAATCTTAGTAACATTATGGCAAGTCGTCACTAAGAAATTGAAAAGACTTTTCTCTCTCATCAATTTGAATTGAGAAGAATTACGACATAGCTTTTTTTATATTTATTATTTAGGGGATTAAGCTAGTGGGTCAACAATTCTTCCTCAAGGGATTTGAATCAATGACCTCTTGGTTGGAAACTAGAGGTCATACTGCTCAATCCACTCATCTGGTTTTGGACTCACATTCACATTAATAACACTTTCTATTACAAATAAAACGGTTTTCAAAATGAATATCCGAAAAACAATAATAATTCAACTTAAAATACATGAATAGCCCACCAATTACAGGAAAGTTCAAAAAGGACAATCAAGTAAAATGAGAATGGCATATAAGATCGAGATCTCACTTTGAATAGTAAAGTCCGATGTCTGCAGAGACCAACAGATAGGCTACCTATAGGAATTACTACAGATCCTAAGCAATCTTTTATATCGTCACTGCACTCTCTCCATATGGGTACAAGGTCATCCTCTCCCATGGTAGCTGAACCCCTTTTGAGAGAAACGAAAACTTGATAAGCAAGGTATAGTAGAGATTGATAAGTTCTTGAAATATGAGAATAATTGATGTCAACAACTCACCCCATGTGATTGCAGACAAGCTTTGCAAGCTGATCAACTACATCTTTTGTGGTTATGCAGGTACTAGAAATATTCAAGACCCTATTTTGTAGTTCCTTTAAGCTGGAATCACTGCGTCGATCAATCAAAACCACTTCTATTGAAGAATAAGAGCTAAGATCAACAGACCGTAGAGATTCAATTGATGGAATACGGCCATTCTCATTCAGATCGGTGCACACACTCCATGCATATGGATTCACTCCATGAACTAAATAAAATCCATCAGGAACTTTATCAAAGTATGATAAACATCCATTCACCTGGTACACATTACATTATGTTAGCCAAAAAATTTCGAAATGAAACACATGTAAATCATCATTTAAAAATAATATATATTGAGAGAAACTTTGAGAAAGAAAATATTGTTTGCACGTGCTTTGTCAATATTGTATGCACATGCCGAGCTTTATCAATACTGTTTGCGCACACACCACGTATACCACATCGACCAATAGCCTTGTATTCCAACATTTCAGAGTTAACCATAAAAATGTTAGATCTGTCCAAGCATATGGCCATGTTCTTCTTCACAATTTCTACATCCATTTTCATTGTAACATTAACCACAAAAGAGCTGATAACACTTATATGCTGCAAATGATCAAGTGATCAACCCCTCGAGCAATTCTCTCATCATTTCGCATTTCCAGTTTGAGAAAATGATAAATGTCTATGTTTATACATGGCAAAAGTTAAATTCATCATTCCAGCTGATGCAACTCCTCAAATTTCACTCGTCTGTTCTCAAGATATTAAATTAGCTACTACCTTCACTAATGTAAATGTTCACTCTCAAGCTACTATCTTCACCAAAAAAACTCAATTCATACTATCTACATTCTACCAATAGCATGTACATTTCAGCAACTCTAGAAAAATGTCAATCGAAGTTACAACAGACCACATATGGAGATACACATCAAACTAGCATACAGCAAGCGGAATCCCAACAATTATAACTAAATAACAACAAGAACATACCCAAAACCGATGAGAAACCACCTCCGCGGAGTTTGCGGATCCTGACCTCATCGCGGACTCATCTGGAACTGGATCCAGAAAATTCGGATCATCCGCACAGGTAGCTTCCGACGAAACCCTCAGCGCCAACGCCAACTGTAACTGGTAACTCTCTTCGGTTTGCTGAGCCCAGCTTTTTCCCGACGACGACCCCTCCACCGCCGCCTTCGTTCTATAATCACCGACTCCCAGTTTGTACACGTCACCAAACGAATCGATCTCACTGGCTGCTGCGCCGAGTAAATTCGGAGCGTAATATTCACCGGAAAGCGAGCTCTCTCCAAAGCTGCTGCCGCTAGATTGGCGCTGTAGACCGTGCGATGAAGAGAAAAAGCTTCCAATTCGATTCGATTGTTGACTAAATTTGTGATCGCCGCCGCTGCTCGAATCCCAATCGAAAGCTCTGTCATGTTTCGGTTTATTGCAGCTGGCCTTGCCATCGCCGGAGTGAGACTCGTAAAACGACGGCGGGGCAACGGAGAGCTGATCGTCCGGGTACTGGCTAAGGAGAGAGTAGTTGGATCGTCTACCAGGCATTTCCATCGAGATTTTCGTCACATAACCCTAGAAACCGTCATAGTCTTTTGAGTCTCTGGTGTGGTCTGGTATGGTAAACCTTTTTTCCTTTTTCTCTCTTCTTTTCTTTTTTTTCTTTTCTCGCACTAGAATTTCGATTTGTCGGAGAGAGAAGTGGAAGCTTATATACGATGGCGTAATCGTAATATTCTGATGTTTTTTAAAAGAAAATTTTGCTTTTTCAGTGAGAGGCCAAGACCGGAATTTTGGTTCACATAGAGAGTTCCGCTTGTTTGGCCAGCCTGCGTGCCTGCCGTGTAAGTGTTGTTGTGCCACTCATTGTTTGTCCATGCTCCATTGCCTATGGTTTTTTATGATGTAGTACCGCACTAGGCAGTAGCCTCATCTATTTATTTTTTTTCAAAATATTTCAATAATTTGAACACGCAACCTCAGTTACCTCACTATGCCCAACATCATATTATCTCACATCTTATATATTCATTCTAGTTATTGATTATTGTTTAAACTCAATAGGACTTTTTTTTTTTTTTTTTTTAGCACTTCCTGCCATTAAACAACATTAACATGGCGGAGGGAAATTCAGGATGAATATGACAAGAGACGTGATCACAACAGGGATGTATGGTGATCTGTCGATATACATGGATGCATGATGCAGTGCAGGTCTTGATATTTCCGAAGTCTTTGGACAAAATCTAAAAAATAGACCCTTTTATATATTCCATTTAACGGAATATTAATTTTTATTGAACAAATTATTTAAATTAATATCACAAAATTTTATTTCTTTTCCCTCAACTTTGTTCCTCTCACTATTAAAAAAAAAACCAATAAAAATTTCCACCAGAAAAATAATATTATAAATGAATCCAAACTTAACAATATTTTATTTCTTGAAACTAACTAATTTTATATTCAGGTTAGTTGACGAAAATTAAAACACATATAAGAGTAGATGAAATTTAAAAATCAAATGATTAAAAGAAAAAACTCTCGAATCACGAAGATAGACGACAACCGACGGTTGACAAAGAAGAGATGAGGGCAAGGGCACTGGTTGGTGAAGAAGAACGGGATGCGAAATGTTAATGAGAGAGAAGAGATTGAGCAATTGGATGAGTGGAGGAGGAACTTTCAATATAAAAATAAAATAAAAATAAAAATGAAAAAGAAGAGGCAATAGGGGTTACTGCTAGCTTTTAAAATTAGGTGAATGAGCGCCAAGGTTTTTGGTTTGAGTAATGCTACATTGCCCATATTTAGTGCCCAAATGATGTGGCAACAATGTGGACCATTCATTTAAATTGTATTAAATTGCATGATTTAAATGAATGGTCTACATTGTTGCCACATCATTTGGGCACCAAATTTGGATAATGTAACATTACTCTTTCGGTTTATATTATATGTAAACAATTTTATATTAATATTGTGTAACCACATTTGGCTTAAAATAAATTAAAATTAATAAGATACTAAAACCCTAAAAAATTAGGTTTTTTTTGAAGATATGAATAAAACAAATTGGATATGGGGTGGCATTATTTTTTTTCGGTAATATTTGAGTTGTTCTATTTAAAACTATAATGGGGCCTCTTTTTTTGGGTTTTTTCTTTTTTTCTTTTTTACAGCTTTAACACATAATAACTAAACCCATATTTGAGACTCCTTGACATGACGGGCCCTGGATGGACCCCTTCACCCCAGAGCCGCCCCTGGCATGATGGTACATTGGTACATTCCTTGCATTTAGTGGGAAGCCATGTCAGGGCGGGCATGAGGGGCCATGGCCACTAGGCCTACAAAAATTATTTTAGGGCAATTACAAAATAACTCCCAGATTTTTTTAAATTTCATGTAGTTTGCACTTTTTTATTTTGACCAATTTGATTTCCATATTTTTTACAAGTATCAAATTGGTCCCCACCTTTTTTCAGAATTTATCAAATTGGTCCTTATGACAGTAAACATTTGACTTTAGCGCACATATTGAAAGTAACGTACTACCTTAGTTATAGTCGAAATCTATATTTTTCTGCAATACACACAAAAGTCAATCTACATTCAACCCTTAATAAAAACTAATCAAATAAATATTGATTAATAAAATTAATAGGAAAAAAATCAATACGGGAATAGAGCGGTGGGTAGATATTTTTCTCTCTCTGGACCCATCTCAGTTTTCTGGTTTCTTCTTCTTCAGCGAAGCTTTTTGTGAGCCGATCTCCTCCGTTGGGGGGAGATCGATGCTCTCTTCCACCGGTTGTCTCGCTCTTCTCTCCTATTTCTCTCTGTCGCTCTCCCTCCTCTGTTTGTTTGGTTGGCGTTGACATGGTTGGAGGCCGGTCTCCTCTTCGGTGTTTGATCGTCGGGGCGTTGGGCTTGTGGCTGTAGGCTGCCGATGGAGGGGGTGGTGTTTTGTTTTGGGTGTTGGCTGGTGACAGTAGTGGTTTTTAGCTTGGGGTTTTAGGAGTTTTGTGGCTGAGTTTTATGGTTGTTTTTGTGTGTTAGGGTTTGGTCTGTTAGTTTTCTCGGTCAGTAGGGGGGTTCAGGTGATGCTATGACGGCCCTGTTCGTCGGATGGTTTTTCTCCCCCGCATCTCCGGACGGCAGTTGTTAGATCGGCCGTTCCTCTTGGTTTTGGCCAGATCTGGTGTGATTCGGCGTGAGCAGTCGATAGGTGGTCTTGATGCTCGTCCGACCCCGTCCTCTCCGTCGGGACACCACCGGCATCTTCGGCGTCCTCCTTCACTGATCTTGGTGTTTGGATTAGTAGTTTTTTGTTTTGCGGCAACGGGCTTCGGAACGGGTGGTGGTTAGATGGTATGGTGGTTTGGGGTTTCGATCAGGCATCTCCAACGTCTCTGCTTGGTTGGCGGCGTCCTGGTGGATCTTCTCCAGCGGCATAGTCTCTCTTCCGGTTCGGTTTCAGCTCGTTTGTTTGTGGTTCTAGTTTGTTTAGTTTAGTTTAGTTTAGTTTAGTTTGTTTTGTTTAGTTCTGTTGTTGTTATCCCAATTCGGCGGGAGTTTTTCTCCCGTTGTGGAATCTGTTCTGGGCTTGTGCTCGATTGGTTTTATTTGTGGAGTCCCAGTTATGGATGTATCTTTGCCCTGGATCTGGTTTTCCAGGTTTTCAGGTGCCTTTCAAAAAAAAAAAAAAAAGGAAAAGGAAAAAAATCAATATTCCAATAAAAAAAACAAAGGAAAATTAATATTATAAATATTTTTTTAAAATTAAAAAGATTAAAATAAAACGAAAAACTAATAATTATAATAATTGGAGGCCACACTCTTGGTGGCTTCCGGACCGTCCGGTGGAGGAAGCAACCCGCCAACTTCCATGAATCCAATCGAGGAGGAAACTCTTAAATATATTAAGTTTTACCGGTAGATGTTAATCAAATGGACTAATTTGTTACTTGTAAGTTGTAACAAATACAGGGATCATATTGATCAGAAACAAAAACGTCACAAACTATACGAAATATTCTCTTTGTAGGTAGCCTTTATGTTAACTTTATCTTTGTTCAAACAAAATGGATGTAGAAATGAAAAATGTGATTTTTAACATTATCTTTGGATTGATTTGTTCTTATAAATTTGATAATGTACTTATGGAATACATCTTAGGGTAATGTTACACAATCAAAAAAAGTTAGTCCAAAAATTAACTCAAACTCGTATGTTAATTGATTTGTCATTACCATTTAAATTATGGAATGATGTGATCAATAATAAAATAATGGCACATCATCTTTATATCATTTTAGTTGATTTCTTAGTTAATTTGTTTGAATTGTGTAGTATTATTGTATATGTTATATGTTTTATTATGAAAATTCTTTTTCTTTATTTTTTTCTTTTCTTTTATTTTTTTATGAAAATTCAATCTTAAAATGGGATATGGATCATTTGCTAATCTGATCTTTTTTCTTATATAAATTACGTGAAGATAATATCACGCATTTAAAGATAATGTAAGTAAAAAAAAAACAAATAAATTTGAATCATTGATTACATGTCATCGGATCTATATAAGTCAGTATAAAGATCAGATTAACAGAGGATTCAAATTCCTTAAAATGTACAAAAAGGTTGTGGTGGAATATGATTCGCAGAATGCTGTCCTCTTGCTTAATAAGAACACCCTTGCTAATCACACCCTTTTTAGCATTATTCAGGACCGTAAAGCTCTTATTAAGGATAAGTGGAGCTGTCATATTCTACATGTTTACAAGGAAAACAACAGAGTTGTCGACCGCCTTGCTTGCCTTGGCCACTCCTTAAAATTGGGGCTCACCTTCTTTGAAGACCCTCCCCCTCGGATATATGGTATCCTGGAAGATGACTTCAAGGGTCTTTCTTCTACTAGCATTGTCCCTATTTTTTTCACTCTCAAAAAAAAACAAAAGTTCCTTAAAATGAAGGTGAAAAGGTAATGTTAAAGCTTTTCGTCAAAGATAGCTGATTAAACTATAAAAACAAGAGTCAATTTAGTCAAAGATGGCTGATATTGGTTGAGCTGTTAAATGGGAATTTTTTTTTTATTTGTTAATAATTGATTAAATTATCAATACAGTAGGAGCCTGTAGGGTACTCTATATTGCCATTTAAAAAGTACTATTTGCGCCCATATTTTTACTAAAATTTTAATTACTTAAATAACTTTACTTAAAAAGAATAAGAATAAGATTACATTCAACCCTTACTCAATATATAGTAAATTGATAAAACCCCCTCACACCTGTATCATGAGGTTATAAGTTTGAGTCATTCCCATCCTAAAAAAAAACCTCAATTTATATAATAGTATAATACTTAAAATAAAAAATAAAAAAGAGTAAATTATCATACATCCTATGAGGAAAAATAAACTCTGTTGCATATTAAAAGACTATTTGAACAAAAAATAATAATAATAAATAATTTATTTAGGTATATTTTTTAGATTTTAATAGAAAATAAAATTAAAATGAATTATGATATGAGTATAATGAAAAAAGCATGTGCTATAAAAAGTCATTACGATATATATATATATATATATATTTTTAAAGAGATATTTGAATTTGGAACCCCAACTCTAGTGAGAGATATAATTAGATTATCTTATACCTACCAAGTTATTGCTTTCAAATTTCAACTACGTCTTCAAAATAGAAGTGGATTGTAACATGTAAATTTGGTTGAGAACCCACATACACTTTAAATTAACATAATTCGTATGATCCAACTTTGATTTTATGAATCAAATGATCAATTACATTTTTTGAAACTGATCAATAACTTTATTTTAGTCAACTGAATCCTTTTGATAACTGACATTTATAATGCAATAAACTGTGACTTGACGGTTCGTACAAAAATTTATTTGTTTTTATAGGTGGGTTAATTGCACTAACAGACCTTGAAGTTTTTCAAAAAGGCTTAATATTCAACTAATAGCCTTAATTGCAGCAGACCCCTTATTAACAGTTGACTAAGAGTTAGGAGAAAAAAGTCCAAAATACCCCCTACACTTATTTTAAAATGTCTTAATTGACTTTTACCTCTTAAATTATCAATTTTAAATTATTAAATAACAACGAATTAATTATGTTTCAATTTTTTTTTTGACTTTACATTATGTTTCAAATTAAAATTAAAACTTAAATAATTAAAATAAAAAACACCGCCACATTTACAGACCAAACAAGCATTGAACAAAAGTTTTCTTAGGGTTTTTATTATATGGGTCTAGTTCTTTAACGATGGATAATGGAGGATTTGAGGGGAACCATGAACAGGGGGCACTACCACTAGTTTCTCTCAGTTACTGTTCTTGAATCTCGGATGATGATGCTGATCTGGGTCTTTGATTTGGACTATCATCATCATCATCATCATCAAACCTTTAATAACAAAAGCTTTTCTTGTTCTTCTTCTTACTTTAATGCTCATGGAAATTCTCCAGATATGATTTGCTTTGGTGACGATAATCACACTTACGTTGAATTAATGGTGTATAGTGAAACACCTACTCTACTTATACTAAAAGCACTCCTCATAAATATGGTTCACTACTTGAATTAAATCTTAGATATGAATGTGAATTACAGCAGATCTGCTTGTAAATAAGCAGATCTGTTGCTTATCATTCTTTGTTGAACTCGTTGGGTCTCGCTCGGCTTGATCCCGCCCTTCCATAGCCTCGCCATTGCGTTGATCTTAGTTGTCATTTTCGTGGGCATCTGTCTCTCTGCCGCTGTCGAGATTCGCGACATCGGGTGGTTCTGGCGTTGAACGAATACAACACTCTATGGACATGCGCTTCTTTTTCTGGCCATCTTACGTCTTCTATCTCTATCGAACAAGTGATCTTCTCAACAAGAGCAGATCTAGAGGTCTGCTCCTCCATTGATCTTAGAGAGAATTTTACTCCATATGAAAATTTCTTTTGTTTTTATTTTTAAATTAAAATTTTAATAATTATTTTATCATTACATTGTTGTTGGAAATTGATGGTTTTACCCTTTAAAATTCAGTCAAACGTTATCTCTAACGGGGTTTGACTAATGGTTTGAGGGTTGCAGCATTAATGTCATTTGTTGATTATTAAGCTTTAATAGTAAAACTCAGGGTATATTATTGCAATTAACCCTTTTTAGGTCAGATACCACCGCTGATCTCTTGATGACTATAATCTAAAACAACTGGGTTGGCTGCATACACTGAACCTTCAAATATCAGACAAATGAGATAAGTGTGGCGGATTTATAAAACAATACTAAAAAAAAACAATACTAAAAAAAAACAATATATCTGATGATATGATTGAATTTTTACTTTTCCTCCCTTTGAAGAGAAGCCTCTTGAAAAGTTATTTTACGCCATCCAAAATCAAAACGTGATCAAAGTTACACATGAATAGAATGTCATTAATTAGATTTCATGCCTTTTATTTTAATCAATATCGATCAAGAGCACCGATTCACCAGATCAGCCGTCTACGATTTCAAAATTTTTTAAACGTTTTAAAAATGTTTTATGGGATTATAATCTTAACGTTTAATTTCCCCCTCCTCTTGTCTGAACACGATCTAGACTTTTAAATTTCCAGAGCAATAATATAATCAGTTGACCAGCCATAAAAGTCATCAACTTCCAATGAACCCAAGTTCAAAATGAATTTGGATCCTCTACTTACCTTATATTTTTCATAATCTCATGACACATAAGCATTGTAGTGAATGTGTAGTTAAGATAATATTGGTTTTCACAACACTTTATCAATTAACCAATCACATACTTTAAAAAAGTCAGGAAAAAAATGAGATGAGGGGCGGATTTAAATTCGTTCAAAAACACATTTATTTGCTTTCTTCTGCAGTACAGTAAGCATAAGCAGTGCTAAAAAATATTTTATTTTTTTATTAAAGGAAAGGATTTTGCTTGTCTGGTATGATCTAGCTAGCAAGCAAATCATTTCCACAAGTGGAAATTGTATTGAATAATTAAAGCTCTTCACATGGTAAGGAAAACCATTAAAACTAAAACCAGCTTCCTTTGAAATCCCTTCAAAATAATTGTATTTAAAGTAGATTAGTATTATTATATAATACTGAACACAGTAACCTTCCAACAAATTCCATATGCTTTGCGTCTTTGGGACGATATTGCAACAAAAAATTTAAAATAATAACAATCTAGTAGCCTAGTCTAGAGGTGTAAAAGGGCCGGTCCGAGTCCAGCTGAGCTCGATATTGTAGTGAACTCGACCTGGTATTCTAAAGTTCAAATCCGGATTGGACTTTTATAATGTGTATACAGAGTTCGATCCAAATCCAAAAAAATCTGGGACCCTTACTAAGGAGAGTCAAAAAGGAATGATTTCAAGTGGTATAAGAATTCCTTGGGCTTTTCCATGTTAACAGCATGCCCTGCGTCACTGATTGTTACTAGAGCAGCACTGTCTCCAATATGCCCATATATAATGCCAAACAATTCACCAGCACACATTAGATTAATGCTTAAAATGATATGTATAGACTAAATCATGCAACAATAGACACGTAGTTTTGAAAATAAGTAAAAGGCTAATTGTCATTGATGCTGTTTGATGTAAAAGTGTGTTTTTTGATTTTTCCAAAAATGTTCGATCCTTTTCTCTCCCTCGTTTGGGGTTTATATAGGTTCCCTTTTTATCAAACAGCCTAGATATTTTGCTGCCTTGTCATCTCATCATTTAATGATTGAGGCGGTTTGAGGCGGTTCGTCCTCATACCCCTCCGATGATGAGTCGGTGGACTTTGCCCTCGGTAGATGTCATTGAAAATAGGCATCCGGGAGATACTCGGTGTAAGGCTCATAACACCTCCGAGACATGTATCCGACGGTTACTCGAATGCACAAATCTACCACCAACAATTGCCCCTCAGATATGGGATCGGAGTGTAGGGCGCCCCCGCGCGGAGCTAACGGTCGCAGATCTGGACGTTGGGCCCAAGGTTTGGCCCACAGCTTTTCCGGGTTTGGCCCATGCTCTATCCCAATAAAGGGCTGCCACGTGTCGCGTAACGAGAGCGACGTTTGGGCGGCTGCACCTCGGAAAGGTAACCGCCGCGTCGTTTCAAATTCGCCTAAGGGCGGGCTCTGCGCCTATAAAAAGGGGACTGTTCGCCCATGAAAGTCATTTTGCTGATTCTCAATTTTTCAGAGCTTCTTCGGAGTCATAGTTTTTGAGGTAAGCCTCCTTTCCCCTGAAGTTCCTTAAACTCTGTTGCTTGCGTTTCGGTAGGTGGCAATGGTTAGGAAAGTAAGCGCGATTAGTGTGGGGGATTTAGTTAGTTCGTCTAGTTCCTCGGGCAGTTCTTCAGAAGGTGAGAGTACTAGGAGCGTATTTGCTGTAAGGGATGACCCGGTGGATAATGAACCGGAGGTTAGCAAACCGGGCGAGGAAGTCCGAGGAGGAGACGGACTTTCGGCGGACCCCGAATCATTGCTCCCTGGAAGGGAGGGGTATGAGGCCGGATACAATTCCGATGAATACTTCCGATACAGCATGGACCACTCACGGTTTGCTGCTAATCAGATCGGAGTGAACAAGATGACGGAGGTTAGGATTAGTCAAATTGCTGCGGAATTCTCTATCCCTGATTCAGTCGGTATGAGGATGCCTAGAGTGGGGGAGTTAGTTAGCAACCCGTTTGGTGTATCGGTGGCATTTCACCCTGCTTTTCTGGAGATAGGGGCTAGGCTACCCCTTCATCCATATATCCGGAGAGTTCTTCGGGAGTTTTCGGTTGCTCCTGCCCAGTTAAATCCCAATGCATGGAGGGTCGTGATTGGCATGTTCGCTCTGTGGCGTAGGCTAGGATTTCTGGAGCCGACACTCCGGGAGATTGGACACTGCTACAGCTTCCGCCCCCACCGATCGGGGGGTGATGGTTGGTGGGCCCTTGCTTCGTATGATAAGCAAGGGGGCAAACCTCTGATAACCGGGCTACTGACTTCCAATAAAGAATGGAAGAAAAGCTGGTTCGTTGCCGCTGGAGATTGGGGCAAAGACTTGCATCTCGGTGGTCGCCGGCAGAGTGTTCGTTCGGTGTTCAATCTCCCAGGTGTCTGGGACCCCCTTCTCTTCTTGCTTGTTTATTTTGTTGCCCAATTTATCTTGGTTTTATTATCCGATTAATTGAATTTTTCGCAGCTTCGTGGGAGCGTGTTTCCTGGGAGGAACTCCGGAAGGTCGAGCAGAAGCACATTCAGAAAGCGTGGTCCATGCCTTCATCGGAGAGGAGTATTGACACGCTACTGAAGGATAGCAATCTTCACGAGATCGGTTTCATTCCAGACCTCTCGGAGGATCGAAGGAGAATTTCCGAGACAAATTTAGAGAAGAAAAGTAAGCATGACAGTAAGACCGAAAATAATTCCCACCGTGTTTGTGCACTTCTATAATTTCCTATAATTTCCTTCCTTTCATGGTTCAGGGAAGTTGACCGCGCTTGGGAAGAAAAGGATGGAAGGCAAGGGAAAGGGTGTGGACAACAGCGGGAAGAAAAAGAGGAAGATTGCTCAGGGGTTGACCCTTTTCAAACCGTCTTCCGTGGGCCGAGGAAAATCTCCGATGGACCTTGATGAGGTTGTCACTATATCGGAGAGAGCCCCCACCGCTCCGACAGCTATCCCGGTGGATCAGTCGGGGGTGATTCTTCTGGGAGAAAAGACGACCGAAGGTGTGGCGGTGGAGAAGCCACTGGGCACCACTACCTCTATCGGGTCGGAAGATACGGAAGGAGGTGTCCCGTTCTCCTACGCGAATCCCCCCGCAATAGGCTACGACCCAACTCAGGGCCCAATCACCCCTGAGAATGACGTTAAGTTCCTTTGCTCTTATGGAAAAAATATGTTGAAGAGCAGGGAATCTTGCCTATTCTGGAAGATGTCCACCGTTGACAGGATTCGACAGTCGACGGGCACCCTTTGGCAGGTATGTTCCGCCGCTCTCGTGTTGTGTCAATTGTTTTATAAAACTAGTTCCTTACATCGGTGTTTTATTTGTCTCGGTATCCAGGCTATGGGGACTCTCCTAGACAAAGAGAAGAAATATGAGAGTGTGAAGGAGGTGAACGTCAGACTCCATGAGAAGGAAAAACGCGACAATGCCCTGATAGGCTCCCTGAGGGATAAGTTCACTGAGGCTTCCTCTTCTTATAGGAAGTCGAAGGCGGTGAGCAGGAGGAGGCATGATAAAGTGCTCGAATACCGCCGACGTCTTCGGATGGCCAACAAGACCATATTTGCCATGAAGAGGGACCTCGGGGAGAATGCCATTGACAGGTTCCTGGCTTCGGAGGAAGGTTTCGAGAGGGACAAGGATATCTTTGATCAAGCCGTCTCCGACCTCAGGGCTATGCTTGAGAGTATATATCCGGAGTCTGACTTCTCCCAATTTGACGCGGAGGTCTCCAAAGCTCAAAAGGAGAGGGTTTGTCCCGAAGCTGATCCGGTAGAGGACCTGTCTCTAGGTTTCAAAGAGGCCGATATATCGGAGGGTGAGCCTTCTGAGATATCTTCTGATGATGAGCGGTTCGTGGAGCTACCAGGAGGAGATGGAGACTCCGCGAAGAATTGATGGCCTCTCCTAGCTCCTAATGAATTCTCTTTTTGCCAGTTTTTTATACCTCCGGGGGAATGTCCCGGGGGTATTTTTTTAATTTTAATGAACTCCGTTTATTTATTGGATAAATTTTTGTAAGGGAAATACATTTAAATGTTTTATCCATGGTGTTTATAATCAAGTTATTTGTTTCGGATATCGCGTTTTATGAAAGTATACTGTATTTTTTGCTCAACTTCTTTTGTTCACCATTCTGGGAAGGCTCGTCATTCTAAGGAGGATTTATCCTTCCGGAGCGTGAGCCTTCCTGCGATTAGTTTAGTCTTGCCTCACGTAAGGAGACTTCCTGTTTCGGAGGAACTTATTTTGCTCCTATATGAGGAGACTTCGTGTCTCCCGGAGGATTTTAGTTTGCTCCATGTGAGGAGACTTCATGTCTCCCGGAGGAGTGTAACAATGTGAAAATGAAAAAGTAGTATGTATATTTAGCGGGAGAGGGGTACCCTCCTTGGTTACATATCACTTGCGTTACTGATAGTACTTTTTGAGGTGGTCAGCATTCCATGGGTTCCTGAGGGGAACTCCTTCTTCTGTCTTGAGCTTGTATGCCCCATTCATGGATACTGAATCAATAATGTAGGGTCCTTCCCAACTGTCTCCGAGGCAACCGGCGAACGGCTTTCTTGTGCTTGGTATGACCTTCTTCAACACCAAGTCACCGGGGGAGAACCTCCGAATTCTGACTTTTGCATTGTAATATTTGACTATTTTGCTTTGGTGATAGGCTGTCCTAATTCGGGCCTGATCTCTCCTCTCCTCGATTTCTTCGAGGCTCCCCCGTAGTTCTTCCTCATTGTTTCCGGGACTATAACATGCTACTCTTTTTGTGGGTATCTGCAGCTCCGTTGGAATTACGGCTTCCGAGCCGAAGGACAATGAATAAGGTGTTTCGCCAGTTGCCACGGTGGGGGTTGTGCGGATGGCCCATAATACCTCCGGGAGTTTTTCTACCCAGCCACCCTTTTTTGCTTGGAGCTTCCTCTTCAGGAGGTTTTTGATGATATTGTTCACGGCTTCCACCTGTCCGTTACACTGAGGGTGTGAAGGAGATGAAAAATTCAACCTGATTTTGAAGTCCGAACACACTCCTCGGAAGTTTGAGTTGTCGAACTGAGTGCCATGGTCCGCGATAATGGTATTTGGTACCCCGAATCTGTAAATAACAGAAGTTTTGATGAAGTTGGTGGTGTTAGCCTCGATGATGTGCTTGAGAGCCTCCGCCTCTATCCACTTGGTGAAATAGTCGACAGCAACGACTACATATCTCTTATCGGATGTCCCCCTGGGAAGTGGCCCAATTATGTCGACGCCGATTTTGGAAAAAGGCCAGGGTGACGCCATCGGGGTAATTGTCTCCCGCATGTAGGTGGGGTACCGGTGCTATTTTTTGGCATCGGTCACATGCTCTAGAGAACTGTTTCGAATATTTAAAGAGGGTAGGCCAATAGTACCCTTGCCGAGCAACCCGGTGGCCCAGGTTCATTCCGGCGGAGTGGCTGCCGCAGATTCCCCCATGCACTTCCTGGAGGATGAAAGAGGTCTGAGGCGGGGAGACACACCGGAGATACGGTAGTGAGTAACCTCTTCGGTAAAGGGCTCCATTGATAAGCACATACCTAGGGGATTGCCTCCTGATTTTGAGTGAAGCAGCCCTCTCGGTCGGGAGTGTACCGTCCTGTAAAAAGCTTATTATCGGACTCATACACGACACTGATTCTGAGTTGTGATCGGGTATCAAGACATTGGTGGATGACTCCTCGGTGATACTAGGTTGCGGAAGTGTATATACTGTAATGGTTCTAGGTAGCTTGTAATCGGCGGTTGAGGCAAGTTTGGCAAGTGCATCTGCGTGAGCGTTGTGATCTCTCGGTATCCGGAGGATATCAATCCGGGGGAATGTTGCAACTAGTTTCTTTACTTCTCCCAGGTATTTGCTCATGTCGGTGTCCCGGGCTTGGTAGTCCTCATTGACCTCATTGACCACTAACTGAGAGTCCCTATATACCACCGCACGTTCTGCCCCCATGTTACGAAGTAATTTCAAACCGGTGGTCAATGCTTCGTATTCGGCTACATTATTGGTTGCTCTGAATTCGAACCGAAGCGCGACCTGCGTGACACATCCATCGGGGGTCTTTATAACTATCCCTGCACCACTACCGTGTCGATTGGAGGAGCCGTCCAAGTACATCTCCCAGAGGTTTGAAATTTCGGTGGCTGCTGACATCACATCCGGATCTGAGAACTCGGCCAGGAAGTCTGCTATGATCTGCCCCTTGACCGCAGGTCTGGGTCGGAAGTTGACTTCGAACTCGCTAAGTTCTATTGCCCACTTGATAAGTCTCCCGGCGGAGTCGGGCTTCTGGAGGACTTGACGCAGCGGGTGGTTAGTCAGCACGGTAATCGGATGGGACTGGAAGTAGGGCCGAAGCCTCCTGGCTGCAACAATGAGGCAGAGGGCCAGCTTCTCAATCTCCGGATAGCGGGTCTCCGGGCCTGTCATCCCCTTGCTAACGTAGTATACGGGTCTCTGGCACGACCCCTCTTGCCTAACCAGGGCTGAGCTCACCGAGGCGTCTGACACCGCTATATACAGGAAAAGTTCCTCCCCGTTTACTGGTTTGGAGAGCATCGGTGGTCTCTGAAGATAAATTTTCAACCCCTCCAGGGCTAATTGACATTCCTCGGTCCAACTGAAGTCCCCCTTTGTCTTCAGAGCTTTAAAGAAGGGGAGGCATATATATATGTGAGTTTAGATATGAAACGGGAGAGTTACACAATCATACCATTGAGCTTTTGAATGTCCTTGGGCTTTTTAGGCGGCCTCACACTTATCACAGCTTGGATTTTATCTGGATTGGCTTGGATCCCCCTCTGCTAGACCATGAACCCAAGGAACTTCCCCGAAGCTACACCGAAAGCACACTTCGCCGGATTCAGACGCATGCGGTATTGCCTCAGTATGGTAAATGTTTCTCGGAGGTCATGAGCATGTTGGCCCGGTGTGATAGATTTGGTGAGCATATCGTCAACGTATACTTCCATGGTTTTTCCAAGTTGATCAGCAAACATCCGGTTGACTAGTCTTTGATAAGTTGCCCCGGCGTTTTTCAACCCGAAGGGCATTACTTGGTAACAGTACACTCCCCGGTCGATAATGAATGCCATCTTGGGTTCGTCCCCTGTACTCATGCGGATCTGATTGTATCCGGAGTATGCATCCATGAAGCTGAGAAGGGCATGTCCGGATGTTGCGTCTACCAGCTGATCTATTTTCTGGAGGGGAAAGCTGTCCTTAGGGCAGGCCCTGTTAAGATCTGTAAAATCAATGCACATTCTCCATCTTCCGTCTTTTTTCTTGACCAGGACGACGTTCGAAAGCCATTCATTGTAGTCTATGTCACGGATGAAGCCTGCTTGAATCAATTTGTCTATCTTGGTGGCGATCGCCTGGTACCTTTCGGTATTAAAAGACCTTCGCTTTTGGGAAACTGGCTTGGAGGTGGGGTCCACCGCCAAAGAGTGGGATATGATTGTTGGATCGATTCCGGGCATGTCAGAGTGGGACCATGCGAATATGTCGGAAAACTCCGATAGGAGCTTCACTAGTGTGTCCCGGATTCTTATGGGTAGATCAGAGCCGACAAGGACTGTTTTCTCGGGGTTGTCTGGCCGGAGGATCACTTTAGTCAATGTTTCGGTAGGGTTCTCAGTCGGAGCTGAGCTGATTTCCCGGGGGTCCAAACTGGTGACCGTGATCTCATCTCCCGGTAACGTTTCGGAATCGACCTCTTCCCCCTCACTAAACCGGGTTCTTTCTTTCGATTTCTTCGATTGGGGTACACGGCCCGGTCCGGGCGAGCTTGTCGCACTGTTGGATACTGTTAATACGGGATTGGAGCCAATCTGGATGCATCTTTTGTACTCCTCCTGATCAGCACAAGACTCTCCGGAACCATTGTTGGTAGGGAATTTCATTTTCAACGAGTACACACTGGTTACTGCTCTGAGGGCGTACAACGTCGGCCGCCCGACTAGGAGGTTGAATGGGAATGATATGTCGATCACTTGGAAGCTAATCCAGACAGTCCGTATACACGGTCTTGTTCCAAATCTGACTGGTAGATCAATCTGTCCGATCGGTCTCGTTCGGTGCCCACCTATCCCTCTGATACAGTATTGGGAGGCCTGAAGTTGTTGCTGCGTATAACCCAATTTTTACAACGGGTCCCAGTGAATGATGTCTAATGAGCTTCCGTGATCCACTAACGCTCTTTTTACTGTTCTATTTCCAATCTTGACCGATATGACAAGAGCATCGCAGTGAGGATAGCGAACTCCTTCTGAATCATCGGGAGAGAATGAGATGGGGTCCCATCTACTGAGGGGGTCCTCCGGGGTTGATGCGAGGCATACGGGGACTGTAGTTCCTTCTCCAGTGGATGCCAGGATGCCACCGGAGAGTGACTCCGAAAAAATGAAGTTTATTAGTTCATCGTCGTCTGAGTTATGGTCATAGTGACTCCTTCCTCTCGGGGGAACTCTTTGGCTGGAAGTTGTTGCCACAACGTCTCCTTGCTTCAAACACTCCCTTAATTTTCCATTCCGAACCAGCTCCTCTACCTGATCCCGGAGGGAAATGCAATTTCTTGTCTCGTGTCCGTGATCTTGGTGGAACTTACAGTTTAGCTTCCTACTCCGTTTGTCAGGCGGAGCCCTCATTCATTCAGGCGCACGGAGCAGGCCGCTCTTGCCAGCGATCTCGAATATTTTGTCCATTGGGTATCTTAGGGGGGTGTATTTTTCAAACCTCCCCCTTGGTGTAGGCGGTGTGGGAGCGTCGTGACTTCCGGCGTTGATTGACTTGAAGGCCTGATGCTCCCTTTCCCTATCAGAATACGGTTTCGTCCATCTTTTTGTTTGCCCGGATGGCTTCACGGGTCCCGAGGTTAAATCTTCGGACTTTGTTTGGGTAATATCTTCCGCTGTGGCGTATTTCTCGGCTCTCTCCATGAGTTCCCGATACGTCGACGGACCCCGCTTGGAGAGGGACCAACTTAGCCTTCCTTGAAGTAGACCCTGTGAGAATGCCATCACAGCTCCCACCTCGTTAAAACCTTGGACTTGTCTTGCGGCTTCATCAAATCGCTTCATGTACTCCCGGGTTGACTCGGTATCTGTCTGTCTGACCGAGTTCAAGTGGACCATGTTTCGGCGTCTTCTCCGGCTTGAGGCGAAACTGCTTCGGAACTCCTTTGAGAGCTCGTGAAAAGAGGATATACTTTGCCTTTTAAGGTTGCCATACCACGTCCTCGCATCCCCGGACAGAGTTAAGGGAAAGATTCGGCATTTGACTGCATCAGAGGCAGTTTGCATATTCATCCAATCTAGGTAAGTATCCAGGTGATCCTCGGGGTCCCCTGTTCCGGAAAAGCCGCACATATCCTTCCGAGGGAGCTTGATGCTGTCCGGTACTGAAACGGAGGTGATGTGTTCTAAAAAAGGACTCTCCCGATTAGTAGTATGACGGTGGTGGCTGAAGTGCATTTGTTCTTGGATGTCTGCTAACTGCTCTTGAAGGGCACGGAAGGCATCCTCTCCGGGCAACGTATTTTGAACTGCCTCTCTTTTGGGGTAGGCTGATCTTTCTTCCTGTCGCCTGTGCCGTGTTCTTCGCGGCACTTCCTCTCGGACGATGCCGTCTCTATCCTCTCGGCTTCTCGTCGTCCCCGTGGCCCTGTTAGGAATATCCTCCCCTGGGTTATCTTCTTGAATTCGGATTGTTCGCTGAGGCCTGGCTGCCCTCCTTTCTCTCGGTGGGTCTACGTTTGTTCGAGAGTCTGCCTCATCAGAATCCTCTTAGACTCCCCCGCCATCTACCACGTTGACTACCCTGGTGACGTTCTGGGCGAGTGCGTCTATTCTGCTAGCGATGCCTCGCATTGCCGGATCCCCCTGCGATGGGAAGAACTGTTGCGTTTGCGGGGGAACATACATCGCCGGAGGATAATGCGGCGGAGGAGGCGCTTGGGCGTAGTATGGATGAGGAGGCGCCTGCGGGTAATACTGAGGGTAACCTGGGTACCCTGGGTGATGTATGTGAGGGGCATAGGGCATCTGATATGGGTAATATCCGGGATTCTGCTGCTGATGATCATTGGTTGGGTTTAATGGGTTCTGTAACACGGTCGCTCCCTCGGGTCCCGGGTAATGCTGCTGCGGCGGTGGCAGCACCTGATGCTCCTGATCTCCGGGCTGTCGCAGTCCGAGATCTACACTAGGGTGTTGATTCATTTTTTTTTTTTTTCTGCGGAGGTGCTGGACTTTCCTGAGCTTTCGCTTTCCCCTCCTTCTAGCGCCAATTGTTTGATGTAAAAGTGTGTTTTTTGATTTTTCCAAAAATGTTCGATCCTTTTCTCTCCCTCGTTTGGGGTTTATATAGGTTCCCTTTTTATCAAACAGCCTAGATATTTTGCTGCCTTGTCATCTCATCATTTAATGATTGAGGCGGTTTGAGGCGGTTCGTCCTCATACCCCTCCGATGATGAGTCGGTGGACTTTGCCCTCGGTAGATGTCATTGAAAAGAGGCATCCGGGAGATACTCGGTGTAAGGCTCATAACACCTCCAAGACAGGTATCCGACGGTTACTCGGATGCACAAATCTACCACCAACAGATGCTTCCTAAACTTTTCCAAAATATGCATCATATCCCCTATGTTTTTTTTTTTTCGCCACTAAACTCCCTGAAGTCTCACAAATTGACAAATGCCGACTGTAGATATCCCTCACAGGGGCAATAAACCTAAGTGTTTGTTAAAAAACGAGAGTTCGAGGGGTTTAGTGGTGAAAAAAAAAAGTACATGGGGTATAGTGCATATTTTGGAAGAGTTTAAAGGACATTTGTGTCAATTAATCTAAGAAAAAGTCCCTTACCATTTCGCCAAAAAAATTGTGCTGTTGCAATTTGCAAACCATATTATCTTAAGACTTATCCCTTGTGTAGGAGGAGAAGACATAAATTTTTATTTCAATTTTCAAAACTAAATTTTATGATTTTATGTAAAACATTTTATTAAAAAAAATAATAATACAATTCAACGAACAGATCAAATTTGACCCATAATAATAAATAATAGAGGAAATATGGGGAAATAGCACCAAATTCCACTGGTTTTGTTGTAATATCACCAAGTTATCAAGTGTTGTGGAAATAGCACCAAAATGTGATCTACCAAAATTGCTCATCACTTATTCCTTCTTCCTCTCTCACTCTCTCTTTCTTCCTCTCTCCTCTCTTTTTCTTTTCAAAAACCTCTATTGATCCATCAATGGAGATCAAAACGACCACCATCGAAACGGTCGACTCCCTTTGATGGAGATTAAAACGACCTCTGTTATTAAAAAATTTATGGAAATAAGTCTCGGGTAGGTCACCCAAGACTTATTTCAAGCTATTTTCAACTACCCGAGACTTATTTCAGATACCCAAGACTTATTGCAAAATAACCGAGACTTATTTCCAGATTTTTTTATTTTTTATAACAGAGGTCATTTCGAAGACCTCTAATGAAGTCGATCGTTTCGACTGAGGTCATTTCGATGGAGGTTATTTTGACGGAGGTCGTTTTGATCTCCATTGATGGATCAATGGAGGTTTTTGAAAAAAAAAAAAAAAAAGAGGAGAGAAGAAGAAAGAGACAGAGAGAGAGAGGATGAAAGAATTAGTGAGGGACAATTTTGACAGATTACAAACTTTGGTGCTATTTCTACAAAATTTATTAAGTTGATAACTTTTCCATAAATGGCTTTGGAAAGAGTGCCATAAAAAAATGCCTATAATAAATATCCATGCACTTTTTACTCTTTCAAAGTAAATAATTAAGGATACTACTTGGGTACTGGTCAGTACCCAAGGTGCTGACCACACCACTCATTGCTTACCACGTAACCCAAGGCAAGGAGAAAAATGGAAAAAGCAAAAGAGTTTAGCCACGTGGCAACACCCCATTGGGTGGTTTGGTGTGGTCACTATGGCTTGAGTACTGACTGGTCAGTAACCAAGCAAGTCGGTACCCAAGCAATTTCCAATAATTAATATTGTGGTTGAATCACTATTCAAATGCCTCTAGGCTCTATCAGTGTTTTTACAAATTACACCAACCTTTTCAATCTATGTCCTAGTTCAAGAGGAAATATCTGATCTTGTTCTTCCCATAATACTAACGTTTGCTGCTTAAAGAAAAAAACTAAAGAAATGGGAATTATTGTTAGCAATATAATCAAGGAAACATGTACACACAAAAATCTTATAATTTATTTGAATAATTAATCAAACCTGTTTGATCTTAGGAAGATTAGAAAGCTTTTGACCTTTGAGTATGGAGTGGAGAGCAGTTCTCTCTTCTCTTCAATATTATCCTTACACATCACCTGCCCAGATATAAAATTCATAAAACTATCAAAAGTCAAAAAACTAGACTTTGGTTTAATTCCTAAAGTTGCTTAAAATCTTAAAGGGATTACAGTTTAATAAGAAATCAGAAATCTAATCAACAACCTATACAAAACGCAATCCTGTTAAAACTATGACAACTTGATTAAAATGTTATGGATTAAAGTTCAATAAGAAGTCAGAAATCTAATTGACAAGCTAATCCTGAAGATTAGGTAAATAAATAATTCTAGGGCTCTTCTCTTAAATATTTTGGTTGTTTTTAATAATTAATTTTCAATTTCTAATTGTTTGATTTTTTCTATCAAATCATTCGCTTTTACGAAAAATCCATATAAAAAAAAAATAAATAAATAAATAAACATTGAATCGGTTTTTATTAAAATCAAAATCAAAATCAAAAGAGATCGAAAAATCTCAAATATAAAACCAATCTCCATTGGAGAACTCTTCCACCCACCAAACACCATAGTTAAAGCATAAAACTAACGGTCAAACCTATGGTCAAGGTATCTTTTTGCATTTAATTAACTGGTTCTAGCTCATGTATGTTAATTATTAAAGTTAGGGGATATTTGTGTAATTTTCCTCTAACTCGAGAGAGAAAGTGTAATTACTCAAACACCATAGTTAATTAGTTAAAGCTTAAAACTAACAATCAAACCCAAGGTGAAGGTATCTTTTTGTATTTAATTAATTAGATTCTAGCTCATATATGTTAATTATTAAAGTTAGGGTATGTTAATGTAATATTCCCAAAAGTCACGAGAGAGTGTAATTACTCACCTGAATAAAATCGGAAAGTAGAAACGAAGGCACTCCAGTGGCAGGTTTGACGAAGGAAAACCTCCCCGACTCCCTTAATTTGTCAGGCGTTTGAGGCAACAAAATGCTTATAACCTCCTCCAAATCCGGAACTCGAAACAATCCATTTTCCACGTCTTCCTCCTCCAAGCAAACCCCAGCACAACACAAAACCAACCTTTCCACTTTCTCCTAAAACTGCACAGCCATGCTGTACCCAGCAAATCCACCTTAGCTAATCCCCACTACACTCATTTTACTCACACCATGTCTCTCCAACATCTTCATCAGACAATGTGTACGAGTCCCCGAAAAAGAGTAGGTTGGGAATGTAGACGTTAAAGCGGTCTGTGAAGTGGTGGAGATGTTTGCGGTATTGCCACATTGCGTTGGCTCCGTAACCATGGATGAGGATGGGATTAGGTTTGGATTGGATAGAGGTTTTGGGTACCCAACAGTGCATGAACGTGTTACTTGCAATCCGGAAGGAGTGACAGTATAACCAATTCAGAGATGCCGTGAAGCTGAAACATTTTGACAATTTTAGATGATCCAACATTGGAATTCAACTAGCTAGATCTCCGAAAGTTGTTTCTAATAGATCATTTTGAATATTATTGGTACCGTGCATGAATGGAAAGGGATATTTACCTAATCTTAAATGATAAAGCAAGCATTCTATTTAACTTAAAACTAGAAAACTAAATCCTAATTAACCCCGGTTTCTATGTGACTTGTCTTCTAACTTCTAAGTAGTCCTTGTAAGTTGCGAACCAAAAAAAGGCGTGTTACTACATTATAAATTTATAATGATCTAGAAAAATATCTACACAATATTTTAATATATATATATTTATCAATAAAATAACCTAATTACATTTTAAGGACTAAATAAATCTAACAAAATAATTCTATTAAGTTGTTAAAAAGTAAAAAATTACTCGATTGCATCTAAAATATTTCTTTCCAAATCCTCCCAAAGATAACATATTTTCAAAATCACCATGATTTTATATTATACAAATTTCTTTATTTTAACCTATTACTTATGATAAACAATTATAAAATAAATAAATAATAATAATAAACTTTAATCATATTTGTCACTTTCAACTCAACCTTCATTTTTATTTATTTATTTTAAAAAATGAAAATTATTTCTATATTAATCGTGAATAATATTTTATAATTATTTACATTATTATAAAGACAAACTTTTGTCTTTTGGTGTTGCTTCGACTCTGTTGTTTACTTGATAAACCTTCAAAGTAATTATTGTTATTGATAACATTCTTAAATGGATGAGTAATTGGTGGCGGAGCTATAAATAAAAAAATAATAATAATAATAATAATAAAAAGAGTAACGATACTCCACCCTAAATTCCAACCCAAATGTGAGGTGTCATCACCACACAAAATCTTAGAAATCATGACGTGGGCCCATGTTGTGTGTGGTGATGACACCTCATATTTTGGTTGGAATTTTGGTTAGAATTTTGGGTGGAGTAGTATTACTCAAATAAAAAAGCTCTTAAAATATAAATATAATTTCATAATTTTATAAACTCTTTTTATGAAAGTTTTTTAAAAAACAATTAGAGAGGCCCCTTCCTTTTCCCTAAGTGTAAGTGTGTAACAATATGTTCGATCCTTGCCTTTAGGTTTTTCAATTGTTTTTGGGATAACAGAGTCATTAATTTGCAAGACATGGTCAAGGACCAATTAAGAAGACATGAAATTTGGTAAATAAAAAAGCTCTTAAAATATAAATATAATTTCATAATTTCATAAACTCTTTTTATGAAAGTTTTTTATAAAACAATTAGAGATAGAGATGGCAATATTCCCCACGGGGCCGGGGCCCCGCGGGGCTCCGCCCTGAACGGAGCAGGGATGGAGGATAATATTCAGGGACGGGGACGGGGACAAAGTCTTGTCTCCGAAGTTGAAGCGGGGCGGGGACGGAGGAAGCACTCCCCGCCCCATCCCCGCCCCGATATATATTATATATACAAATATATATATTTATAATCTATAATATTCAGATTTTTTTAATCATTTATATATATTGACACTACATTTGCCTAAGTTGTGATTTGTTAGAATATATAACTGAATATATATATATATATTTATAACTGAATTTATATGTATATATTATATATATACATATATATTGACACCACGTTTGTCGATGTATAATTGAATATTTTGACACCACGTTTGTCAATATATATATTATATATATTTATAATATATAAATGAATTTATACTTTTTTTTTTAAGTTGTAATTTTTAAATATATAATTATATTAAATGGGGAATGGGGTGGGTATGGGGAAGGCCCCTCCGACGGGGAATCCCCGCCCCTAACCCCGCTTCTTTTAATGCAGGGATGGGGATGGGGACAGGGATGGGGATGGTAAAGCATTGCCATCCCTAATTAGAGAGGCCCCTTCCTTTTCCCTAAGTGTAAGTGTGTAACAATATGTTCGATCCTTGCCTTTATGTTTTTCAATTGTTTTTGGGATAACAGAGTCATTAATTTGCAAAACATGGTCAAGGACCAATTAAGAAGACATGAAATTTGGTAAATATAAATATATAAAGCACAATTCAATTTTTTGTAGCTTATAAAATAATTACTTATAGTTTAATTTAAGAAATAATCATTTTTTTTTTAAAGTTAATAGATGTTTGGTAAATTAACTTTATGAAGAATCAACTTAAGGAAAAAAAATAATTGGTTCAAGATTTTATTAGACAATTTGGGGTAGTAACAGTCTGGTGGTATTGAATTGAGACTTTTTAACCAGTTGGATAAGTCTGATGGTATTTGATCAAGACTTTTAAGATTTTTTTAAGAAGTCCATATTGTCTTGTGGTATTGGATATAGACTTTCAAGAGGCAGCAAATTGTCTGCTAGTATTGGATTGAGATCAAAATTTTTAGGATTTCTTGACAAAATGGATTTTCTAGATTTTTTAGTGATATGTATAAATAGCTTGAACCCAAAATTGTCTTGCCCTATCCTTCAATACTTTCCAGACTTTTTATTTGATTTAAGATATTTGGTAGGTATATTGATTTCTAATAAATGTGGCAGCCAAACATGCAAAAAACAGCATAAAACTACACTTGAAAGTCGAGTACCAAATGATTGATAAAATATTAAAATGCCTCTATGAGTTAAAAATAGTTTTATGCTAGATTTCCATAATCCCACCACCACCACCAGTATCTAAAATCTTTAGGACCACCATAGCAATTCATATGTTATCAAACTCCAATATTCATTACTCTTTAATGTTTTTTTAGGTGCCCTTGATATGATGTATCACTGAATTTTTTGATTGAGTTGCTTCAAGTCATATGGATTTTGAATGATATCGTAGTTTGAATACAACACGGTGCAGCTTTGTCTGCTTATTCTTTGCTTGAATTTTTGTTGCAATTTAGAAATTTTCAATGTAAAATCTGGAACTCAAATATATGAAATTGCATCTGCAAATGAATGGAACACTTTCTAATCTTTTTTTTTAATTGCAATTTGAAACACAAGTTAGGAATGGAATTGACGTAGTAGTCAGGGTTTGGAATGAATGAAGTTCTACAAACTGGTAATGGAAGGACCAGTGCTGAGAGAAAATCTATTTCATATCAGAAAATATTCTTTTGTGTAAAAACATGACCTACATGACTCAAGGATTTTGGTTTAGAACAAAGCCAAAATCCGTTAGGATGAAATGCATTGTTTCTTACAAAAACACAAGAAGACAAAACATGACAATTATTTAAAACAAACAAACAGGAAAATAATATTAAAATAGTTAATGACAATATAGCTACTGAGACAACAACTCTTGCTGCATTAGTCTTCCCCACTGTTGAAAGAACTCGACCTCGAGTTCATGGTCGACTCTAGGGCTGCATCGGGTGGGTAATACTCGTAGATATCAATGATATTGAAAGTTTTAGAAATCTGAAACTCTGGAGGCAGCTCAATCACATATGCGTTATCATTAGTCTTGTGCAGGAGAAAGGTCCAAACTTCTTGTCTTATAGTTTGTTGTATGTACATGTAGGAAAGTGCTCCTTCTTCAAATGAACCATTACCAAATCCCCTGTAGTGAAAAGTTTCTCTCGTTTGTGTTTATCAACATCAGTTTTGTTTTAAGCTTGAGTGGCATCAAGCTTCTGCTTGACTTCTTGGTGCATTTGGACAATTTAATCAACAAGTTCACTAGTAGATTTGCTATGTGGTTTGGATAGGGGACGTAAGTCCACAAAGAGATTGGGAACCTTAGTATAAATAATAGCAAATGGGCTTCTACCAGTGGATCGATTAGGCTGGCTATTAAAGGTAAATTTCGCTTGAGGAGGAGCTAAATCCCATGATTTTGGGTGATCTCCTGCAATGCAACAAATCATATCGCCTAGAGACCTGTTGACCAGCTCAGTTTGCCTGTCGGCCTGAGAGTGGTAAGCGCTGCTAAACCAAAGGGAAGTATCGAAACATTGCCATAATACCTTCCATAAATAGCTGATAAATTTAACGTCTCGATTGGAAGTAATCGAACGAGGAGTGCCATGAAGACGAACAATTTCACGGAAGAAGAGTTTAGCCACATAACTCACATCGGCGGTCTTTTTGCAAGGGAGAAAGTGAGCCATTTTGGAGTAGCGGTCAACAACTACAAATATGGAATCAATCTGTCGATATCCATACTAATGTCCTCCCAAATATTGTTGGGGATGAGCAATGGAGTGTATAAGCCAGTATTTTGGGAGTGGCCCTTCGAGCTCTAGCACATACCACAACGCTGAACGAACTTCTCTACGTTACTTCGCAAGTGAGGCCAATAGAAACGTCCTTCAAGCATAGATTGAGTCTTATCCCTTCCTAGATGGGCAACAAGCCCACTGGCATGAATCTCACGAATAAGATGCTCACATAGAGGAGTCTTAGGAATGCAAAGATGGTGGCCTTTGAATAAGTAACCATTGAATATGTGAAATTCACCTAATGTAGCATTTTCCTTACAAGCAGACCAAAGTTGTCCCAAATCAACATTGCCTTTATAATGATCTGGTAAAGCTTCAAACCTAATTATTTCAATATGTAGGACAGTAAGTAGATGCATTTGACGGCTAAGGCATCCACCACTTTTGTTTTGCACACCAACTCGGTGTTTATAAACAAATGAAAATTGTTGAAGGAAGAGGACCGAACGGCCATGCATCCGATTTAGTGTCTTTTGAGAATTCATAAACTGTAAGGCTTGGTGATCACAATAGAGGACGAAATCCGTATAAACCAAGAAGTGTTCCTAATGATGGAGAGCTCGTACCACAACAAACAACTCTTACTCATATGTAGTCCATCGTTGGCGAGCTTCACTCAATTTTCACAGAAAAATTCCAAGGGTCTACGATCGGTCCATTTATATACATGTTTTAGGCCCCTATTTCCTATTACTTATGTTTTGTTCTCGAGTGAATTAGGTTGTTTTAATGTGTTTGTTGAGCATATGTAGGTCACATTCCATAAAAGTGGTGTTGAATCTTATTTTGGAAGAAAAGAAGTCAAAAGATGGAGAAAATGAGCAAATTGGCACCAACCACGGAAAGGTCGATTTTCGACCAGTACAGAGCTGCAATATTGCGGGCTCCATATCTCTTAGCTCCAATTGAACCGTGTGTCCTGAAACTTATGGATTTGAAGCCCCGGAAGTCTAGTTTCCAACCCAATTTACAGCTTGTCAATCTGAATTTTCTAGAAGAAGTTATGCCAGTTTTAGTGCCTGAAGGTCAGATCAGTCAGTTATTAAATCCGCGAATACTTTCGGGATTTGTTTCGCAAGTTGTCGGAACGGGAAATATTACCTTCTTGGACATGTGTGAGAGTCTTTGAAAGCAATTAGACATCTAATCCTTATCCTCCTTTAATAAGTAGTCAATTTGGATGGATTAGGAAAGAAATAGAATCCCAAAAAGGTAGAGTTCTAAAGGGGATGTGATTTCCTTGTTGTTTAAGGACTTGGCTTAGCATCTACACTTAAGACCCATTTGAGCCCTAATTTCGGGAGAGCCATCCAAGGGAGGTCCCAAGCCACCAAAGGGGCCATCCCCTATCACCATCATCCATCTTTACACATCGGGGGTTTGCAAGACGAAGAAGACTCATCATTGAAGATTTGAAGGATTCATTGAAGGCCTCAATGGGTTTTATCTTTTTTATCTCTTGTCTTTTTATTTCAGCTGTGTGTAACTAACTCCATACTAGTGAATCAATGTGAATCTCTATAAATGCTCTTTGTTAGAATTGACTATATTTTCTTAATTCAAGTTTTGATTCATTCAATTCATTCTATATCTTGATTATTTATTCTTATTGATGCATGGATTATGCTAGGCTTGAATTTAGGGTTTGATAATTTAAAGGTTGAGATGCGAGTGGGTTTCACCATTTTCAGCCAATATTCAATTGAATGAATGAAATTTATTGTAGCAGGATATTGCACGTAAATTTCGGTTCTCTTGTTCTTGTGCTTAATGGGTTCTCAATCATGGTTTATTCGCAGGTTTTGAGGTAGACTGTGGTTGAGAATACTTGGCTTGTGCTTTGTGGGTTTTTGGTTATAGTTTATACGCAGGTTTTAGGTAGACTGTAATTGAGAACACTTGGTTTGTGGTTGATGGATTTTCTATTATAGTTTATACGTAGGTTTTGAGATAGACTGTAGTAGAGAATACTTGATTTATTCCAGGACCACATGGTACAAATTATACATAATTTAAGAACGAACCATTAACTTGATTAACATCTTTTATAAAAAGTTAATTCGAAGCATTGAGTAAACGTAGTTGGGAAGCATTGATGACCTAGTTGTCTCATCTCTTGATCACATTCACATATTCTTGTTAACTGCTTTCTTAGTTTAATCTAGTTTTAATCTCAAATCAATCAATCAATCTCAAATCTTTTGGTTACTGTTACTTGCTTAGCTTTAACTAGAATTAGTTTAGTCAATAAATCACTTTTCCTAATGGGAACGATCCCTACTTGTCACTGTATTTATCTCATGATTTGTGCACTTGCGAGTTAGGTTTTTATAACACGATTTTATCCATCAGTCTGCCATCTTAAGAAAGTACGGCACCAATACCAAGCATAGAAGCATCCATGTGCACTTCGAAAACCTTCTCAAAGTTGGGTAGAGCAAGCACATGGGCATTGCACAATTTGTGCTTGATCAAATTGAAGCTCATAGCTTGATCCTCTAGCCAATAGAACTTGCCAACTTTCAAACAATCGGTTAGGGGCGCTACGATGGTGCTGAAATTCCTTATGAATTGTCTGTAAAAAGTGGCTAATCCATGGAAGCTATGCAACTCATGGACATTTTGAGATATCGACCAATCTTTGATGGCAGCGATCTTGCTGGTATCAACATGGATTCCATGTTCACCAATGACAAAACCTAAAAATATGAGTTGCTTAATGAGAAACTCATATTTCTTCAAATTAATGTACAACTTGTTTGTTCGAAGGGTCTCCAATAATTGTCTCAGGTGCTATAAGTGTTCTTTAGGGCACTTACTAAAAATCAAAATGTCGTCAAAATAAACAACCACAAACTTGCCAATAAAATGCTTGAGTACCTAGTTCATGAGTCTCATGAATGTGCTAGGGGCGTTACTCAATCCAAATGGCATGACTAGCCACTCATACAACCCCTCCCTTATCTTGAACGCCATCTTTCATTCATTTTCGGGTCGGATTCGAATCTAGTGATACCCACTTCGTAAATCTAATTTCGAGAAAATTTTGGAGCCCTCTAGTTTGTCTAACATGTCTTCCAAGCGTGGGATCGGGAAACGATACTTAATGGTAATCTTGTTGATAGTTCGACTATCAACGCACATCCGTCGTGAGCCATCCTTCTTGGGAACAAGTAGTGCAGTAACAACGCATGGGCTAAGGCTGACTCTAATCAATTGTTTCTCTAAAAGATCATCAACTAATCCCTGTAAAACCTCATGTTCTGCTGGGCTCATTCTGTAATGAGGCAAGTTCGGTAAATTGGCACTAAGAATCAAATCAACTTGGTGTTGAATGTCATGCATTGAAGGGAGTTCTTTTGGCAATTCAGAGGGAGCAAGGTCGGCATATTCATCTAAGAGAACTTGAATCTCTAGGGAAAAAGAGTCTTGTATGGTTGGTTGCTCTTTAACCATTAAAGCAACTACGTAGTTACTTTCTTTGGTAGCTATCTTGAAATCGAATGGGCTGGCGGTGAGCAGAATGCCTTTCTTATCAACAGGTGTAGGTTGGCTCGATTGATCTGTGATTGTTAATGGTAGTAGTGCAATTTTCCTTCCCTTCCATAAGAATACGTAAGTGTTCTCTCGCCCCTTGTAAACTACTTCTCGATTAAATTGCCACAGTCTACCAAGAAGCATATGGCATGCATCCATATCGACTACATCACTTGATATCATCATGACAATATTTCCTAATATAAAAGGAGAATCAACACATCTCAGTTACTTTCAATTATGTTCCTTTCTTTATCTAACCAATCTTATATGGTTTTTGGTGTCTCTCTGTTAAAAGCTTGAGAGCCTTAACCAAAGCTCTAGAAACCACATTTTTAGTACTACCACTGTCAATAATTACATTGCACACCCATTTGTTAATGGTGCACCTAGTCTGAAATAGGGAGTTCCTCTGAGAAGTAGAAAGTTGTTTTGGGGAAAGCAACAACTTCTGAAGAATACAGATGACCTGGTCACCTTCATCCCCTTGTACCAACTCAGCCCCTTCATACTCTTCCCCTAAAGCATCAGAGTGATCACTATCCTCCCCTTTAGCACCATTTACCATATTTACTTGTCGACGGTGTGGGCATTCGTTGGAGCAATGGTCTACTTCGTTACATCGATAACACCTTATTGGGGTAGGCCTTGCATACTGGTTTGAGGCTTTGTTTGCGACTATGGGTTGTTTCCCCGCATGTGTCTGCCCACTTCCACTCCTAATCCAAGGATTAGGTTGCAACGTTGGTGAATTAGAGTGTTGTTTTTCAGGTGTTCCGTCTATGGGTGGCCATCGAGAGTAGATTGATTTGCCATAAGCCTTACTGAGTTGATTCTCGACCTTGTAAGCTAGAGTCATAGCATCAGATAGTATCCAAAAAGAATTCATAGCTAGTCGATATTGTATAACATCTATGAGTCTTCCGGTGTAGCGAGCTACTGGTTGTCACTCGCTTTCGCTCAAATCGTTCCTAGCGTTAAGTCAAAAAAACTCCTCTGTGTAATCTGATACACTTCGATTTCCTTGTCTACATTGCTAATATTGTTGATAGAGCATCTGTTCGTAATCAGCAGGGAGAAATCGAGCTTTCAACAATCTTCTCATTCTTGGCCAAGAACTCACTACTCGTTTTTCTTCTCGTTGTCTATTATACTGTAGTTGTTCCCACTAAGCTGAAACCCCACCTCTTAGCTTGTAGGCAACTAATTTCACCTGTTTCTCATCATTAATCTCCATATAATCAAAGAAGTTGTCAATAGAGTGTACTCAATCTAAGAAATCCTCGACGTGGAGATGCCCATCAAAATGAGGAAGATCCATTTTAATTTTGAAATCAGTAGAAGGATTACCTTTTCATTGTTGATTGTTCCGAGCAACCCTCGGTTCTCCACTTATTGGAATCTTCAACTCGTCATCACTCTCTGAGTCAACTAAATGTCGGCGATGAGGGGGAATAACTAGATCTTCAAACTCGGACTCATGTGAATAATCCAGTTGTTCATTTCGTCTCCCTCATCGTTCATGATAACCCTGAACTTCAACCAAGCATTCACGAGCCAAATCTCATCCACGATTCGGTTGGTTCAATGGTGGTAACACCTCTTCATTCTCAACTTGGAGCAAGGCCTATCGTATTTCAGCTAAGAACGCATCAAACTTTTGGTCCAAGGTGTGTACCACCGCCCAAAGGGCCTTCACGCCGGAGTCTTCGCTGTCGACGTGGCAACTAATTCCATCTCCTCCAGTCATCAGATCCCATGAAAAATAGCCGAAGCTCTGATACCAAGATGACGTAGTAGTCTGGGTTTGGAATGAAGGAAGTTCTACAGACTGGTAATGGAAGGACCAGTGCTGAGAGAAAATATACTGAGAGAAAATATATTTCATATCAGAAAATATTCTTTTGTGTAAAAACATTACCTACATGACTCAAGGATTTTGGTTTAAAACAAAGCCAAAATCTATTAGGATGAAACGCATCGTTTCTTACAAAACACAAGAAGACAAAACATGACAATTATTTAAAACAAACAAACAGGAAAATAATATTAAAATAACTAATAACAATATAGCTATTAAGACAACAACTCTTGCTGCATCAGAAATTCTGTATATGGTCAGACATTTTGATTGCATCTCAACATAAGAGACCCGAGTATATTAAGTATTGCTTCTCATTAATTCTCTTTCTGCAAATGCAATTACATGCAGGGGCATACCCAAGATTTTTTGTTAGGGTGGGCTAAAACAAAACTATATACATATATATAATAAATAAATAAAATAAACTTCGTCAATACTAGAAAATTTTATTATTTGAAAAACGAACATTCACATGGATGAAGGGATATAATGAGTCTTATAGTTAAAAATACATAAACTTAAAAACAAACGCAAATAAAAATAAGCACTATTTCAACTTTGTCTTACGAGGTTTTACATCATCAAACTCATCTATTATAGAATCTAAGTCAATGATATCAGCAATCTCTCTCTCTCAATATATATGACCATACAGTCAGTTAGAAAATCGTCATCCATCTTATTGCGAAGTGGTGAGCTTCATCCCTGAAAATGCTTGTTCTATTGTAGCTGTGGATACAGGAAGAGATAAGACTAAACGAATCAATTTATCAATCAAGGTGTAGTGCTCTGACCTTTTTGTTTCAGCTAAACATTGACATAATTTCGAAAGAGAAGCCAAATTCTGAAATTCCGGACAACCAAGAACATCTAACATGTAATGGCTCAATTATCTTCTCAAATCTTCAATGTCATTCTTACTGAAATCTTCAGAGTAGAATTTATTGGCTAGAGTGCAAATATCATCAACATCAAATGATTTAAATGTTGGGGATAATGCCCTAAGAACATATGTTGTTAATCTTCTTGCTGAATTAATAATTAGATTGACATTCTATTACATATTTGTGTGCATTTAATGTTATTAATATTGTATTAATAACATAAAATTCCATGATTATTAAATGTAATATTAAACATAGTATATAAGTTGTTATATACATGAGGATTATGTTTAATATAATAATCTTAATTGTCTGTAATTGATAATTAAAGTTGGGATCTTTAATTAATTAAAATTACTAGTATGGTTCATTCCCATTAAGAATGGAACAGTTTTATCCGAACTGTTGATGTAGTGACATTAGAATGAAGGTACTTTGTATAATAAAATTATACAAGACATGGACGCGATAAATTGGAATCTTTAATAATCTCCGTATTGAAATAAAGTATTCCCTTTTATCAATCAGATGGTCATATATGGAACGATCTTAATCCTGAGTATTTAATAGACTCCTACTTATAAAGTTGTGTCTTTTGACTTACTCGGTATGGTTTGCTCTAATTGCCAAACCTAAAAACCTTGTATCTTAGAGACATGATGATATACTTAGCTGGGAATGATAATATACAAGATGGAATCCATTCCTTCTTAATTGAAGTAGACAAACAGTTCTCTTGAGTAAGTGATTCGGGTCTTGAACAATAGAGCGCTCAATTTATGATAAGATCATAAATAATTGTTTATTAGAGAATCACGGGCACTCAAGGATAAAGACGTAATTGAGAGGTCAACGGATTTGAACCTAGCTCATATTACGAACTGTTTATGGAGGATTGATCTATATGTAATGATTATATCAATGGACTGTTCGATTCCTATTCGAGTAATTAATTCTATAATAACAAGAGTACAGTTCCAGTTTTTTAGTGGAATAAATCTGGAATTAATAAATCTAATATTTAATTAAAGAGTTTAATTAAATATTGAAGATTTATTGGAGCTTGAAATTATAGGTCCATGTGTCCCCATACCATCTCTATAATACTGTATTGAACATTAAGGTATACTGAGGCTTAGTGATTAATTTGGAATTAATCATCTATACATAAAGAAGTTTATGTATTGTTTTATTTATTAAATAATGTTTGATTATTTAATTATATGTATTAAATAATATTTTGATTATTTAATTATATGTATTAAATAATATTTTGATTATTTAATTATATGTATAAAATAATATTTTGATTATTTAATTATATGTATTAAATAATGTTTGATTATTTAATTATATGTATTAAATAATGTTTGATTATTTAATTATATGTATAAAATAATATTTTGATTATTTAATTATATGTATTAAATAATGTTTGATTATTTAATTATATGTATAAAATAATATTTTGATTATTTAATTATATATATATATGTTTTAATAATTGGGGTGGGTTGTATTATTGTTACTTTTAGTCATGAATGGGGTGGGTGGAAATCAAGTACCCTTGCTTTTTTTTTTCTACTAGTGTTTTTTCTTTTGTTTTGTTTTTTCTTTCATCATTGCATTTAAAGCATAGTGGAATTCTAGCTCCTATTCTATGATTCTTTACACCACCCACCCTAGAACTATGATAGTAGAAAAATACTACACCACCCAATATATATACATATAGCTCTCTCTCTCTCACTCTCTAATAGAATGGAAGAAGCATAAAAAGAAAATATTTATTTTTGAGTTGATTCATATATTTTGAGCTTCATGAAAACAAGACAAGAAGAGTTCTTGTTTTGAGAAACACTAGTTCTAAACAAGAAGAGTTCTTGTTTTGAGAAACACTAGTTCTAAACAAGAGAGTGATAACAAAAGAGAAAAATTATTTTTAAGGTCTAAGCCTCTAAAAATATTGTGAGATAGTCTCTCAATATTTTTCTAGTTGTCTCAAGTGTTGAGTACACAACTAGTACAGAAATTCAAGAGTTGAATTTTTCTGTTCAATACCGAGACGCCCACTCGTCGGTTCTTTGGTGTTGGAGATTCGGTGTGGAAGAACTTGGTTCGAGGGAATCACGAAGATTCTACAGTGGAGGAACTCGATTCGAGCGAATCACGGAAAGTCTACAAGGGTAACTATTTCCTTCCTTATTATTTATAGTTAAATATTAGAATCAATATAATCACAACGATCCGGCTAAAACGTTTTTTTTTTGTTGAAATTTTAAAAAACCGGGCCCACCGCACTTCCGCTGCGCGGATACCGGTTCCGGTTCCGGTTCACGGAACCAACAATTGGTATCAGAGCCAGGTTGTAATTTATATTGATTTTAATATTAAAATTGATTCCGGTAGTAGGCGCTTTGCATTAAATGTGATTTAATGGTTCTTTTTTATTCATGTGATGAATGGTAAATAAAAATGATTTTTGGTCGTTAATTATATGGTTCCTTTGGATTTTATGTTTTATCGCTTCTTCATTTTTTAGATAAAAATTTGTAAACCCAAGGGGTATAGGATTTTTGTAAATTGTGATATTGAAGAGGATGGCGTTATCAACAAATCGATGAGATTGGATCGGATGCTGAAGAAAGATTACAACAAGACCATTTTTGTAATTTGATTTATTTATGGGTTGTAATTTAAATATCCAAAGGAACTCGGCCAAAATTCATTTAGTTTTTATTTTGCTTTTTCATATTATATTTTATGCGATAATTATATAATATGTTCATGCATATAATATGTCATCTTAGTTAGTAAGTGCCTACTGGAATCGTTATAACATGACATGCATACATATTCTATTCTAAAACTGTTTTAGATTAGAAAATGTTTTATAATTTGTTATAATTATTATTATTACATAATATTGGATATTTTGTAATTAAAATACGGCAATTCAAAATATTGAGTGGGAGAGGGTAATATGACAAATGTTACCCATAGTCTCTACCATTAGTACAACATCGTGAGATTTAAATGGCACCTCGAGACGCTTTGATTTCGTCCTCCCTACGGAGGGTGTCCATTTGAGTCATAGCAAGGTTGTCTTCCATGCGATAGGATTTTTAGATGTATTTCAAAATTGACCTACCCTACGGCGGTAATTTTTGAGTTAAGTCTGAAAAATCTGAAATGGTAGGTTACACTCAAAAGATGTAATTAAGCTTGTTAATTACAATCTTGATCAAAGTAAACGGTGATTAATGAAAGTTGAAAATATGAGATATTTTGATTTAACTTTTATTGATTGAGAAAGTCTCAATTCAATTGTCAAATGCATGACTATTATTATTACATAATATTGGATATTTTGTAATTAAAATACGGCAATTCAAAATATTGAGTGGGAGAGGGTAATATGACAATGTTACCCATAGTCTCTACCATTAGTACAACATCGTGAGATTTAAATGGCGCCTCGAGACGCTTTGATTTCGTCCTCCCTACGGAGGGTGTCCATTTGAGTCATAGCAAGGTTGTCTTCCATGCGATAGGACTTTTAGATGTATTTCAAAATTGACCTACCCTACGGCGGTAAATTTTGAGTTAAGTCTGAAAAATCTGAAATGGTAGGTTACACTCAAAAGATGTAATTAAGCTTGTTAATTACAATCTTGATCAAAGTAAACGGTGATTAATGAAAGTTGAAAATATGAGATATTTTGATTTAACTTTTATTGATTGAGAAAGTCTCAATTCAATTATCAAATGCATGACCTATCCTACGACGGCACGTTATTTGTGAAAATTGAATTATCGTGGTAAATGAGTAAATAATTTTTCTGTATTTTTACATGCGCCATGCATCATATTTACATTACCGAAGTTTATATATGTGATATATATGAACTATGCACACATATTAAATATGAATGATTGTTATTTAATTTCAGCAAACCAAACATGTCCAATCCAATAATCAAGATACTCGCTGCTGAAACTTTAACCGGTGAAAATTTTGTCAAATGGAAAAGTAACATGAACATCGTGCTTGTATGTGAAAACTTCAAGTTTGTCCTAACGGATGAATGTCCTCCACGCCCTCATGCCAAGTCATCAACAAATGTTGCTGAGGCATATGATCGTTGGCAAAATGCCAACAACAAAGCCCGCTGCTACCTGTTAGCAGGCATGTCTGACGTGCTTAGATGTAAGCATGAAACGGTTGAAACCGCAAAAGGGATTATGGACTCCCTACAGGCAATGTTTGGGCGCCCTTCTGAACAGTCTCGTCATGAGGCTGTAAAGGCGCTTATGAACGCCAGAATGAAAAAGGGTACTTCAGTCCGCGAGCATACGCTCAAAATGATTGAACACATTAATGAGGCGGAAATACATGGTGCCAATATCGACGAAGCCACACAGGTGGGGATGATTTTAGAAACACTATCCCCTAACTTCCTTCAATTTAAAAGTAACTATTTCATGAATAAATTGAAGTACAACATGACTCAGTTGCTTAACGAGCTTCAAACCTTCGAATCCATTTTGAATGAAAAAGGAGGTGAGGCAAATGTTGCCGAAGCTACAACTTCCTCTTCTGGAAAGTCCAACAAGAGGAAGAATAAGAATAAAGGAAGTGGCAAGTTGAAAAACAAAAAGGGCAATTTCAAGGCTAAGAAAATCAACAACAACAAAGCAAAGAGCTCTGACAAAAAGGCCAAAGGAAAATGTTTCCACTGTGGCATAGATGGTCACTGGAAGAGGAACTGTAAAAAGTACCTCGAAGAGCTTAAGATCAAAAAGAAAGGTAAATCAGATTTACTTGTTCTAGAATCTTGTTTAGTTGAAAATGATATGTCTTCCTGGATAGTTGATTCAGGTGCGACTAACCATGTTTGTTGTTCTATGCAGATGTTTGATTCTGTAACAGAACTAGCCGATGGGGACTACACGATGAGAGTGGGTAATGGGGCTATGGTGTCAGCTAAAGCAGTGGGAGAAGTGAGACTTCTCTTTAATAATAAATTTCTTGTTTTGAACAATGTTTATTATATTCCCGGTTTTAGAAGAAATTTGATTTCTGTTTCAAGACTGTATGAACAATTATTTAAGGTTTCTTTTAATGATAAAGTTGTTATTATTTCTAGAAAGGGTTTAAATATTTGTTCTGGAATTTTGGACAACGGTCTCTATTTTTTAAGACCAACCTTTAACACACTGCTTAACACTGAAATGTTCAAAGTCGAACAACCAAAGTCTAAAAAGCAAAAGATTTCTCCTGATGATAACACATACCTATGGCATCTTAGACTAGGTCATATAAACCTAAATAGGATTGAAAGATTGGTAAAGGAAGGTCCTTTACGAGAGCTAAAAGTTGGCACTCTTCCAGTCTGTGAATCCTGTCTGGAAGGTAAAATGACTAAACGATCTTTTTCGGGAAAAGGTCAAAGAGCCAAAGAACCTCTTGAATTGATACATTCTGATGTGTGCGGTCCGATTAATGTACAAGCAAGAGGAGGATATGAATATTTCGTCACTTTCATTGACGATTATTCTAGGTATGGTTATATTTATTTAATGCAAAGGAAATCTGAAACTTTTGGAAAGTTTAAAGAATTCCAAGCCGAGGCTGAAAAGCAATTAAATAAATCGATTAAAACTCTTCGATCAGATCGAGGAGGTGAATACCTTGATAATGAATTCTTGGATCATTTAATCGAACATGGGATTTTATCCCAATTGACTGCACCTGGGACACCACAGCAAAACGGTGTCGCAGAAAGGAGAAATAGAACATTGCTTGATATGGTGAGATCCATGTTAAGTTACTCATCATTACACATGTCGTTCTGGGGATATGCACTACAGACTTCTGTATACATACTTAATTTAGTTCCATCTAAGTCTATACCTAAGACACCCTTAGAGTTGTGGAATGGTAGCAAAGTTAGTTTGCGACACATTCGCATATGGGGGTGTCCTGCACACGTACTTAAAGGTAGGACTGGGAAGTTGGAACCTCGATCTGAAGTATGCATATTTGTAGGATATCCAAAAGGAACGAGAGGAGGTTTGTTTTATAGTCATCAAGATAATAAAGTATTTGTATCGACAAATGCAACATTTCTTGAAAATAACTATATGACAAACTTCAAACCTCGTAGTAAAGTTATACTTGAGGAGTTACTTTCTGATGAGGTCAGACCAACATCGACAACTGTTGTCGAACGACAAAATGAGAAGACCACAACTCAAAATCAGAATGATTTACCACCTCGTCGTAGTGGGAGGGTTGTGAGACAACCTACTCGCTATGGACAAATTGGGGAAGCACAAGTTGTGATTTCTGATCTTGGTAAAGATGATCCATTGACATATCGATGTGCAATGGAAGATTCTGACAAAGAGAATTGGCAGCAAGCAATGAATCTCGAGATGGAGTCAATGTACTCCAACTCAGTCTGGAAACTTGTAGACCTACCCGAAGGGGTTAAACCTATTGGTTGTAAATGGATCTACAAAAGAAAGAGGGGAGTGGATGGGAAAGTGGAAACTTTCAAAGCTAGGCTAGTGGCAAAGGGTTTTACCCAAAAAGAGGGAGTTGACTATGAAGAGACTTTCTCGCCAGTAGCCATGCTCAAATCCATCCGTATACTCTTATCCATTGCCGCATATTATGACTATGAGATATGGCAAATGGATGTTAAGACGGCTTTTTTGAATGGCCATCTTGACGAGAGCATCTATATGGTGCAACCAGAGGGGTTTATAGATAAAGGCCAAGAGCAAAAAGTTTGCCAGTTGCAAAAGTCCATCTATGGACTTAAGCAAGCTTCTAGATCTTGGAATATTAGATTTGATGAAGCAATTAAATCATATGGATTTGATCAAAATGTTGATGAGCCTTGTGTCTACAAGTACATCAAAGAAAAGAAGGTGGTCTTCTTAATTCTTTACGTTGATGACATTCTTCTCATTGGGAATGATGTAGAATCTTTATCAAATGTAAAGAAATGGCTAGCTAACCAATTCCAAATGAAGGATTTGGGAGAGGCAAGTTATGTTCTTGGGATCCAACTTATACGAGATCGTAAGAACAAGATGTTAGCATTGTCTCAAGCATCGTATATTGATAAGATGTTAATCAAGTTTGCAATGCAAAACTCCAAGAAAGGTAATCTACCTTCTCGTCATGGAGTTACTCTTTCTAAAGAGCAGTGTCCTAAAACACCTCAAGAGGAAGAGAATATGAGACACATTCCCTATGCCTCCGCAGTAGGCAGTCTTATGTATGCTATGTTATGTACTAGACCTGACATATGCTATGCAGTGGGAGTGGTCAGCCGGTATCAGTCTAACCCAGGATTAGATCATTGGGTAGCAGTTAAACACATTCTCAAGTATCTTAGGAGAACGAGAAACTATATGCTTGTATTTTCTGGTAGGGATTTGATTCCTATTGGCTACACTGATTCTGATTTTCAATCAGACAAAGACAGTCGAAAGTCGACGTCTGGGTCAGTGTTTACCATTGGTGGTGGAGCCATAGTTTGGAGAAGCATCAAACAATCTTGCATAGCTGATTCCACTATGGAGGCTGAATACGTGGCTGCCTGTGAAGCAGCTAAAGAAGCAGTCTGGCTCCGAAAGTTTTTATCTGATCTGGAAGTTGTTCCAGATATGGAAAAACCCATGACACTTTATTGTGATAACAGTGGAGCCGTGGCTAATTCAAAAGAACCGAGAAGCCACAAAAGAGGAAAACATATAGAGCGAAAGTATCACCTTATAAGAGAGATTGTCCATCGTGGTGATGTGACTGTTCTGAAGATTAGATCTGAAGACAACCTCGCAGATCCCTTCACAAAGACTCTTCCTGCAAAGAGTTTTGAAGGGCATCTAGAAGGACTTGGGTTAAAGGACATGTCTCATCTGCTTTAGGGCAAGTGGGAGATTGTTGGGGATAATGCCCTAAGAACATATGTTGTTAATCTTCTTGCTGAATTAATAATTAGATTGACATTCTATTACATATTTGTGTGCATTTAATGTTATTAATATTGTATTAATAACATAAAATTCCATGATTATTAAATGTAATATTAAACATAGTATATAAGTTGTTATATACATGAGGATTATGTTTAATATAATAATCTTAATTGTCTGTAATTGATAATTAAAGTTGGGATCTTTAATTAATTAAAATTACTAGTATGGTTCATTCCCATTAAGAATGGAACAGTTTTATCCGAACTGTTGATGTAGTGACATTAGAATGAAGGTACTTTGTATAATAAGATTATACAAGACATGGACGCGATAAATTGGAATCTTTAATAATCTCCGTATTGAAATAAAGTATTCCCTTTTATCAATCAGATGGTCATATATGGAACGATCTTAATCCTGAGTATTTAATAGACTCCTACTTATAAAGTTGTGTCTTTTGACTTACTCGGTATGGTTTGCTCTAATTGCCAAACCTAAAAACCTTGTATCTTAGAGACATGATGATATACTTAGCTGGGAATGATAATATACAAGATGGAATCCATTCCTTCTTAATTGAAGTAGACAAACAGTTCTCTTGAGTAAGTGATTCGGGTCTTGAACAATAGAGCGCTCAATTTATGATAAGATCATAAATAATTGTTTATTAGAGAATCACGGGCACTCAAGGATAAAGACGTAATTGAGAGGTCAACGGATTTGAACCTAGCTCATATTACGAACTGTTTATGGAGGATTGATCTATATGTAATGATTATATCAATGGACTGTTCGATTCCTATTCGAGTAATTAATTCTATAATAACAAGAGTACAGTTCCAGTTTTTTAGTGGAATAAATCTGGAATTAATAAATCTAATATTTAATTAAAGAGTTTAATTAAATATTGAAGATTTATTGGAGCTTGAAATTATAGGTCCATGTGTCCCCATACCATCTCTATAATACTGTATTGAACATTAAGGTATACTGAGGCTTAGTGATTAATTTGGAATTAATCATCTATACATAAAGAAGTTTATGTATTGTTTTATTTATTAAATAATGTTTGATTATTTAATTATATGTATTAAATAATATTTTGATTATTTAATTATATGTATTAAATAATATTTTGATTATTTAATTATATGTATTAAATAATATTTTGATTATTTAATTATATGTATAAAATAATATTTTGATTATTTAATTATATGTATTAAATAATGTTTGATTATTTAATTATATGTATTAAATAATGTTTGATTATTTAATTATATGTATAAAATAATATTTTGATTATTTAATTATATGTATTAAATAATGTTTGATTATTTAATTATATGTATAAAATAATATTTTGATTATTTAATTATATATATATATATGTTTTAATAATTGGGGTGGGTTGTATTATTGTTACTTTTAGTCATGAATGGGGTGGGTGGAAATCAAGTACCCTTGCTTTTTTTTTCTACTAGTGTTTTTTCTTTTGTTTTGTTTTTTCTTTCATCATTGCATTTAAAGCATAGTGGAATTCTAGCTCCTATTCTATGATTCTTTACACCACCCACCCTAGAACTATGATAGTGGAAAAATACTACACCACCCAATATATATACATATAGCTCTCTCTCTCTCACTCTCTAATAGAATGGAAGAAGCATAAAAAGAAAATATTTATTTTTGAGTTGATTCATATATTTTGAGCTTCATGAAAACAAGACAAGAAGAGTTCTTGTTTTGAGAAACACTAGTTCTAAACAAGAAGAGTTCTTGTTTTGAGAAACACTAGTTCTAAACAAGAGAGTGATAACAAAAGAGAAAAATTATTTTTAAGGTCTAAGCCTCTAAAAATATTGTGAGATAGTCTCTCAATATTTTTCTAGTTGTCTCAAGTGTTGAGTACACAACTAGTACAGAAATTCAAGAGTTGAATTTTTCTGTTCAATACCGAGACGCCCACTCGTCGGTTCTTTGGTGTTGGAGATTCGGTGTGGAAGAACTTGGTTCGAGGGAATCACGAAGATTCTACAGTGGAGGAACTCGATTCGAGCGAATCACGGAAAGTCTACAAGGGTAACTATTTCCTTCCTTATTATTTATAGTTAAATATTAGAATCAATATAATCACAACGATCCGGCTAAAACGTTTTTTTTTTGTTGAAATTTTAAAAAACCGGGCCCACCGCACTTCCGCTGCGCGGATACCGGTTCCGGTTCCGGTTCACGGAACCAACATTAAACACATCAACATGGCTCAAAGCCATGCTAAGAGTAAGAAGTTCTATTGTTTGCTCTGGAAATCTATTATTCAACTCAATCAATTGATAATCTATCACAGCAATAAAGATACTAAAGTGATAGTAATGCTCAATTGTGATATTATCTTTCTGCTGAGAAGAATGTTTTGTTCCTTCCATATGACGTGCATTCATATTAGGTATATCAATTTCATACCTTTCACAAAATGACACTACACTTTCAAGAAAAGTATCCCATTCACTCTCCCTTCACTTTTGAAGAAGCATTTTTGTAGTTGACCCTAAATTCATAACATTTAAGATATCTTGAGATTTCAATTGCAAAGCTTGACAAAGCATATTAGATATTCCTAAAACTTTGTGCAATAACAACAAGATAAACACAAATTCAAAGGATCTCAAATCTTTATACGCACCTTTAACTTCTCCACGTATATTACTGTTCAATCATTTGTCAATCAGATTTTCAAGAAGAGTAGAAGTTGAACCAAACATATTAATCAATCTATCAATAGAAGTAAAATGAGAACTCCATCGGGTAGCTCAAGGTCGTTGCAAAGTACAAATTTGATTAGCCCCTGTACCAGTCTCAAGTTCCCCTAAAGCAGTCAATTCTTGAATTTCACCTTCTCGAATAGATTTCAACTCTGAGTGACGCTTAGAAGAAGCACTCACAAAGTTGACAATGGAATTCAATTTTGAAAAAAATAGCCAAATATCATGCACTTCTTTAGCTACTGCAACTAAAGCAAGTTGAAGTCTATGTGCAAAACAATGTATATAATAGGCATATGGACAATCTTTGAGAAACAATGCTTGTAAACCATTCCACTCACCCCTCATGTTGCTTGCACCATCGTATCCTTGACCTCGCAAGTTTTCAATTGATAGATCATATTGAGCAAGGACATTGCATATCTCTTTTTTAAGAGTTGAGGAATTTGTATCATTAACACTTACAACATGAAAAAAAAACGTTCTCTAACAAATCCTTTATAATCAACATACCTCAAAATAATTGTCATTTGTTCTTTGCTGGATTCATCAACTGCTTCATCAACAAGAATGCAAAATTTGGCATCCCTGACTTCCTCATGGATTTTAGCTCGCACTCTGTTAGCAAGAATATTCAATAACTCCTTTTGAATTATAGGTGATGTATACTTGGCATTTTGTGGAGAATTTTCTAGAACAATCCCAACAATTTCTTGATTTACCTTTGCTTGCAACTTTATCATCTCAATGAAGTTTCCGCGATTGGTAGAATTGACGGATTCATCATGTCCCCGAAAAGCACATCCTTGCATTGCTAACCACTTCACCATCATTAGTGAGGTCTTGAGTCGTAACCGATTTTGAAAAGTTTCTTGTACAGAGAGTGTATTCATGACTTTGTCAATATGTCGAGATGAATATTTTAAGTTATTTCATCTTTGCATGGCAAAACTATGTTGTGAATTATGATCTCCTTCATGGTGCACAAATGAACATTTTTTTTTTACAATTGATTCTTTTCCAACTTTGAAAACCATCAATCGTAAATGTGCAATGCTTTGACGGAAGACTATCAAAAAGATAGCATGGAAAACAAAATGCTCTATTTTTCACTATTGAATATTCAAGCCATGAAAATCGTTGGAACCAAGAATGTTGAAATCACCAAATTTGTTTACCATATGGAATGGGTGGATATTTATCCAATATAGGTTGACATGGACCCATTTTGATATATGCTTTTCGAATATCATCACCTTTATCAGCAGGATAAACTTCTATTGGGAGGCGTAATCCAAGATCATGTTCATAATAGGGAGTATTAATATCCGATGGAGTATCAACATTCTCAATTTAAATTCTTTGAGATGAAGAAGGCAAACTTGAACCCCCATCCCCAACATTACATGGAGAACTTGATCCACTCTCACATGATAAATGATTATCTTCTTTTTTTTATTCCGAAGTATGAAAGCATAGTTTTTCTTGGCTTTGATGTATGGTTGTTTGACATTGTAACCTAAAATTATTAAAAATTTGGTTAAAGTGATACTTTATAAATTATAATATAACCCTAGAAATAATAAATTGCAGTCGAAAAATAAATTCATAAAAATATATATATATATAACAAAACACTAATTTAAAATTACGAATAACAAACTAAAAATAAATATAAACTAAGAAAAATACCTGAATCGAAAAACCAAATATGAATATTTTTAGAATTGAAAATTTAAAGAGATGGGATTTGGGACTTGAGAGAGAGGAAATTGGGATTCGTGAATCGTGAGAGAGAGAGAGAGAGGTTCCACCTTTGGATTCAGAATTGTGTATTTGTGTGTAATAGAATGAACCAGAGGATAATTGGATGTTTCAATTTATGTGTGATAGTTTGAATCGGAGGATATTTGGATGTTTCAATTTGCGTGTGATAGTCTGAACCAAAGGATAATTGGATGTTTCAATGTAATGATATATAAATAAATAATAAAAATTTATTGATGTATGTGAGTTTGTGTTGACCTTAAACTCTTAAAGGAAAAGGAATTATGACATGTGTTCGATTGTTTTGTTGCAATATTGCGTGTCAGCGTGTAGGAGTGGGAGAAGTGAGCTGCAGTAATTAACAAAGTTAAACATTAAATATATATATATTTTTAAAAAGGCTGACCCGGCTTTAGCCCGAGTCAGCCCCCTTGAGAGTCCGCCCCTGATTACATGTAACATCTCATTACAAGAGTGCAGATTTAGATTCTCATTTTAACAAAGTGTAGGCAAGTAAACCAAACCAAATTTTATTACTTCTTTTCATAGCTTATACATGTTTCTAATTCAATTTTTGTTTTTCAGTGACTGCCCTCAATAAGATTATAGAGCATTGGAACTTGAGGAGAAAATTGAATACTATAATCGACTCTTGAAAGTCCAAAAAGTCTTGAAATAAAGTTTAGATAATCCTAATAGTCTATAAATAAAGTTCAAATACTCTTTCAGAATTCTAAAAGTCTAGTCAATATCATGCCTAAAATGGAATATGTGAAACTTGATTTCCTTTCTTCCCCAATTTTCTTTCTCTCTCCTTTGGTCTCTCTCCCTGATCTGTCTCTTTATCCCCGATCTACCTCCCGTCGACGTGCTTGAGGGTCCTCGAGCGACGATGAAGGCGTCACCAAGTGACAGCGATAGTGCCTTGCACTGTTTGCTTCGTAAAGCAACAGCGCTAGCGAAGCCAACATCACACGACGCTATCGCTCGGCGCTCGGCGACCCTCAATCATGTCGGCAAGAGGCATATCGGGGAGAGAGACCAGAGGAGAGAGAAAAAAAAAGAGAAGAGATTAAAAGAGAGAGAGAGAGAGAGAGAGAGAGAGCTGATTTGGGGTTTTTTATATGAGAGCTTTCCAGTAATTTCTCAAAAGCATGGTTATTAACAATTCAAATTTCGTTTGTGGTTAAAAACAAATTTCATATAATATATGTGGTCATTTTTAGCAATTTCCACTTAGTTTGATGGATTTAAGAAGAGTGGCAATAATGACACCCTTCAAAAACTGTATCTACACCATTTTCGTAATCACACTCATCAAAATTAAAAAAAAAAAATCTTTAATTTGTAAATAAACCCCAATTAATGCCAAAAATACCTTTTCTTTAATTATAATATATTGCATTTTTGTAAGTATGTACCACTTATGACTATTATTATGTTATTTAATCAACTTTATTATTATTTCTAATTTTGTTGTTGCCTTTAATTCTCTTACTATTTTTTCTCTTCCCTACTTCTTTTCTCTTAGTTTTTTCAAAATCAAACTCCATTTTTCGTTAAAAATCCATTTTAAGTTTTATTTATTTATTTATTTTTATTGGAGAACCACTTTCAGTTTGAGAGAATTGTAGAGATGCAAGATTTGTGTCATGTCCCAAATGATGTGGAAATGATAGGTGTTAAATAATATTTCTAAAAAAAAAAAAAAAAAAAAAAGATAGGTGTTCGATGAAATTGAAGAACATATAATATTTTTTTGACAAGAAAAAGAGAGAAAACCAAAACTAACCATTAGAATTATTAAACTTTTTTTAGTAACCACTTTTGAAGCTTTAATTGTTAATAACCACTTTAAAAAAAAAAAAAATTCAGTGTATGTCCATAAATTACCAGAGTACCCCTAAAAATAGTTTTTTTTTTTTTTTAAACCTCGAAGCAAACTTGAAATCACGACTAAATTGAAATGTTCAAACTTGAAATCATGATTAAATTGAAATGTCCAAACTTGAAATCTGGACTAAATTGAAAATTTTCCCTTCTTCTTCTTCGTCAAATTAGGTTTTTTTTTTTTTTTTTTCAGACCACATCACCGGCACATGTGAAGGACAACTGGGCGTGAAGGACGTCAGACGTCGCGGCGCACGACAGAACAATCGCGAAGGACTGCCGCGATGCCTAGAAGCTCGCCGACGCTTGACGACACCTTTGTCGGCACTCGGGGGAGAGAGAGAGAGAGAGAGAGAGAGAGAGAGAGAGAGAGAGAGAGCTGATTTGGGATATTTTTATATGGTGGCATTCCAGTAATTTCTAAAAAACATGGTTATTAACAATTAAAATTTCGTTTGTAGTTAAAAACGAATTTTCCATAATATATATGGTCATTTTTGGCAATTTCCACCAAGAAAAAACATATAATATTGATAAATAAATAAAAAATCTAAAATTTGTTTGAAAGAAATAAAAAAATAAAAAAATATAGATAATATAGTTAATTTAAAATTCCGTTTATATACATAATGATTTTGTTCTTCTAATAAAAATCAATTTAAACTTTACTTTTTCACAACCAAATTTGTCTCATGGTTTTGATTCAATTTTCATACTTAGCAATCAATTTGTATTTCCTTAAAAGAGATTGAAAATATATTTAAAAGAGAATCTATGGTTTATTAAAATGGAAAAAGTTTTTATGATGTATGTTAATATCGGACCATTAATATGAAAAAAATTTACAAAAGATTAAAATAGGAAACTAATTAATAATTATTGGTTCGTGTACTAATAAACAATTAGTCATCTTAGTAATTTTACTCAAGGGTATTATTGGATTTTTAAAAATATATTAATTTTGGGAGTACATACGGTTTTTAAGGGGTGCAGATATTGCCACTTTTCAAGAATCATATCCTCACCTCGTTTAAAACAAAGGCCTATATCACCAACTCTCCACCAAGACAAACTGTTTTACACGATATTAATTAAGGATTTAACTATTACTGTATAGTTGTATCCGGGAAATAGTTTTATTTATTTATTTATTTATTTTTATTTTGATAGACCATTAAATTAAAATTTAATAACTGAAAATTAACCCAGCAACTATATCATACCTGTATATAGTTGCTGAACCCATTAATTGAACATTTAATTATAAATAATATATCAACAAATCAAAATATACAACAATAAAATGAAACACGTTAAACTCAAATTCCATATACATTCTTTTTCTTTCAACTTAAAATTGCAAATGATATAAAAAAAAAAATAAAAAAAATTGCAGATGATATTAAACAAAAAACATACATATATAAAACAAATTACTATACGGCCCAGATTGTTTCGGGTTTCAACCGGACTCAGCTCCTACAATAATTTATAAAAGTCAAGCCCGGATTCAAAATTTTATATATTGAATCCAGACCAAATTTGGGTTCACTACAGTACCGAGCCGTGTCGGCCCTTTTTGATACCTCAAACTGGTCCGCCAGAATCCCGCCAAATCCACACATAACTCAGCACTCAACACGTACAGCACGTCTTTTCAAAACCCAAGCCCTCAGAGCATCTCCCACCATACTTTAAATTCATGTCTCCAAAAAATTTTAAAGTATGAGTTACTCTCACCTTAATCCAAAATTATGTCTCCAAGAGGTTTTTTTTTTTTTTTTTTTTTAAGTTTCTAATATTGATTACCAAATCTCATACTCTAAATTCATTTTTCAACATTTTTTATTCCATTTATATCCTTTTACATTTTCCATTAAATTCAATTAATGTATAATAAATTTTATTAACATAAAAATTATACTGTTAAAAATGTCTCATATAGATCTTGATAATGAGTCAAATATTGAATATTAATTAATAATTTTTTATTATGCTTTCCTCATTCTCATTTTATTATTTTGTTATAATTTTCTCTAAAAAAATTATTATGTTATAAAAAAAAATCTCTTATTACATATTAATAATTATAAGTTAGTAATAAAATAAAAACCTAAACATAGTATTAAAATAAAAATATTAATATTAAAAATTACAATAATATAAAAATATCAAAATAAGTATAGGAAAAAAAAAAACCTTGCAACAATATTATTAACATCTCTTTATCAAAATAAATTTAATTAAACCAAGTTGGTTGTGGCGCAGTGGCAAATCACCCCCATGACTGTCGAATTGTTCTGGCACTGCCCGAGTTCGAGTTAGCTCTGGAGCAACACTTGGCCATGCCTTGTCCCATGCCTCCTGGGTTGAGTGGGGATTAGTCTCACTCGTTAACGATCGGTTGCCGATCAGAGTGAGGGATACCTCGTGGAATTACCAAAAAAAAAAAAAAAAAACTCTAAGACAACAACTGATTGAAATATTTGTTTATACTAAATTAATGTGATAATTCATAATAGTAACCTTTTCATCCACATATATTATTAAAATCTCTTTATCAAACGATTATACAAAAGAGATAAGTTATCCATAGCTGGGTGTTATTGTATTCTGGTGAAAAAAATTAGATTAACAAAATTTGATTGAAAAAGTTAGAAAGGAAATAATTAGATTATGAAAATTAGTTGAAAAATGTTAGAAAAGAAATAAGTAAGTTAATAAAATCAGTTGAAAAATGTTAGAACCTAAAAATTACTTATTAAAAATTCATACACAAATAAAACATTATATTTTTATAAATAGTAAAAAAAAAAGTAAATATGTTATTAAAAATAATATTTGTTAAAATTTAGTTCAACAATAATTTATTAAATAAAGTAAAATATAATAATGAAAATATAAATTATTTAAATATATAAATAGAAATAGGGATAGGGATAGAGATAAGGATATAAAATGGGGTAGAAGTGAAAAAGAGATCAAGACAAGGATAGAGAGTACGGTGGAATTGAAAAAAATAAAATAAAAAATTAAAGATGGAATCTAGGATGAATATTCTCTTTCGTAACTCTATTTTAGAGACGGAGATAGAGATAGATGTGATTTGCGATGCTCTCACAAGTCACACCCAGTCACCGTACACAAATTAGGAGGGAAACAAAGATGAAAAAAAAAAGCGGCAAATCCCAAAACTTCTCTCCCACTATTCTCTCAGTTGTACCAATGGTTTCTCATTTCGTCTCAATTTTTCACTCTTTATTTCTCGCTGTCAGTCTTCAGATTCAAAGGTAAGTTTCTTCTTCATCGTATTATCGAACTTTAAACGAAATCGCTCTATTTATTTATTTATTTATTTTTATTTTTTTTAACGTTTGATTGCGTCTGTTCCGATTCGATTGATGTTCTGTTGATTACTTAACTGAAAATTCTTAGCTCGAGATTTATTTGTAGATGGAAAAACTGTGATTTGGAGAACAGTTCAGCTAAAAGATCTGAAACCATGTCTGTTTAATGTGAATCATTGGATGTGCATTTGATACATTGCGATTTCTTTTTGAGGAAGTTTCATTAATACAAATTAAATCTGGATTAGAAGTTAGAAACTGATTTTTAATTCGTCACTATGCTATTTAGGAACTTTATTCATTAACGGGAAGATTACTTGTCGAATGATGATTTTTTTTTTGGTAGTGTGACAATGCGTACTCTTTCTGTTCTGGAATATAATTACTAGTCTTGATTTAATTTTGATGAAATACAGAAATCGCAGTGATTCTAAAATGCAGCCATAATTGCATTTCTTAAAAGTTCTTTTGTAATTTTTCTTTCCATATATTTGCGGATTTGATTTCATGTCAAGGTTGATCGAATGAGATGAATGTGTATCCCCTTTTAGGTCTGCAAATCGGGACATCGTGGACGGTTTCGTTACAAATTCTGGATTAATCAATCTCAATTCTCAAGGCACCCAAATGATACGTTAAATATTGTTCACAGCAGAAGCTATCAGTAAGATTTTCTTGTCTGCTTTGTTCATCTGTATACACACCCACATAGACATGCCAGTTTGCTGAAAACTGTTAATGTATTCTCGTTCTTTCTTTTACACTTTCTTTTACTTGTATATCCTTGTTTACATGTGTTAGTAATTGCTGTTAGGAAAAGACGCAATTTATAGTTTAGAGACTCTAACCACATGCTTTGAAGATGGTCTGATTTTAAACTTTATTATACATTTCGACATAGATGCTTAAACTCTTGCCCTCATACACCCTTTAACTACATGCTTTTGTTTCTTTTACATAATTTTATGGGCTTATGAATGAGAAAAAAAGTACTATCACTGATAATCCCTAAGATTAGAAGAATGGCTCAAATTTTGAGCATGACATTACACAATTACAAACTTTCCAACCATTTACATGCTACAAGTATCATGAGGTCAGAAAAACTTAACAACATTTTTATTTCCGAGCCACTAGCTGTTAGTCTTGTTCAAGTACATGGTCGTATGGGCATTCTGAATCTGGTCCCACTCATTACAAATGCAACAGAATCTATGTCTTATTTCCATCTGCCTTACCTTGTGCCCTTTGCAACTTGCTAGCTGGGAAGTGAAGTCTAGCCATCAGGGGACGGGGTGCCCGTAAATTCTGGTCAAACCCTCTCACACAAACAAATCCTGTAAATCATTTTCAGACAAATTGAGCACTAGCGATCATATGAAGTAAGGTCAATTAAGAAATACTCTCAGAACATTTGTATGTTTTATCAACAGCAAAGAATTGAATAACAGGTTCTAGCATTTTTACTTCTTTTGGCCAGACAAAGCTTGCTCTAAGCGAGGAACTATATCTACATCTCTGTGCAAATGGTAAAGGGTTTTGAATAACTGGATTAGAATGAGCAAAGTAGGACTGACAGATATTGTATGAGCGTGATATATTAGACTGATGATTGTTCACTCCACCACTCTTGATTTATACTACCCACCACCCTTTGCCCCTGAAGATATACTCTTTGTTGAGCAGCTGTTTAATCAAGATGGCAGTGTGTTGGTATATTCATGCATCTCTCTCTCTCTCTCTGCCATACACACGCACACACGCACACAATTACTAGGCCAATCTCTCTGTTTTATCAAGATGGCAGTATGTGTATTCTTAGTGTATAGTTTTGAAGCTTTATTTGAGGGTATAACCTAGGAGCATTTGCCTAGTTTCTATGACCTATTGATATTATTGTTGTTATTATTATTCTTCATTATATTTCAGAGTATGCTTTACCTTCTGTCCTGGATGCATGTATTATTGTTTTGAGACATAGATGTAATACTATTGTTAAAATTATTCACTTCTGTAAAATATCTAATTACCCTAATAATCAAACCTTTTCAACTCTGATTCAGTCCCCACTTGATATGGGATCTATTTACATCAATCTATAGCCTTAAAATCTATGTTACATTACGTCATATAGTGAATTTTGTCCATAACTCATCTGAAAACATCCCTGATAGTGAAATTAATAAATTTATCTTCTACCCCCTTTTCCAAACGAAAAGATTTACTAACCAATAACAAAGTTTCCATGATTTTTAGGTAAGTAAAATGCATATCATAATGTAACCATCCTTTGTTTGCTTGTGAATGTGCACATAGTGGTGTGAATTAATAACAATTTAATTATAAAGATTCAGATCTGATGGTCTCATGGGCATCAGAAGCATCTGTTTTCTGGGGCACATGAATCTTTCTTGAAATATATGTTCTGATGCTTGTACATGTGCTCAAGAAACAACTAGGTTTTTGGTGGCTAAATTTATAATCAGAGCTTCCCAGAGTAACTAAATAACAAATTGACATTGTGGCGTACCTCTCCAGAAGCAGTGTTGAATGCCTTCTGTTGTCAAACCTAACAGACAAAAACAGAAGTTGAATGCCATTGTATAACCGCACATAAAATATTAGTCATCCTCTACTACAATTTTTACCTTTAAATATTGAAGGTACGGAGGTTCCGAAATAGACAGTTCGCCTTGGTAGATTCCATATCCACTCCCTAGGAACAGTTATTGGGCACAAACTGGAATCATGGTCGGCAAATACCTGAGTGGAAATGGTGTGGAAAGGATGAGTTTTAAGTAGTGAATAGGAATCGAATAGTTGAGCACCGGAGTTGAATTTACCTCATTAACTTGGAAGTATGTGCCATTTAGGGGAAAGCTCCCTCTCATGGCTGTTCTGCACGGTATCTGTTCATGACAAGTGGCTACCATTGGTCAGCATTTGATATGCACAATCTTTAGAGAACTTGTATGTGGCTATTAAATGTATACCCACCAAAAGTGTCCCTCGAACAACTTGGGACTCTGATTCCCTGAAACTGTTGCACGAAAAACATGTATTCTCACCACACAATTGGCCATGCTCTTGTGAATCACACCTTCTTTCAGGTGGTTGAATAGAATTCGCGGTTTCTCCTAAAGTGAGCATTTTGGCATTTGATGGAACCGATTAGCAAAAGGTCAAATCTAGTCAGAAAATACAATTGAGTGGCCACATTGACATTTTTTTGACTTCAATAAATGATTTTATCTTAAGCTTTTCAAGAAGAATCTGTTATAGGTTGCTTGCTCACCTGGTGTCCATATAGCAAGGAGGTATCTGCCTGGATCATCAGGTTCCCGTTTATCTAACTGCAATTTGAACAAGAGCAATTAGTAAGAGAAGAAATTTCAACATAGAATGTTAAATAATGTTCCTCATTTTACTTTTACCTCTGTGACAGAAATAATGGTTCTAGTAAAAACAAGAGCCGAAACTTACCCCATCCAAAAGAGGATGTGAATCTGGTAGTTCGTAGCTGCAAGATAACTAAGAATTAGTACAGACTGCAAAGAATTTACCTACTTTTAATTCCAAGATACGCAATATTGCAAAGAATTTCTTTTCTATGCTAAATAGAGTAGCTTTTGTTCGACAATGAATTTTATGTCATTCTTTAGCAGAGATGCTCTGCTTTGTTAACCATATTTTTTGATTAATTACTGTGCATTCCATGGATGCTGCTCAGCAACTGTCAATTTGTAGTTTAAATGAGTTTATCAATTTATTGTGAATGTCACAATTCAGCAGATATTCACCATTTAATTTTTTGGGCGCTCTTTACAACCAGCAGTAAAAATTCTTTCACCGTTTTTGGATGATTGCTTGATAATAGAGAATTAAGAGACGAGTAAATGTCTACTTACACTTAGTGCTTTGGATGATTGCTTGGTAATTAAGAATTAAGAGATGAATAAATGTCTACTTACACTAGGTGCTCTGTTCGTAGACGATTCACATTTTTGAGCTTGGGCATAGGAATTGATGCAGCTGTTGCTGTTAAAGCAACTAAAGCCTTGGACATATCACCTTCTTGAAGTTCCATACTTTTTTGCATATAATTTTGTAAAGTCTGAGTGAACTCTTCCATGTTAAGTTTGATTGTAGGAATCTCATCAGGATCCTCACTTAATGTATCCTCAATGTCATTTTCTGATATTTCAGTGCACTGTGGTTCTGGTGTCGCTGGTTCTTCAATAATAGGTTCACAGTTATTAACTCCAAATTTTGCCTCTGATTGCTGGTTTCCAACTGATAGTTCAGTTGCTTGGGTTAGAGGCAGGGGAAGTTGATTGACTATCACAGGAGGATTATTGTCAGGTATTCTGTTTTCCTCTGCACTCACTATAGCTTTTTCCTCCGGCCCTGGCAGGGCAAGCCTTGAGCTGTTTTAACAATGCACTGTTAGTCAACTTATCAGATGTCTTTGATACTACATCTTATAGGGATGTTTGTTCCGGTAGGTTTACAGTAAGGGATTCTGGCGTTTCCTACAATATATAATAACATATGAACAAGAGGGTTGATACCTTGGTCTAACTGGATTTTTTTAATTAGCTGATTTATTCTCATTTCTATATGATAATTCAATGTCAATAGATTACTCATTACTGGAGGGTTCTGGATGATGGTCAACACATGAAAGTGATTGATGCTTTGTTAAACTAAAAATGCATTACATTTAAGGCTCAAAACTAAAAATTAGAACAAGTAAGATGCAAACCTTGCAAATGCACTTGCAAAATGTCTGCATTCTCCTCTCATTGGACACGCATTGCAATTTGGTTTACTTTTTGTGCAGAAGACCTGCACAAAACTCAAAGAATATATCCCACTCTTAGCTTGTTATTGATCAGCAAGAACAAATTGTTTCAAATTAATTTGTGTGCAAATATAACAAACCTTCCCAAATGTAATCATCTGATAATGCAGCTCATACCTGTACATAATATTGCAACAAATTAGTAAGCACTTAATTATAAGAATGGTTATTTATTTCCTTGCTAATTTATTCAAGAAATAAATGGATTTTATAAGTATAGTAAGATGAAGTGGAATTTATCTTTACAATGTTCTTTGGTCAAGTTTGCATAGTCGGGGCCACAGATATTTTTGAATGGATTCCAGCACCGGGTACCTATACATGGGACAAAAATGTTAGCAGTTTGTTGTGAACACCAATAGTTTACATTAGCAATCTGATTATACGTGGTACTCACATTTCTAGGAGATGCAATTGAAGTGACTCGGGCAGTGGCTGAATAGGAACCCATCCAAGTCTTACAGCTATGCGTCCAACATTTGTGTCAACCTATTATAAAAATCATAATAGTTGAGATCTGTTCTCTTTATTGTAGATATATTTGCAATTAATTTTTAACTTACTGGAAATGCAAGTTGGTGAAGCGTTAGAAGTCGCACACACTCCACACTTTTCAAGCCTAGTCCCCGTATGCTCAGTAGATACTCTCTAAGAGGACAAATAATATTTAGTAATTTTATATTTGTTTATGAATAGCAGAGTAGGATGATTTGCATCTTTAGTACATAATATGAAAATAAAACTTGGTATATTGGTATGAGATGTTTTAGAAGTAGCGCTGTAGATTGAGGAATCAATTAGAAGCTGAAGAATTACTTTGCTTGGTCAGGTGGAACATCCCTCAGCCATTCCAGATCAATGCTTCCATGTTCTCTAACCAGTCGGTTCAGGAAATCCTGCATGAATTTTCAATTAAAACCATGACCTTAAGAGCTTTCCTGTCTCTTGAGTTCATTTATAGATTCAAGATATTTTGTTATGGAATTTTATACTATTACCTTTATTCGTTCAGCAAGCATGTTGTTCATACCCCGTTCCTTGATGGTGTTGGCAATCTTATTAACATCAGCACATCTTACAGCTTCCCAATCCAATGAGTCCATGGTGCTTGCTGTTTTTTCTCTTTTCATCCCATTTGCTTCCACCTGTCTCCTTAAACTGTCCCAGTCATAGTCATTTTTTATCTCCTTGCCGACTCTTCTACTTTTTGCTTTTGAAGAAGCCTGATTATATTCTTTAAGTTCCTTGTGAAATGAGTAAGATGTTTTCTGCTGAACGCTGTTTCGGTTATCAAATGAACTGCTTTCTCCGACATCCAGGCTTTCTTCTGAAAGGTTTGTCAAACTCTGATGTTGTGGCATTTCATTGCTTTGTTCTCGAGGCAGTGATCCATTAATGAATCTAGAATCCCCATATAGACCACTTTGATGCCCTGCAGTTGTATTCTTCTCTTCTAGCATGCTATTGCTTGATTGCTTATCGGCTGTGGAAGGTCTTGGCGCTTCTTGAACATTTGCAGTTAGCTCAATTGCATCTGTAGCTTGACTCGTAACTTCAGGAGTTAAAGCAATTTGTTCTGTTACACTTCTTTTGTCATTGATGTTGGAAACACCAGAAGATCTTGTTTCTTCTCTTGTTATTCCACAGCATTCAACTACAACTGCTGATTTTTGGGTAACATATGAACAGAAATTATGGTGTTGGATACTTGATACTCCTAAAATTTTTTTAGGGTCATCTAAATGATCCACCTCCTGTCTTTGATTGTCATGCTCCATGGTTCGGAATCGGTTCTTTTCATTCTGTGAGTTCTCATCAGAAGACATATTGTCATTTCCTTGATTGTAAACTTGATGTATCATTCCAGATCCAGTCATCTGTAAAAGCTCCATAAATGAAGTAGAGCTGTTAAGTTTAGATCCATTAGTCAGACTGCCTGGGTCTGAGTTGCTGTCGGAGCTTGATCTTGTTCTTTCAGCATTTTCAATTGAAAAACAAATGGAATTTTGAGATGAAATTCCAGCATTGGTTTCTGTCCTATATCCTTTAGAACATACTGTCCCTGATCCCTTGATCTCTGGGGTTGATCCGTTGACAATCAAATCTGCATGAGTTTCTGGACCACTTTCACTAGAATTCAACAACTTGCATTTTGACGTATTTGTCAAGTTAATGCAAGTACTGCTTCCTGTGGAATCATTACTGCTGACAACCTCTTTCTCTTCATTATGCTTGAACTCATGATGAGTAATGGAACCCTGGTCACAAGCTGGTTGATGCGACATCTTCTCATTCCATTCTATGATGTCTTCTGGATTCAGGACACAATCTACTGGTTCTTCAATCACTGAGCTAGACCCTTCTACATGGCATGGTTTTGTGTTCTTCATTTTGTGGGGAAAATGAGCAGCAAGTGACATGAATGCAGAACTGCAAAAAAAATGAATTGACAAAGTAAGAGGTTTCCTATCTACCCTAACTATTGCATCAAGTTTTCTAAGATTAACAAAATTTTAAAAAACTATTTCACCTTGAAAGATGATCTGAAACATTCTGAGTTAGAAAGACCCCAACCACTGAGTCCACAACCGATCCCTTCCATGGAGAGAAGCGTCTATCCCCTGTGGAAATGGCATTTATGACAGTACTTGTTACTAAATTCAGTGTAAAAAAGTAAACTTTCCCAAAAATAGAATTGTTAACAGAGCATGAGAGTCATGTACACTAAAGAGATAGGAGGAAGAGAGAATTGAGCTGTGTTTTATTCAATCAGTAGTACAAGTATATATAGAGTTGAGAAAGGAAATAAAATCAATCTATACTCAATCTATGCTAATTGACTCAATTTAGAGTTGATTGACAACTCAATATATTAGCTAATTGACAACTAATTTCAACGGTTCAAAGCTACAGAATTACAACTAAATTATTTGACAGAGATGTCGATGAAATGACTTGATAGAGTGTTTTTTTTTTTTTTTAAAAAAAAAAAAAAGAAAAAAAAAAGTGGTTGGCACCTCTTTCAAGTCGATCCTTTTCTATTGAGATGCCTGTCTACTGAAGCACTAATCGATTGGAGTCTAGACCATGCACACTGTTTGACTACCTAATTCTTCACTTACTGAATAATTAATATTCTTGTACTGTTGGTGGACAATGTATAAAGGGCGTAGAATATTATCATGTTCTTTTGTTTGTAGAGCAGCTATTGACATATTTAATTTTGATTAATCAAAGCTCTACGATACGCCATATATATGTTGAGAGACTTTGTTTTGGCGGGTAAGAACTAAATTCCTATTTAATCAGGGCAGTGCCCAATTAATTGAGGATGATAAGCGGTGTCAGTGTGGCTTGATTTTGGATAGTATTATATGGTATGTCAGGAAAAAGAAGAGGAAAAAATTTGGAATTCTCTCTCCCTTGAAATTGGAATGAGCACAATAGTATCGTATGTTATTACCTACCTACATTCTATCTCAGTTGACTGTGGTCCGAGTTAAAATCCTTAAAACCCATGTCATTGTTTTGAACTCTTACCGTTTTGAAGTGCAATATGGCAACTGGAAAATGTCAGGAAAGTGAATAGCTACCTTGGACAAGATGCATACGGGCTATAAATGAGTCAACACGGCCACTGAACACTTTCCGTTCTTCTTCCCACCACTTTGTGTTCTCTTCATTTGTTCCATCAATACCTTCACTGTTGATATTTTCTAGTAGAAGCTTCCATACTCTATTAGTTTCTTCATCCAGCTCTACCTTAGGCCGTGGGCGCCGTTTCTTGACAAGATTAATTGAACCATCAAATGGTACAACTGTGCCATCTCTGCCATAGAGAACAAGTGCATTCTGCTCGTGATTTCTCATATTGTAAGGGACTAGTGCATATTGCTCTGGGTATTCAATGTTGCTACTTTCCCTGTTGATGTCTAGATGCTTTAGTTGCTCTGTGATTGCATCAATAGAAAACATCTGTTTCCATGCTAGTTCTGGAAGAGCACCTGCACCAAATGATTTTTTCTGAAATCAGTAAGAATTTTTGACAGAATTAGTAAGTTAAGTTGGTTCTTTCATCAAGTACCTAATGTGCTGGCAGAGAATTGGTGGCCACTATACAAAATGACGTTGTGTTTTTGCATTTCATTTATCCTGGAGGAAGCTGATTTGACAAGAGGGTTTCTCTTATTAGTACGCTTCTTTCGAGTCAATGTCTCACGCAACTTTGCCACTAGGACTTCTATGCACGTGTGAGGTCTCTGTAAATTCCCAGTTTGTTGCTTATCACGATCCATTGGTCCTTGGACTTCTGGGTAAGTCGGTTGCATTGTGCATTCAGCTATTCTGGTTAGTGAAGCTAAGTCCCGAACCCGAGTGGGGCATCTGGATCTCTTTCTTCTCAATTTCTCAGTTGGGCTCATAGCCAGGATAGCCTCCAAAATTTGCCTTTTATCTTGAAGACCTGTCCTTGCTTCTCCAAGTGTAGTGGAAACTACCTTATCATTAGATTGAGAAGCTGAAATCCAATCAACAGCTTTTGATGCTGAAGAATCTGTTTTGGTTTCACTTTGAGAGCATGTTGTTTCCAGTGTGACATCTTTTGCAGCTGTGATAGAAGATGATGTGCTAGATGAGGTTGAATTTTGCCCCTTCTCAGTTCGTTTTTTCTTGTAAATGATTGGAAAATGTGCCCATTGCATCTGGTATGATCGTAAATTATGATAGTGAATACCATTCTGGTTAAAGCTGCCGGTGTTTGCATGTTCAATAGCATTACAATACTTTCTCTTTGATCCCTGTGCTTGTCCTTGCTCGATCAAGTTTGTGTAGATGCCGCATTCATTTGGTGATGCTCGGGTGCCAATCTGCAACATGACATGTTTAGTGTGGTCCTGCCCATCATTTGTAGTTTCTTGATCGTCATTTTCTGCATTATTCTTTCTCCCGGCATTACTTTTTTGTTGTCGTGGAATTTTCTTAGTAGGATGTGGTGTTGTTGGTGCTTGCCCTTCAGCCAACGATATGCAATCTCTTAATATTCCTTTCATTGAACGGGTGAGCTCATACGTAATGCCTGCTTGTGTATTTTCTATAATCACCTCAATGCCTTCATCCCCTTGCATGGTTGCTTTTGATTGATTTCTTCTATAGCAGTCCTTTGCCTGCAATTCTGGATCTAAATCAATTGTTGACTCGCATGTAGGGTTTTCATCTCTAGGCTGGTCTTCCAAGTCAAAATTTAAGGTCCTTCTACATGACTTCTTGGAAGGCTCGGGTGTTTTTGGGTCATTAGATTCTCCAGCTGGTTCAGTTGGGGAAGATGCTGAGTCTTTGTTGAGTACTTTCTTTCTCACATACTTCCTCTTACCTCTTGGATTTGCTTTGGAACCAGCAGGCTTTGGAGTCATCACTTCAATCCTTTCGCTGAGCTGCATGGTTGGTTTTGATATATAGAAGTCCTTTGCCTGTGATTCTGAAACTGAATCAAAAGTTGGCTTGCAAGTGGAGTTTTCATCTCTGGACTGTCTTTTGATATCAAAATTTGAAGTCTTTTCGCATGGCTCCTTGTTAGACTCGAGCGTTTCTGGGTTAGTGGATTCTCCGGCTGCTTTGGCTGGGGAAGTTGTTGAGTCATTGTTTAGTCCCTTCTTTCGGACGTACTTCCTCTTACCTGTTGGACTCTCTTTAGAAACAGCAGGCTTTGGGGTCACTGGCTTTCGGGTTCTGGGTTTGCCTTCAGTGATCACCTTTGGCCTGTGCTTTTTCCTCCTCTGTTTCTGCTGGGGTGTTTTGTTTAGGTCAATACCATCAATAGCTTCCTTGTCAGGGTTGTGATTCTCCATATGGTGTGTGGATTCAGCTGCAAGTGACACATCTGTAACAGGATCCAGGAGATCTTTATTGCACTGGATCCCATTGGAGTCAACCCTTTCAGCAGCAATTTCATTATTCTGTCCATCTCTTTCCTGATGTGTTCTGTCGTTGGTGCATGAATTTTGTAATTCAGAAATCTGTTTGCTTTTTACTATGATGCCTTTATCTGGTGTAATGGGAATAAACTCGGAGATTGTGACTGCGTTCGGCATTTTTCCAGGAGGGAAATTTAGATCATAGGAATGCTGGTGTGGTATAGAAAGTTCATCTGTAAAGCACAAATTCTACATGTCAGGTCAGTAATTTAAGGGACAGCAATAAAATATGAATTCTAATGTTAAAGGCAAGCATAATATTCACTATTGCGTTTACTAGTATAACTACTTTAGGAATATATAAACAAAGGCCAAAGTTCAACACAACATTTAAAGTGCCATTGCTTAAGGCAAGCATAATATTTGTTGGCTCTTTATGTGTGTTTAAGTGCATGTATGAATAACTAAACATAGCTATATAAAGGAGTAATCAAGAGCAAACTTGGTTGTGCTTACATTGAGATTCTGTGGGAGCATAATTACCATTAGTCCAATGGTTTGATCTAATTGAAAAATTTGCATTCTCGAGCAGGTGATGTGGGTCACCATCAGTCTGAGAAAATGCAGTGGAAATGCAAGAACCTGACGGGGTGCCAACATCTCTTTGTGCTGCTATATTGGCATTTACTATTCCGGCTGCATTTGCAAGGGCCAAAAGGTTAGAACAAGGTATATTTTTCCATTGAGCCATGGGATCCACATCAAACTCTCTGCCTGCTTCAACATTATTACAGTTAATCCCAGCTGAACTTCCCTCCCAGTTATTAACGCATCCATTCATATTTGTGTAAATACCAGGATTGAAACACGCAAACCCATTATTAGCTTGAGGTCCTTGACTACACTCAGAGGAAAAGCACCCTGATTCCAGCCACTTTGCTTTATCCAGCTGGTTTGCTTGCCCGTCTGCGTAGATCGGCTGTGGTTTTGGCAGAATGGGCCTGAAAGGAGTTGCTGGAATCCACGAACCCCGATTTTCATACTCCTCTCTGCCTGGTAAGCCAGTATCCATTGCTTGACTTTATTTAAAATCCAGTTAATATTGTGAATTTGTTCTCTCCTAAGCCTCACTTATATCAAAAACTGCCTTTGCATTGCTTATGAAAATTCACTCTCTATCAATGACCGAATTTGGAGTGTTAACTGATAAAATCTCTGTTTCTCTCTATCCCGTTCTATTGAAGCATCCTGCTAGAAGAAATTAAAAACAGAAAATCAGCAAAGAGTCAAAAATAAAAAAAAATAAAAAAAATAAAAAAATAAAAAATTAATTTGCTAGAAGAAATTAAACAGGACAGCAGGCAGAGACTCACACCTCTGTTACGTAATTCCTCAAAAATTCTCCATAAAAACTTTTTATTCTAATAGATCTCTGTCACAAAGCCCAGATGGCAGATGCTCTCATGGTAGCAGTTTGAAAGTTGAATTGAAAGGGTCATAGAATTCTGTTTTTTTTTTTTTTTTTTTTTTTGATAAAGATCGCAGAATTGCTGCTGATACATAAAAATTATTCATCTCACACCCTACTAAATTTCCTTCTCACGAGTAAAAGATAGCAACAGAATACAAGAAAATCCCTACAGATCCTCTCAGTAATCGCCAGATAAAATGCCATTTTACTCTCTTCTGTTGCTATATATTTTTTCTGCTATAAATATAAATTGACAGAAATGAAAATTAAAAATAAAATAACAATTATAAGGTATCATAGTTACCGTAGAACTGAGTCAATGCCGGAGATCTGGTTGAGTCACTTGAAGGTCAAGAAAGTGAAAACGAGGTATCTCTTGGAAGTGAGAAATTTGGAAAAAACGAACCATGGAGCAATGACCAGAGCATTTATATTATAATGACCTCTTTGAACGGATAACTCTTTTTAGTTTTTTTCCCGGTAAACAACTCAGCTTTATTATTCAATATTCTATTCTCGTAACTTATTTTAATATTTTCTTATAATATTTCATGTCAGTAAATTTGTCTTTTTCAATAATAATTTCCGGATACAATCTCTAAGATATTAATGAAGTATACGTGTGTATTTTTTTTTTAATGCGTATTTGTTGTGTATTAAAAGATGTATTCAATTTGTTGGGTATTAAAAGATGTATTCAATTTCTAAAAAATAAAAAAAAAGTATTCGAGGGTATAATTGTCCAATTATGGTGGCCAACGACCACGGCGAGTTAAGCGTCGAAGCAGGACCCAAACACGTGACCGAACTGAAAATCAAAGAAGCTTATGTGGCGACACTTGGCACGTGAGAGCGTGTCAAATGTCAATTTTGGGGTTGGTTTGACGCCGTCTGGTTCGCTAATTAGCATTAGGGTTGGCGGTGTGATCGAGAGGCGAGAGCATTGCATGCTTTTTGTTTGTTCTCATCTGTCGTTAAATCCAGAGTATTTCCTGGGTTAGCATTTAACGCCGTTAGTGGTCCCCCCTTTAGTGGTGCAATGGTGCACGCTTTACAATTCAAGGGTTGGTGATGTTAAATTGTTAATGAGATCTGGTGCGTACGGTGACAAGAATTTATTATTGGCATCAGAATCAGATGATGGTGGGACGTTAATATCTGATAAGTATAATATTTTTTATAATTAAGTGGTAATTTTAAAATGTTTAGCACATCGGATAAATAAAGATAATTTGTATTAACTTAAAGTTTAAATTTTCAATATTTTTTCGTTTATTTGATCTATACTTTTTAATGGTGGAAGAGGAAATAATTAAAGCCTGATTAAATTATTCATTTGATTTTTGATTTTTTTTATTTTTTTTATTTTTTTTTTTACCTTAAGAAACACGTTAACAAACTTTTGAATAATGGTATGATACTGTTTGAATGATCATACTATTGTTGTTGTCATGCTAATGATGGTTATTGATGGTAAGGATGATAATTTATATATATATATAGTACATATTTAGATTAGTTTTGAAATTTTTCTTCAAGTTTTTAGAATTTTTACCGGTTAGAATTAGTATAAATTTTTTTTTACACTAATTTCAATCGATTGGAAGTTTAAAGACTTAACCAAAAAATTTCTGGTTCGATCTGACTAGAGAATTCCTGTATATACTATACTCCATTCAGCTCATGCACCCGCATGAATAATTTTTTGTTACAAAAGTAGACCAATTCCATACCTCGTGCTTCCATTATAGGAATTAACTTAGCTATTCCATGATTAACTAGTTTAAAATTTATAAATGATCTATTGATCTATGGACTTAAACAATTGTACGAATAATCAAATTAGATAAATTGAGGGAATCAGTGAAATGCTAACTCTATTTAAGCAAAAATATGAATAAAGGTATATTATAGATGAGATAAAACAAAAGTTAGAGGTTTATTTTTTTTTTAATTTTTTTTTGAACAATTATAATATTTTGGAATTTTGGGAGGGGCCATTATTCGGATTCACAACCTCATGAATGTAAATGAGGGGTTTACCATTAAGCCAATTTTAACATATCTTGTATTTGAAGCATCTAACAATTACAATTAATACAGTTTGTAGTGTGAAATTTATGTAAAAAAATAAATAAATAAAAAATAGACTAAAGTTGAAAAAGTATTTAAAAATATTTTAATACTAATAATAATTACACAAATTATAAAAATTACGCATTTGTTTTTAAAACTCAGAGGTCACTATTGGTCTCTTGTGACACTTGTCAAACTAGTAACTACATGTGTTACAATAATAATAATTTTAATAAATAAAAATAAAAAATTCACATTTTCTAAAAACTAAGAGATCACCATTGGCTTTCTATAACACCTATCAGACTCCTTGATTGTTGTGACTTCTATCAGGCTCTATATATTTTCTTTATATTCTTTTTTAAGAAATTATTTGAATTATAATATTTTTAAATGTTATTTTATCTAATTTTAATTTTTGTAAGTAGTTCGAACATTGAAAAAGTATATACTCAAGTAATTACACAAGTTACAATAATATAATTTATAATATAAAAAAATACACATTTTTTTAAAACTCAGATGCCACTGTTGGCCTCTTATAAAACCTGTCAATTTAGTAATTACACAAGTTACAATAATAACAATTTTTTTTAAAAAAAAAAAAAAAATATTCATTCTATTTTAAACTCAGAGGCCACGGCTAGCCTCCTGTAACACTTATCAAACTCTTTACTATTGTGACTTATCTAACTCATGTGACTCCTATATGTTGTCTTGCATTTGATTTTAATAAATTATTTATTAATTTATTATGATATTTTATCTTATTTGTAAGTAGTCTAAAAGTTGAATAGGTATTCTAAATTTTTTTAAATCTCTAGTAATTACACAAGTTACGCTAATAATAATTTATAAAAATAAAAATAAAAAATACATTTATTTTAAATTTAAAGGCCATTGCTGGCCTCTTTTAATATCCATCAAACACTTTACCTCTGAGTCCATTTCTGCTCACCCCCCTTCAAGGGGGTGAGCATTATCCCCTTCCCCAACACATGGTATATGTCAGGGGAGGGATATTTTTGTCTAAAAAATATCAAGGGAGTAAACTCTTTAACTCTTGTGACTCTATTGCTTGTCTTTATACATATATTTTAATAATTTTATTAATAATTTAATTATAATATTTTTAAATGTTATTTTATCTAATTTTAATATTTGTAAGTAGTTAGAATGTTAAAAAGTATTCAAGAATTTTTTTAATATGCTAGTAATTATGAAAACAAATACACATTTTTTAGAAAACTTATAGGCCATTGCTGACCTCTTGTGGCACTAGTAATTACACAAGTTACAATAACAATTTTTTTTTATATATAAAATACACATTTTTTAAAACTCAAGATCATTGTTGGCCTCCTATGACATTTATTAGACTTCTTGACTCTGTTGTGACTCTTGTGTCTTGTGACTCTAATTTGTTGTTTATATAAGTAATTTATTTATTCAGTCTTTCTATTGTCAGTTCGTCCTGATAATAAATATATCAAGACGAAGAATGTGGACCTAAGTTTTAATAAGTGCATACACTTTGAGTCAAAGTATGTAAATTTAGTGGTCTACATTTTTCGTTTTAATATATTTATTATCATAACAAACTGATAATAGAAAACCTGTTTATTTATGATATTTTAAATGATATATTATCTAAATTTAACATTTTTAAGTAGTTTGAAAGTTTAAAAAGTATTCAAATTTTTTTAATACTTTACTAATTCCACAAGTTACAATAATAATAATTTATAAAATAATACTTTTTTTTTTTAATTAAGAGGCTATTGCTGACCTTCCATGACACTCAACCCACTCTCTCAACTAAAAATAGGACCGCTAGAATCTCACTCTCAACCCACTCTCTCAACTCGCTCTCTTTATAATGTGACATATGGAACATTTATTTTTCTACATTAAATTTAAAACCATTATAAAAGACCAGCATTTTCTATTTATTTACAAATTAAACCAACGACTAATTTTCTAAATTACCTTTTTTTTTTCCAAATTGCCATTTAATATTGTATCAAGTTTTTTTTTTTTTTTTATAAATAAACTTTTTTTTTCTACTGTTCCCAAATTATCAATCCTAGTCAACCATTGAACTTCTTTTTCTTTTTTTTTGAATTTCACTCCAACTCTCATCATTTTCAAACATAAATTGTCTTCCACAATTGTAACATTTAATTTTTTTAATAGCTTTTTTTATTAAATAATTTAATTATGTTGTATTAAATTTATATATTGAACTTTTTTTTTTTTCCTTATATCATTATGTAGATGAAGAACTAAATGCCTTTGTTATTTTCATAAAAAAAAATGTCTTTGTTATTATTACATATATATATATATTTGTAAAAAAATAATAATCTGATATTGGATGGCAATTTAATAAATATATAAAAGGTAATTTAGGAAGTGAGTAATTTGTTTTATTTGTAAATAGATAAAAAAACAGGTCATTTATAATTTGATGGCCTAATAAGTTTTAAGAACTGTTTTAAAACTCAGATACCACTATTTGCCTCATGTGACACATATGTCAGTCTAATAAATACACATGCAAGTTACAATAATAACAATTTTAAAAAATAACAATAAAAATACACATTTAAAAAAAAAAAAAAAAACCACATTTTTTTAAAACTTGTCTTTATATTTGTTTTTAATAAATTATTTTTATTTTATTATGTTATTTTATTTAATTTGAATATTTATAAGTAGTTTGAACGTTTAAAAAATATTCAATTTTTTTAATACTCTAGTAATTAGACAAATAACAATAATAATAAAAAAAAAAAATTAAATACACATTTTTTTAAACTCAAAACTTGAAAGGCATTGTTGGCCTCTTGTGATACCTTTCAGAGTAGTAATTACACAAGGTTTTTATTTATTTATTTATTTATTTTATTTAAGTGTAATTACACAAGTTAAATAATAATAAAAATATACACACTCCTTGATTGTTGTGACTCTATCGCACTCATGTGACTCTTATCTGTTGTCTTTATTTATTTTTAAAAATTATTTATTGATTTAATTATGATATTTTTAAATGTTATATTATTTAATTTTAATATTTGTAAGTAGTAGTATTCAGTTTTTTTTTAATACTCTAGCAATTAGACATGTTGTAATAATAATAATTTATATAAAAAAAAAATACACATTTTTAAAAAATTCTAAGGTCGTTGCTGGCCTCCTATAATAATACCTTTTAGAGTAGTAATTACACCTTCTTCTTCTTTTTTTTTAAGTGTAATTAAGATAAATACAAATATTTTTATAAAAAAATACACATTTTTTTAAAACTCAGAGACCACTTGTGGCCTCCATGTTAAACTTATTGATTGTTATAACTCTTTATCACTCGTGTGACTATTATCTATTGTCTTTATTTATTTTTGATAAATTATTTATTAATTTAATTATGATATTTTTAAATATTATTTTATCTAATTTTAATATTTGTAAATTGTAAGTAGTAGTATTCAATTTTTTTAATACTCTACTAATTACACAAGTTATAATAATAATAATTTATAAAATAATACACCTTTTTTTTTTTAACTCAGGGGCTACTCTTACCTCCTGTGATATATGTCAGTCTAGTAATTACACAAGTTACCATAATAATAATTTTAAATAAAAATAAAAAAATACACATTTTTTTTAAAACTCATAGACCACTGTTAGACACCTGTTAGACTCGTAGACTGTTGTAACTCCTATCTGACACTTATGACTGCTATATGTTGTCTTTTCTTTTCTTTTTCTTTTTATGTGATTTCAGGTGACATGCATTGGTGGTGCTTTTGATGGCCTAATAAGTTCTAATAACTATTTTAAAACTCAAAGACCATTGCTAGCCTCATATGATCTGACAGTTTAATAAATACATATGTTACAATAATAACAATTTTCTTTTTTTAAATACACTTAAAAAAAATTTTAAAAAAAACTCAAGAGACTACGGATGGCCTCATGTGACACATGTTGACTCTTTGACTGTTGTGACTCCTATCTAACATATCAGACTCTTATATGTTGTCTTTATATTTATTTTTCAAAAAAAATACATGATCCCGGATTAATAGATATTGTTTTTATATTTGTTTTTCATAATTTATTTTTTTATTTTATTTTATTTTATCTAATTTTAATATTTATAAGTAGTTTGAAAGTTTAAAAGGTACTCAAATTTTTTTTTTAATACTCTAGTAATTAGACAAGTTCCAACAATAATAATAATAATAATTTATAAAATAAATACACATTTTTTTTAAACTCACACCTGTCAGACTCCTTGAGTATTGTGACTTTATCTCATTCATGTGACTCTTATCCACTGTCTTTATGTTTTTTATAATAAATTATCTATTAATTTAATTATGATATTTTTAAATATTACATTATCAAATTTTAATATTTGTAAGTAGTTTGAACAATTAAAAAGTATTCAAAAATTTTTTAATACTCTACTAATTAAACAATTTTTGTGTTTTTAATCTAACACTACCCTTTATAAAATAATACACTCTTTTTTCTTTTCTTTTTTTTAACTTAGAGGTCACTGCTTGCCTCTTGTGACACATGTCAGTCTAATGATTACACAAGTTATAATAACATTAATTTTAAATAAAAATAAAAATAAAAAACACATATTTTCTTAAAACTCATATGCCACATTTGGGCCTACTATGACACATGTTAGACTACTGGACTGTTGTAACTCCTATATGACACCTATGACTATTATATGTTGTCTTTTTTTTTTTAATAAAAAAAAATACACATTTTTTTTAGACTCAAAGGCCACATATGTCAAAGGGTGGCCTCCTTTGACATATTTCTGACTCCTTGACAATTGTGACTCCTATTTGACTTATGAGACTCCTAAACATTGTCTTTATATTTGTTTTTAATAAATTATTTATTTAGTTATTTAATTATGTTATTTTTAAATATGTTATTTTATCTAATTTTAATATTTATAAGTAGTTTGAAAGATTAAAAAGTATTCAAAAAAAAAATTAAATACTCTCGTAATTAGACAAGTTATAATAATAATAATAATAATAATAATACACATTTTTTAAAATTCAACGGCCATTGTTGGCCTTCAGTAATACTTGTCAAAGTAGTAATTACACATTTTACACAAGGTAATTTTTTTTTTATTTTTTTGAAAGTTTAAGTACACAAGTGAAATAAAAATATTTATAAAAAAAATACCTCTTTTATTAAATCTCAGAGGCCACTGGCTGCCTCTTATGACACCTATCAAACTCCTTGATTGTTGTGACTCTATCTCACTAATGTGACTCTTGTCTACTGTCTTTATGTTTTTTATAATAAATTATTTATTAATTTAATTATGATATTTTTAAATGTTATATTATCTAATTTTATATTTGTAAGTAGTTTGAACGATTAAAATGTATTCAATTTTTTTTTATTACTCTACTAAGTACTAATTACACAAGTTACACTAATAATAATTTATAAAATAATACACTTTTTTTAAAAAATAAAAAATAAAAACTAAGAGGCCTGACTTCTGTGACACCTGTCAGTCTAGTAATTACACAAGTTACAAACTTACAATAATATTAATTTTAAATTAAAAAAAAAAAACATATATTTTTTTAAAACTCATAGGCCATTGTTGGGTCTGCTATGACATATGTTAGACTACTGGACTGTTGTAACTCTTATATGACACCTACGATTGTTATATTTTCTTCTTTTGTTTTCTGTTGTTTTCTGTTGTTATAGATAGTGATGCTTTTGATTGCCTAATAAGTTATAATAACTGTTTTAAAATTCAGAGACCATTGCTTGCCTCATGTGACATATCGGTTTAATAAATACACAAGTTACAATAATAAGAATTAAAAAAAAATATACAATTTTTTTTTTTTTAACTCAAAGGCCACAAATAGCCTCTTTTGACACATGTCTGACTCCTTGACTGTTGTGACTCCTATCTGATTTCTGAGACTCCTAAACATTGTCTTTATATTTGTTTTTAATAAATTATTTATTTATTTAAATATGTTATTTTAAATGTTATTTTATTTAATTTTAATATTTACAAGTAGTTGAAAGTTTAAAAAGTATTAAACAAATTAAATACTCTAGTAATTAGACAAGTTATAATAATAAACAATTTTTTAAACTCAGAGGTCATTGCTGACCTTCAGTAATACTTGTCAAAGTTGTAATTACACATGGTTTTTTTTTTTTTTTTTTTGAAAGTTTAATTACACAAGTTAAATAATTTTTTTTTTTAAATACCCCTTTTTTAAATCTCAGATGCCACTGGCTGCCTTTTATGACACCTGCCAGACTTCTTGATTGTTGTGACTCTTATCTATTGTCTTTATGTTTTTTATAATAAATTATTTATTAATTTAATTATGATATTTTTAAATGTTATATTATCTAAATTTATTTTTGTAAGTAATTTGAACGATTAAAAAGTATTCAAAATTTTTTTATTACACATGTTACAATAATAATAATTTATAAAATAATTTTTTTTTTTAAACTCATAAGCCACTGTTGGGCCTGCTATGACACATGTTAGACTACTGGATTGTAACTCCTATATGACACATATGACTGTTATATGTTGTCTTTTTTCTTTCTTTTATTTTCTGTTGTTGTAGGTGACATGCATTGGCAATATAGTGATGCTTTTGATGGCCTAATAAGTTCTAATAACTGTTTTAAAACCAAGAGACCATTGCTAGCCTCATGTGACATGTCAGTTTAATAAATACACGGGTTACAATAATAAGAATATTTTTAAAAAAAAATACACATTTTTTTAAACTCAAAGGCCACAAATGGCCTCATTTGACACGTGTTTGACTCATTGACTGTTGTAACTCTTATCTAACTTCAGAGACTCCTAATCGTTGTCTTTATATTTGTTTTTAATAAATTATTTATTTATTTAATTATGTTATTTTTAAATGTTATTTTAAATAATTTTAATATTTATAAGTAGTTTGAAAGTTTAAAAAGTACTAAAAAAAAAAAAAAAAAACTCTAGTAATTAGACAAGTTATAATAATAATAATAATAATACATATTTTTTTAAACTCATAGGCCATTGCCGACCTTCAGTAATACTTATCAGATTAGTAATTACACATGGTTTTTTTTTTTTTTTTTTTGAAAGTTTAATTACCCAAGTTAATTAAAAATATATTTTTTTAAATACCCCTTTTTTAAATCTCAGAGGCCACTGGCTGCCTCTTATGACACCTGTCAGACTCCTTTATTGCTGTGACTCTATCTTACTAATGTGACTCTTATCTATCATCTTTATATTTTTTTATAATAAACTATTTATTACTTTAATTGTGATTTTTTTTAAATGTTATATTATCTATTTTATATTTAAAAAGTAGTTTGAACGATTAAAAAGTATTCAAATTTATTTTTATTACTCTACTAATTACACAAGTTACAATAATAATAATTTATAAAATAATACACTTTAAAAATAAAAATAAAAATAAAAATAAAAAAAACTAAGAGACCACTGCTTGGCTTCAATGACACTTGCCAGTCTAGTAATTACATAAGTTGCAATAATATTAATTTAAATTTAAAAAATCCATATATTTTTTAAACTCATAAGCCACTGTTGGGCCTGTTATGACACATGTTAGACTACTGGATTGTAACTCCTATATGACACATATGACTGTTATATGTTGTCTTTTTTCTTTCTTTTATTTTCTGTTGTTGTAGGTGACATGCATTGGCAATATATGATGCTTTTGATGGCCTAATAAGTTCTAATAATTGTTTTAAAACTTAGAGACCATTGCTAGCCTCATGTGACATGTCAGTTTAATAAATACACATGTTACAATAATAATTTTTTTTATAAAAATACACATTTTTTTTTTTTTTTTAAACTCAAAGAGTCAAAGGTCATAGATGGCCTCCTTTGACACATGTCTGACTCCTTGACTGTTGTAACTCCTATCTAACTTTAGAGACTCCTAAATGTTGTCTTTACATCTGTTTTTAATAAATTATTTATTTATTTAATTATGTTATTTTCAAATGTTATTTTATCTAATTTTAATATTTATAAGTAGTTTGAAAGTTTAAAAAGTATTAAAAAAAAAATTAAATACTCTAGTAATTAGACAAGTTATAATAATATTAATAATACACATTTTTAAACTCTAAGGCCATTGCTGACCTTCAGTAATACTTGTCAAAGTAGTAATTACACATGGTTTTTTTTTTTTTTTTTTTGAAAGTTTAATTACACAAGTTAAATAAAAATATTTTTTTTTAAAATACCCTTTTTTTTAATCTCAGAGGTCACTGACTACCTGTTATGACACCTGTTAGACTCCTTGATTGTTGTGACTCTATCAAACTAATGTGACTCTTATCTATTGTCTTTATGTTTTTTTATAATAAATTATTTATTAATTTAATTATGATATTTTTAAATGTTATATTATCTAATTTTATTTTTGTAAGTAGTTTGAACGATTAAAAAGTATTTAAAATGTTTTTATTGCTCTACTAATTACACAAGAAGTGGTCATCTTTTTCAACCTGATATATTTATTGTCACGACGAACTGACAATAATATATATATATTTGTAGGTGACCATGCATTGGCAATACAGTGGTCCTTTTATGGCCTAATAAGTTATAATAACTGTCTTAAAACTCAAACCATTATTAGCCTCATGTGACATGTCAATTTAATAAATACACAGGTTACAATAATAAGAATTTTAAAAAAAAAAGAACAAAAAGAAGATAAATACACATTTTTTTTAACTCAAAAGGCCACATATGACCTCCTTTGACATATGTCAGACTCCTTGACGGTTGTGACTCCTATCTGACTTTTGAGACTCCTAAACGTTGTCTTTATATTTGTTTTTAATAATTTATTTATTTAATTAATTATGCTATTTTATCTAATTTTAATATTTATAAGTAGTTTGAAAGTTTAAAAAGTATTTCAAATTTTTTTTAATACTCTAGTAACTAGACAAGTTATAATAATAATAATACATATATATATATATATATATATTTTAAACTCAGAGGCCACATGTGAACTTCTGTCACACCTGTCAATCTCTTTGACTGTTATAACTCCTATCCGACTCCTGTGACTTTATATTTGTTTTTAATAAATTATTTATTAATTTACAAATTTCTTCATGAACCAACAAAATAAAAACGAAAAGTAGAAAACTTTTCAATTATTTATTAATTTAATTATGATATTTTTAAATGTTATTTTATCTAATTTTACTATTTGTAAGTAGTTTGAACATTTAAAAAGTATTCAGATTTCTTTTATTACTCTAGTAATTATACACATTACAATATAATAATTTATATAAAATAAAATACACATGTTTTAAAATTTAAAGGCTACATCTAGCCTCATGCGATACCTGTCAGATTAGTAATTATATAAGTTACAATAATAATATTTAAAATACACAAAAAAAAAAAAAAAAAAAAAACTCAGTTGGTTGTTGTGACTCTATCTTATTCATGTCACTCTTATCTATTGTCTTTATATATATATTTTTAATAAATTATTTATTAATTTAATTATGACATATTTAAATGTCATATTTTCTAATTTTAATATTTGTACTCTACTAATTACATGAGTTACAATAATAATAATAATACTCATTTTTTTAAAACTCTAAGACCACTGTTGGCCTCTTGTGACACTTTTCATTCCAGTAATTACACAAGTTACAATAATAATGATTTTAAATAAAAATAAAAATACACATTTCTTAAAAATAAAATAAAAAAAAACAATCATAGGCCACTGCTAGCCTCACATGACAATCTTCTTGATTGTTGTGACTCCTATCTGACTCCTATAACTGCTATATGTTTTTTTTTTTTTTTTTTTGGTTGGTTGCAGCTTACACAAGTTAAAATAATAATAATTTCTATTTTTAAATGTTATAATATCTAATTTTAATATTTGTATGTATTTTGAGTGTTTTAAAAGTATTCGTAAATTTTTACCATACTCTAGTAATTACACAAAGTTGCAATAATAATAATTTATAAAAATAAAACACTGTTTTTTTAAAAATCAGAGGCCTGACTTCTTGTGATACCAATCGGTCTATTATTTTCACAAGTTATAAAAATAACAATTTCTTTTTAAAAAAAATACACATTTTTTCAAACTCTGGGCTACAACTGACCTCTTGAGAACCTCCTTTGTTGTGACTCATATTTGACTCCTATATGTTATCTTTATTTTAGTTTATAATAAATTAATTTTTTATTTAATTATGATTTTTAAAAAGTATTCAAATTTTTTTTAAAAAAAAAATCTAGTATTATTTAAGTTATATTATCTGTTGTCTTTATATTTTTTGATTAAATTATTTATTAATTTAATTATGTTATTTTTAAATTTTATATTATCTAATTTTAATATTTGTATATAATTTGAACGTTTGGAAAGTTCAATTTTTTTTTTTCATACTCTAGTAATTACACAAGTTACAATAATACTAATTTATAAAAATAAAATACATTTTCATAAAACTCAGAGGCCACTGCTCGCTTGTTGTGATATCACCTAGTCTAGCATTTCCACAAGTTAGAAAAACAACAATATTTTTTTAAAAAAATGTTCATTTTTTTAAACTCAGAAGCCACAGTTGGCCTCCTGACAAACTCATTGAATCCTGTGACTCCTATAACTCTTATATGTTATCTTCATATTAGTTTTTAATAAATTAATTATTAATTTAATTATGATATTTTTTAATGGTATTTTTTCTAATTGTAATACTGTATGTAGTTTGAATATTTAAAAAGTATTCAATTTTTTTATATATAAAAAAAAAACTCTAGTATTATACAAGATACATTATGTGTTTTCTTCATGTTTTTTAATTAAATTATTTATTAAAAAATATTTATTAATTTAATTATGTTATTTTTAAATGTTATATTATCTAATTTTAATATTTGTATGTAGTTAGAACATTTTAAAAGTATTCAAAACTTTTGTCATACTCTAGTAATTACACAAGTTGCAAAAATAATAATTTATAAAAATAAGACACATTTAATACTGTTTTAAATGTTCATAAAAAAAATTCATACTCTAGTAATTACACAAGCTACAATAATGATAATTTACAAAACTAAGATACATTTTCATAAAACTTAGATGCCACTGCTGGCCTCCTGTGATACCAGCCAATCTAGTAAGTATTTCCACAAGTTGAAAAAATAACAATTGTTTTTTATTTTTAAATGTTCATTTTGTTAAACTCAAAAGCTACAGTTGGCCTCCTGACAAACTCCTTGAATGTTGTGACTTCTATTACTCTTATATGTTATCTTTATATTAGTTTTTAATAAATTATTTATTAATTTAATTATGATATTTTTTTTAATGGTATTTTTTCTAAGTGTATGTTTGGTATGACTTTTGAAAGGATCAAAAGCTATTTTGAAGTTTTTTTAAGTTGTTTGGCAAAACTCAAAACAGCTTTTTTAATATATGAATTATCTCAATTATCCTTTAAAAAAAATCATTTTATGTCTATTAATTTGGGCTTCTCCAATAAGGTTTTTTTTTTTTTTTTTTTTTTTTTTTTTTTTTTTTTTTTTTTTTTTTTTAAAGCTTTTTTAAAACATATGAATTGTCTCAACTACCCTTTATAAATTTTAGATATTCCACCATACTCTTTCGTTATAAATACATTGTCAACATCTTTTTTGTAATTTACTCAACCAAATGCTATTTCTAAAAATATATTGTCAACATATTTTTTGTAATTTACACAATCAAAAGTCTTTTTTGTTAGAAACTCTACTCATTAGAAGCCCTATTATAAAAAGATATACTCTAGAAACTCAAATTGAAAAGTCATACCAAACACACTATAATTGTAATACTGTGTAGTTTGAATGTTTAAAAAGTATTCATTTTTTTTAAGAAAAAAAAAAACTCTAGTATTACTTGTCTTCATATTTTTTAATTAAATTATTTATTAAAAAATATTTATTAATTTAATTATAGTATTTTTAAATGTTATATTATCTAATTTTAATATTTGTATGTAGTTAAAACGTTTTAAAAGTATTCAAAAATTTTGTCTTACACGAGTTACAATAATATGTTGTGAATTAAATTGAATCAACAAATAATATAATGAAAACAAAATGAGAGAGTAGTAATATGATAAATTAAATAATTAATAAGAGATAAATAAAATAAAAATAGAAGAAGAGATGAGATGAAGAAAACGAGAGAATAAAATGAAAAGAGGAGAAGAGTTACTGATTTAGTTTTGTATTGATATGAGAAGTCCCCAAAAATGTTACAAATGAATTGGATTACTATTTATAGAACTAGAGATCTAATCATAAAACAATATACAATGCCACAAGTCAACATGCATGTTGACAAAGAAGGTGAAGCTTGCACGTGAATTGGTGTCTTCAATAAGCCAAGGTGAAAGTAAGTGGTGGAAAAGCCACACGTGTTGTAACACTCATCCTTGGATTTTCACCATTTGTATATTAATTTACTAGGAAAAACCTAGTGGGACTAAAACCTTAACAAAAATATATACAATGATCTTCTAGATCAAGTGGTGTGGATGTGTTCAGAACTGCCTCATTAAAACCTTTCCGGTAAAACCCAGTGGGACAAAATCTGGTAGAAGGAAAAAGAGTACAGTACACATATATCAATTCAAAATTTTGCTCCCCTTGATTGAACGCTCCCCCTGAATGAAACTTCAATATCAATCCTATAATTTGTAGAGTCGACGCATGCTAATCCCATATACCAATATCTCAAAAGTTGATGTAGGCAATGTTCTGGTAAACATATCTGTAAGATTATTTATAGACCGTATTTGTTTAACATCAATCTGTCGACTCTGTTGAAGTTCATGGGTATAGAAGAATTTAGGAGAAATATGTTTGGTTATGTCTCATTTGATATATCCCCCTCTAACTTGAGCGATACAAGCCACATTATCTTCAAATATTGGTGTTGGCATTCCTGTAGATCATGAGAATCCACATGTATTTTGAATATGATAAATAACTGACCTTAGCCACACACATTCTCAGCTTGCTTCATGAAGTGTAAGGATCTCAGAATGATTAGATGATGTAGCAACAATAGTTTACTTTGTGGAGCGCCAGGAGATTGCTGTGCCATTATACGTAAAAACATACCCCGTTTGTGAATGAGCTTTATGGGGATCAAATAGATACCTGGCATCAGCATAACCAAGTAAACTTGAAAAGTTGTTAGATTTTAAAAAATATAACCCTAAATCTTTTGTTCCACGAAGATAACGAAAAAGATGTTTAACCCTATTCCAATGTCTTCGAGTTGGTGCTGAACTGAATCTAGCAAGCAAATTTACTGAAAATGCGATACCTGGTCGAGTACATTTAGCCAGATATAATAAAGCACCAATTGCATTAAAATATGGTACTTCAGGACCAAATATCTTTTCACCATCTTCCAGTAGTCGGAATGGATCTTACTTAGGATCAAGGGTTCTAATAATCATAGGAGTATTTAATGGGTGAGCATTATCCATATTAAATCTTTTCAGAATCTTTTCAATATACGCTGATTGATGGATAAGTATTCCGTCTGATTTATGCTCAATCTCCAGGCCGAGACAATATTTTGTCTTTCCCAAGTCTTTCATTTCAAATTCCCTTTTTAAATATTCAGTAGTTTTCAGGAGCTCTCCAGGAATTTCAATCAAATTCATATCATCAACGTAAACTACTATAATAGCAAATACAGATTCTGATTTCTTTATGAAGACACATAGGCATATGAGATTATTGATATATCCATCTTTAATCAAATATTCACTCCACATGCACCCAGATTGTTTTAATCCATACAAGGACCTTTGTAATTCAATTGAATATAAATTGTGAGGTCTCAAGTTGTATGCTTCTGGCATTCTAAATCCTTCATGGATTTTCATATAAATATCTGAATCGAGTGAGCCATATAGGTACGCAGTTTCTACGTCCATAAGACATATTACAAGTCTTTCTGAGATAGCCAAACTTATCAGAAATCAAAACGTAATTGTATCTATCACTGGTGAATACGTTTCATCAAAATCAATACCAAGTCTCTGTGAGAAACCTTATGGTACGAGTCATGTCTTATATCGCACCACCTCGTTTTTCTCATTACGTTTCCGTACAAAAACCCATTTGTATCCAATAGATTTGACGTCTTCAGGCGTTTGGACTATTGGTCCAAATACTTTACGTTTGGTTAATGAAGTCAATTCTGCTTGAATTGCTTTTTTCCATTTAGGCCAATCGGATCTTTGCCTACAATCATTGAGGTTATGAGGCTCATAATCATCATTTAAAATTTCAGTAGCCACTGTGTACGAAAATATACTATCAATGATTGATTTTTCATGATTCCACATTCCTCTTATATAATTTATAGAAATTTCCTCATTTCTATGTTCTTGTATCTCTTCAGAGATTCCTTCCCCTACAGGGGTCTGTTGTGTTCTTTCAGGGACTAGACCAACATATATTCTCAAACGCCGTTGGGGTCCCATTTTAGTTCTATGTGTAGGTGTAATTGGGACATATACTGCACATCCAAAAGTACGCAGATGGGAAATATCTGGTTTATGGTCAAATACAAGTTGCACAGGAGAATATTGATGATAAGCAGTGGGACGAAGATAAATTAATGCAGCAACATGTAAAATAGCATGTCCTCAAACATAAATTGGTAATTGTGTTCGTACATAAATTGGTAATTGTGTTCGTAATAATAAAGTTCTTGTAATTACCTGGAGACGTTTGATAAATGACTCTGCTAATCTATTCTGAGTATGAACATGTGGAACTGGATGCTCAATATCAATCCCAACTGATCTGCAATATTCATCAAATGTTTTGGAAGTAAATTCACCAGTATTATCAAGGCGGATTGACTTAATCGGATGATCGAAAAAATGTACCCGAAGCCTGATAATCTGTGCGAGTAATCTCGCAAAAGCAATATTGCGTGTTGATAATAAGCAAACGTGTGACCATCTGATAGATGCATCAACGAGGACCATAAAATAGCGGAATGGTCCACTTAGTCGATGAATAGGTCCACATATGTCCCCTTGAATCCTTTGTAGAAATGATGGGGATTCAAAGCCAACTTTAGAATGAGATGATTTTATTATCAATTTCCCTTGTAAACATACAGTACATAAATTTTCATGAGATAAAAGAATCTTCTGATTCTTTAATGGATGCCCATGAGAATTTTCAATGATTCTACGCATAATTGTAGATCCCGGGTGACTAAGACGGTCATGCCAAATCATAAATATTTTTGGATCTGAGAACTTCTGGTTCATAACTATATAAACTTCTACACCTCTTATAAGAGTGTAATATAATCCAGATGATAAAGCACGCAGCTTTTCCATAATGAGTTTCTAGCCTGAATCATGAGAAGTAATGCGCAGATATTCAATATTCTCATCAATTATAGTTTCTACGTGATATCCATTACACCGTATATCTTTGAAACCAAGTAGATTTCTTCTGGATCTACTTGAATATAAAACATCACTGATACATATTTTAGTATTGTTTGGTAACAATATCACGGCTCTACCGAAGCCTTCTATCAGATCTGCTGGACCCGATATTGTATTAACATTTGCTTTGAGCAAGATTAAATTCAAAAAGTATTTATGATTCCAAAGAATCGTATGCGTCGTTGCACTATTGGCCAGACATATATCTCCTGTATCTTGCTTTTCAATATCACTCAACTTATCGTTTAAAGACATATCTATTCACAAAACAAAAACAAAAATAAATAAAGTGCATATCAGATAGAGTGACTAAAAGGTATATATTATATAAGGAATATTTACATAAACATTTCACATGATAACAAAAAATATTATAAACAGTACTTAATTGGTACGGATATTTCCATCACCAGTTAAAGTGGTCACTTTATCATTCAGATCATTTAGGAAATCAGAAACATTAAACTGGGTGATATCCATAAAATATGAATCCTCTATGAAATTGGTTTCAAGATTCTTTCCCTTTTCTTTTTCTTTGATCGAAGCTTGATAAAGTTCAACCAAATGTTTAGGTGTGCGGCATGTATGTGACCAATGATTATGACTGCCACACCTGAAACAAATACTATCATCTTTCTTAGGCCCCTTTTGGATTCTCTTCCCTTTATCTGGTCTGGCTTTATAAACATTCCACTTCTGAGGAGTGTTTTCATTATTTTGATTATAACCACCCGGGCCAAAGTAACCATATGTTCTTCCATGACTCCGACCACGGCCACTACCATGTCTAGGACCACGACCACAGCAGGAACCGCGACCACAACCACAACCACGACCACGACCGCGACCGCGACAACGACCACGACCACGACCGCGAGTGCGAGTATTTCCTCTAATAGTGTTAGCATTCACTTCTGGGAATGTTGTAGAGCCGGTCGGGCATGATTCATGATTTTTTATTAAGAGCTCATTATTTTTCTCTTCAACCAGGAGACATGAGATTAACTCCGAATATTTTGAGAATCGACGTTCTCAATATTGTTGCTGTAATATCATATTAGAGGTATGAAAGGTTATAAATGTTTTTTTCTAGTATATCGTTTTCTGTTACATCCTAACCACATAATTTTAGCTGTGTAGTTATTTTGAATAAAGCAGAATTATACTCAGAGACTAATTTAAAGTCTTGAAAGCGTAAATGTTGCCACTAGTACCTGTCATTTGGTAATGCAACATCAGGTTAGTTATCAAATCGATCTTTCAACTCTTGTCATAGAACTTCTGGTTCTGTGACAGTTAAGTATTGGACTTTTAGGTCCTCATGCAAATGGTGACGAATAATAACCATGGCGGTAGATTTATCTTGCTCATTTGCCTCAGCCCCATCTTCAATAGTGTAATACAGGCCTTCTGATTTTAAGAGTCATATGACATCAATAACCCAGGATATGTAATTTTTCCCAGACACTTCCAGTGTAGCAAATTTCAAACTTGCAAGCTTTGCCATTATTACAACTTCTAGTTATCTGAAAATCACAATCGGAGTCAGAACTTCTGGTCTGATAAAAATTCGAGGAATTTAAATCTTCAGATTTATAAAGGAATAAATCCAGAAATTTCAGATTCCGGCAATGATAAATAAATCCATGAACTTCAGGTTCTGGATGGGTGACCAAATTGTTAAAATAAAAATCACAAAGTAAAATGAGTAATAATAAATGCGAAAAAAAGTAAATCCAGAACTGCAGGTTTTGGTAGGTTGGCATAGCCAATCTTATAAAAGCGTATAAATAAATAAATGCGGGAAAGTAATTCGCAAGAAAGTAAATTCAGAACTGCAGGTTATGGTATTAATAAATAAAAATCTAGAAGCTTCAGGTTGTAGTAATAATAAATTCAGAACTTCAGGTTCTGGTACTAAATCTAGGAACTTCAGGTTCTAGTAGTAATAAATTCAGAACTTCAGGTTCTGAAAATAACAGCATCATGCTGATAACGTGTTATGAATTAAATTGAATCAACAAATAATATAATGGAAACAAAATGAGAGAGTAGTAATATGATAAATTAAATAATTAATAAGAGATAAATAAAATAAAAATTGAAGAAGAGATGATATGAAGAAAACGAGAGAATAAAATGAAAAGAGGAGAAGAGTTACTGATTCAGTTTTGTATTGATATGAGAAGTCCCCAAAAATGTTACAAATGAGTTGGACTACTATTTATAGAACTAGAGATCCAATCATAAAACAATATACAATGTCATAAGTTAACATGCATGTTGACAAAGAAGGTGGAGTTTGCACGTGGATTGGTGTCTTCAACAAGTCAAGATGAAAGTAAATGGTGGAAAAGCCATACATGTTTCGTAACATAATAATAATTTATAAAAATAAGACACATTTTTTAAAAACTTAGAGGCCACAACTGGGCACTAGTGACACCAGTCAATCTAGTACTTACACAAGTTCCAAAAATAATAATTTTAAAAACAAAATAAAAAAATACATATATTTTTAAGAGAAACACTTTGTATCATTGGGGTTGTTGTACCACCGCAACCCCGTAATGGAAAACAAGAGAAAAAACTTGTGGGTCCCACATATTAATTATACGGATCCCAAGTGTTTTTACTTGTTTTTCCACTACAGGGCTGCGGGGTAGCGGCACCGGTGGTACATAGCGGCCCTTTTTTTTTAAACTCATATTCTACAACTAACCTCTTGACAGACTCCCTGAATGCTGTGACTCCTATCTGACTCATATATGTTGTCTTTATATTTGTTTTTAATATTGTAATTATTAATTTAATTATGATATTTTGAAATTTTATTTAAGTAGTTTAGATGTTTAAAAAGTATTCAGATTTTCTTTAATCACTAGTATTACACAATTTATCTATCTGTTGTCTTTATATTTTTAAATTATATTATTTATTAAAAAATTACATATTAATTTAATTATGATATTTTTAAATGTCATATTGTCTGATTTTAATTTTTGTATTTAGTTTGAACGTTTTAAAAATGTTCAAATTTTTTTTCATACTTTAGTAATTACACAAGTCAAGTTACAATAACAATTATTTATAAAAATAAGACACATTTGCTTAAAACTCAGAGGCCACTAGCCTCCTGACAAACTTCTTGAATGTTGTGACTCCTAAATATATTTTATCTTTATATTAGTTCTTAATAAATTAATTATTAATTTAATTATGATATTTTTTAAATTTTATTTATCTAATTGCAATATCATGAGTAGTTTGAATGTTTAAAAAGTATTATTAAAAAATAAAAATAAAATAAAAATAAAAATAAAAACTCTAGTATTATACAAGTTTACATTATCTTTTGTCTGAATATTTTTTAATTGAATTATATATTAAAAAATTAATTATTAATCTAAATATGATATTTTTAAATGTCTTACTGTCTAAGTAGTTTGGATGTTTAAAAAGTATTCAATATTTTTTAAGCTCTAGTAATCTTTTTTAATTAAATTATTTATTAAAAAAATTGCATATTAATTTAATTATGATATTTTAAATGTTATATTATTTAATTTTATTATTTATATGTAGTTTGAACATTTTAAAAGTATTCATAATTTTTTGTTATAATAATAATAATAATTTATAAAAATTATAACTCAAAGATCACAGCTAACCTTCTGTAACATATATCAGTCTATATACGGTCCTGTTCACCGATGTAAATATACAATGACATTGAATATGATCCACTGATTATTATAAGTTTTGACAAGTGAATACATATAAAATCAAACCATTGAAATTGAATGACTCACATTCAATGTTCTCATATATATATATTCGTACGCACTGACTTGAACATATATATATATAAAACACCTGTTTCAATTGTTTCTACAGTTCTACTCCAACCTATTAAAATCTACTACATTGTCAAGTTGAATCAATATTGTTTCGACCAAATAACTTCGTAATATGTGAAAGTTAGTTAATACCGTTGAATAAAGACACTTGAAAGTTGAAACAATGAAACGCACACCACAAATATTAAAGAAATGAAACAAAAGTAGGGTATATGGCCCCCACTACATAAAATCAAATAATTGATGATTAAACATATATAATATATATATATAGGTTAAGCGATTCTCATGCAAAAAGGTTATGTAAACCTTTCAACTCGCATCTGGATTCTGTGAGCTTTGAATGCCGTAAACGGCGTAACTTGTATTGTTTTTTTTCTTTTAACCCTGGTTAAGCTTGACCGTATCAATATGTCAATCACCAGTAACCACCGCTCGTGACTCACGAGTCACGAGTAATCAGGGAATCTTATCTCACCTCTTTTGGCGTTCTCTTGACTATTCTGTTCCAGTGCTCCATTTATTGTTTCGTGTGGCCACGTTTACCATCACCACACATCGACACGTGTACAATGACTCCCTTCCCTGATCAGTTGATCCATTTTTTTAATTTTTTTTTTTTGGCTTCTGTCGGTGACTCTGTCTTGTCTCATACTCTCGGTCTCTAGTTGGTTGGCCAGCCTTGCTATTCATATAGCATTCTGATTTTGGGAATCTCTATAACGTGTGGTGCACTCTAGTAGTCTACTGTCTCTCTCTACGGTTGCCCTATTTATGTTGGGTAACTACAACTTTGATATCTAACTCTATACTATGCATTTTAACAGAAAATAGAAATCATAATATATATATATTAATATATATAAAAAAAATTATATTTCAATATTTTTAAAATGCATGGGGTTATATCAATTCCAATTTCTAATTTAATTTTTTGATTTCAATATATCAACCATTAGATTAAAAAGCATTGAGTAAATTGGTGGTTAAAATATTAAAATCAAAAAATTAAATTATAAATTTGAGTTGATATAACCTACCATTTAAAAATAATTTAAACACAAATTAAAATTTGATAAGTTGGTTGTGGATTTACTTTTATAAAGGAGAATGAAGGGTTATAGTGTTTATAGACTTTATTTATATTTTATTGGTATAAGACGATTGTATAAATTTCACAGTAAGCCGCACTTATAATATTAGGATTGTATTTTATTTTTGGACAGTAATATTAGGATTATATTAATATATGAATGCCCTTTAAATACATATTAATGACTTTTAAATACATATATATATTAATGATCAACAAATTAAAGTAATATTTATATTTATTTTTTGAAAATATGAATAAGTATACATTAATATATTGAAATGATGATTATAAATTTTTATTATAATTTTTTTAATTAATATATGTTCTTAAAACATACGTTAACAGATAGTTTATTTACGAAATATTGACCGTTATTACGGTTGATAGAATAATCCTTCAATCATGAAACTTAAAATTTAGCACTGAGTCTTTTTAATACAAACTTTTCAATATCTCAAAATACGTGGGCCGTTGACCTTATGTTTCACTTTTCGTTTTAAATAAAGTGACTATCATTGGTTTTGAAATTCGTCATTGACCTTTCTATTTGTTAGTATACAACAAAAATATATCAACGTGCGTTCTAAGAATACGTGTTAATTAATAAAAAAATATTAAATTTAATATTTTTTTATTCCAACACAAAACAAATTAAAAGTTGATAAAGATTTATTGAAATGAAGCAATATATGATTGGCTTAATTATCTACCCTTATAAGTTTAGATGTAAAACTCTTTACACATGCTTCTAAAATACGTATATTGAGACTTACTCCACCACTAAAATGAAAGGGAAGATGCACACCATCGAGGGGATATGATATATAATAAAACTTCGAAAACCTCACTTAAATAATAAAATGTTTTGATCCCAACTTTGGCCAATGGACTAAAATAATAACCTCGCTAAATTGATAATATAATAATTTTAAAAAAATCCTTTAAAGCCCAATGAATATATAAATTAATAATTGGTTAATTATATAAAATAAATAGACATAAAAATTCATTATATATATTAATGAATTTGTTGCTTACAACTTATCTTTTCTCAATTCAGTTCATCTCAAAAACATGCATCTAAAGTCATTTGTATTTTCACTATACCTAAACTGAACTAAACATCATCCTTGATCTTTAGCAATGCATACGTCACATTTGATTTATTTTTATTTTTTTTATTTCTTATTTATCATTTTGTAGCAAGTAGTTATTTATGGTTCTACCACTTGAAAGACTTCTTTTGGAGAAACCGTTGGTAAAATACAATTGTCATATAGATCACGATAATAATCGATAGACGTATTCATTACCTTTAAATATTTATTAATTAGTATACAATTTCATCACCGTGTCATTTTCACTATAATTATTCAAAAGGTGCTCAACATCCATCAAATTTTAAAGTTTGACCTCATCCATTGTTTATTATTATTATGTATCTTGATAAAAAATAATAATAAGGGCATTCTATTGTACACGGTTATTGTTTGCATATGATTACATGCAATCATGTCAAAACAAGACAAAATTTTAAAGCAATTTTGTTATTTTTGACACAGTCACAATGGGAGAACTCTTTTTAAATTAATAAATTATTCATTTATTGATAAATAAGTAACCCCTCTAAAATAATAATTTTTCCAGTCCCAACAATATTATTTTATAAAAATTTTATTGTATTATTATTATTATTATTATTATTATTATTATTTTATACACTACATGTGGTAATAGTAACTCGAACCTACAACACTACCAACTTTTAAGGTATTATAACTATTTTTTCCCGATTTTATTAAATATGAAGCATCGGGAAAATGAAAAAAAAATGACAAATAAAAATAGTAGTTATAGTGCACGAATAATTTTCAAATTTGGTTTACAATTAGATTTCATTAACCTTATAATAAAAAATCATATTAAAATTCAATAAATCAATGGATTTAATTAAAATACTTTGTTTTAAAATAATGGATTGTTAGGAGATGACAATTATATAAATAATTACACGTTTTAATTTATTTTTACAAACCGATAAGGCATCTCCAACCCAAAAACCAAATTTGGTGCAACTTTTGCATTAAAATGGTACGACTTTCACACTATTTATTTTTTTTCATCTCCAACTCATTGCACCAAATGTTACACTAAAAATAATATTCCCCTTTTCCCCCTTTTTTAATTATTTTTCAACAATTAACATTTCACCCCACAATTAACATAATATTACAATAAGTTAAGAAATTATGAAATTAGTACATTAAATTATCTTAATTTTAGTGTCTTCCAATTAGTGGTAATTTATTTTATCACTATAAAGTTTGTATGAAGTTTTTAAATGTTTTTATCAATGTTGTATTTTGCTTCAATTTTTGTATTTTCAATTTAGTGATTTTTGTTTAAAAACAATTAGTAAATTTTGTATTATACACTTAATTTTAGTTTATTATAAATATCAATATAAATAATAATTAAATTAAAACAAATATAAAATTTAAAAAATCATTAAATAATAAAACGGATACATTTGGAATAAATTTGATTGATTAAAGGTAAAACTGTGATTAAACAAAACTTTTATATAAGGGATACAATTAGAATAGACTGTATTTAATATGGGTCAAACAGTGATTAAATAAAACTTCAGTGACAAAAAAAAAGTGAAGAAATTGTGTTAAATGGGTTGCCGTAACACTGTTCATTTCATCAAAATGGCGTAGCGGTTTGGCATAGGATTGGAGAGCAAATCTTGCTCTAATATGATGATTTCCTCCATTTTTATGCAAGGTTGGTGATGCCCTAAGACCATGTCCAATGGATCTCCATTTTGTCAAAATGGAGATCCATTTCACTCTAATGATTAGATTCCATTTTGGAGATCTGATTTAGTGATCCAATTCTTAATCTTTATTTCATTATTTTATATTAAATAATATTATTTTATCTCTCCTATCTACTTTTCATATTTTAACTAAACTTAATTAATTTAATATAACTTTTTATTTATAAATATAATAACTATAAAAATTATACCATTACAAATATTTTATTAAGATCTTTCAAATGAGTATAATATTAACTATATTTTAATTATTTTTTATTTTTAATAATGAATTAATAAATATTTTAATTCAAAATAAATGTTTTCAAATCATCAATTTTTATATGTAATTAACATATACTGTATCATAGTAATTAACTCTAAATAATTCATAAAAAAATATAAATGTTAAAAAATTATTTCAAAATCATTTAGTGTAAAAATAGTTAGGTGTAGATAATTATAAAAAAGGTTAGAAAATTTTTGGTGTAGTAAAAGTGAGTAAATTATTATCTAAAATGATAAAGAGAAAATAATTTTATTAAAGAAAGTTTGAAAAATAATAATATTTTATTATTTAGAGATCGTAAAATAGAGAATGATTTAGAACAGTAAATTTATAGAGATAAAATATTTTATTTTCAATCTCTAAAGCGGAGAAAATTTTAGAGAATAATTTAATAATTTATAAAGATGGAATAGTCCATTTTCACTTTTCAGCCTCCAGGTGAAAATTTAAGTGCGCTTTACTGTAGAAACTAGAAACTAGAAACCGTGTTCAGGAGTTTGTGGCAGGGTATCAAGTATCAACGTGACGCGAGCGGCCAGGATGCATTTAATGCTAGATTGTATCATCGAACTTAGAATTTGATGGTGGACGTGACATGTAATCATTATAAAATCATTTTGTAGTTTTATTATTATTATTATTATTAGGGATACTATTAAAAAACCCCCTCTAGTTTGTATTATTGGCTAAAAACCACCCTCTAGTTTTATTATTAGCTAAAAACCACCCTCTAGTTTTATAATTGGCCAAAAACCACCCTACTTTTTGATTTATTAGCCAAAATACACCCCACCGTTAGTTTTCCATTAATATTTTCAATTTTTTCTGTTAAACCATGAAGGGTATAATAGTAAATGGGGAGAAAGTAAATTTAAAGTGTTATTAAATGAAATAAAAAATTCATTTAATAATTATAATTCAAAAATTCAAAAAGTGACAAAAACAATAAAAATATCTCCCTCTCTCTCCCGCCTATCTCCCTCTCCCCTGATTCTCTTCTTCCTCTCTCTCTCTCTCTCTCTCTCATACACACCACACCACACCATCTCTCTAATCAACACAAGATTTTCCTTGTCCAATAAATATTAGCCATCAATATAAATTTTTAAAAATAAAAATAGAACTTTTTTTTTTCTTTTTTGACAGATCTATCATCTGTGCATCTTCTTCTTCATCAATTTTCTTCCCATCCTTTTTTTTTTTCCAATCATCATCATCAATTTAAAGAAAAAAAACAATAAATAAAATCTATTGCCTAAATATAACCTAAATAAATAAATAAAATTCCATTATTCTAGAAATTCTCAAACAAAAACTCAAATTTTCAAAACCATCGTTCATCATCACCCATATTAAAAAAATAAAAAATAAAAATAAAAAATAAAAATAAAAACTCAATCTGGTTTTTTGGAAAAACTGGATTGGATTACAAATTTTTTCTTCATCACCATTCTCATAGAAACCAAAGAACATAAGAGATAAATAAAAAATTTAAAACATGAAAAAAAAAAAAACGATTTTTCTGGTGTGGTGCGGTGTGAGAGATTGTGTCCGGTGTGGTGTGTAGATGAAGATTGAGTGAGAGAGGAGAGGTGAACGGAGGAGAGAGAGAGAAAAATGAAAGGACTTTGTTATTTGTTTTTTAATTCTGGTGGAGATATATTTTTTTAATTAAATTTTTTAAAACGTTTTTTTTTTTTTAAATTTGTTTACATTTGAATACCAAGGGTAAAATGGTATATTTGTAAGAAATATTAACAGAAGTTAATGGAAGGTGGTTTTTGACTAATAAATCAAACTAGAGGGTGGTTTTTGGCCAATAATAAAACTAGAGGGTGGTTTTTGACCAAAAATATAAACTAGAGGGGGGTTTTTAATAGTATCCCTTATTATTATTATTTATATTTTTTTTATTTTCCCTCCTTGAATCCTTCTTGTACATACCTGACGTAATTTTTTTATTTTTTAACTAGCATTTTATGAGTTATTAAATTAGTTTCATTTTTTAATAACTAACCTTTCTTAATAGTGAAAATAATAAATTAAAAAATGAAGATAATTTGAAATTTTAAAAACAGTTTATTATTTTTCCATTTTAAAATTATTTTTAATTTATATTTCATTGGAAGAATTATCTTCAATTAATTAAATTTAATTATTTTTGTGTAAAAATATTATTTTTAATTTTAAATTTTAATAAATAAGGGTAGTTTGATCTTTTTATTATTTCAATTTTAAAAGCAGAGAGGTTTGAGTAGACAAATGCATACTACTCTCTAGATGTATTTATACCAAACTTCAGGATAGATTCGGGTATTTACCTCTAAAAAAATAGGATTAAGATCCCCTCTTTGACTTGTTTTTCATTGACTTTCTATAATCCAATGACATCTAAGCAAAATATAAAATACATGGTCAAGATTGATTCATTTTTTTTCTCTCTCATGCAACTTGATATTTGAATTTACACTTGAAGAATGCCAAGGAAAAACAATGATCAAGGAGAGGATCCCAACTCAAAAAAATATCCATAAAATTATGTACTAGCTTTCTCTTAATTCTTAGGGCTTGTTTGATTTTCCCACATAACACTTAATGGCATTTAATGTGTTCCTTAAGTTTTTTTTTTTTTTTTAATTAATTAATTAATTTATTTTTTTAAGTAAGTGATAAAATCACTTGATACTTATTTATAAAAGTGAAAAATTTACAGTTTTCACTTAACTAAAAAACAACTGGATTGATATTAATTTTATAATTCCAAAACAATCCTCACAAATCTAATAAATTTCTAGTTTTGTCTTCTCCCACAAGCCTAACCATATAATTTTTTGGGTGACTATATTGCTACCCATGAAATGTCTCCCCACACCCATTTTTTCTTAAAACATTATTACTTAAATAACCCTATAACAAAATTACTTTTATACCCAAATAATATAAATTCATTTGTTGCAATTACAATTGGAGGGAAAAATTTAAACTTCTGTTATATATTTTTTTTAGTTTTTTCTCTGATAAAAGATAAAAACAATAGATGAGGAAGTCACTTTGTTAATAGAAACAAAGACAACAACACAATGTCAACATATCTTTACAATTTCCCACACATTCTTCTCCATTTATTATTAGTTTATTACCATAGTCTCTCAAAATTCAATATGAGAAACAAGAAAAAAAAAAATATTAATAGATTAAAGAACAAATGAAAATAAATAAATAAAAGAAATTAGTCAATGTTTATATATTAAAATATAAATATATAACAAATAATAGCTGAAAGAGTATTGATGTAAAATTATTTATTTTTAGATATTTATAACTTAAAAAAATAAATAATTTATCACTTATATTCAGTTTTCAGTGAAGAAAAAATAAACATATTTTTCAGTTTTTAGTTTTCAGTTACCTTTCAGTCTTCAGTACAATTCAGTATTATTTAGCCTTCAGACAACAAATCAAACACAATCTTAGTTTTTTTTTTTTTTTTTTTTTCTTTTTGTTTCGGTCCCTCTAAAACATCTCATTTTACTGATATGGCTCCTCCAAATAAAAATTATTGGTTCTACCCCTTGTGAGACCCCTATCCTGTAGTGGGAGTTGTTTTTTAGACTGTGGTTGTAGTTATTGATTTTGTCGTGTATCGATGAACCCCTAATCCGAACAGTTTAGACTTTTTTTTAAAGAAAAAAAATATATAATAACTGACATAGAAAACAAAAGCTCTTGGAACAAATGGGTAACAGTGGTAGATACCAAATGATTGATGATCATATATGATTGGATGAATGGATGTTAAGATTTTTCATGATTTCCTCGAAATTATGCAACCAATGGAGATCAGTAAAAGTTCACAAAAGAAGAATCATATGATTGATTTATGGGTAGTGTTAACTTGTGCCCTATGGGCACATGTTAAAAACATAAAAATTTATTTTACGAGAAACTCAATCATTATATTTATTGTAAGTTTGCAACAGTACAATAAATATCGCAGTTGACTTTCCTTAAGCACGTAGTAACTTTTGTGTTCTTAACATGTGCCGTAAAGGCACATATTAACACTACCCTTAATTTATAAACAAAAATCATTATTATTATTATTATTATTATTATTATTATTTTGTTTCTGAGAGTATAAACAAAAATGATTTGTATGAACTATTTGCATTGTAACAAGAAATATGTAAATGGTATAAAGAAAAAATAGTAGCAGCACTTTCCAATTCTTTTTACATGTGACAAATATATTCACAAGGCATAATAAGACTAGCCTAGCTAGAACAATAAATTCAGCACTTTTATTTTATTTTTTGACAAAAGAAAAATTCTGCACTTAATAGTACCAATGTCATGACTTTGTAATTATTTGGTGTAAAAATTCTGCACTTAATAGTTTGGTGTAAAAGGTAATGACTTTGTAATTATTATTATTATTTTTTGACAATGAATTTGTTATTTCAATATCTAACTATATAAATTTACATACCATCAATATATATATAAATTTACATATACGAGAGGAATTTGTAAAAATAACCATATAAAATTATTAATTTTTAATTTTTCATATTTTTAACCACAAGGAATGTGCAATGGCCAAACTGCCATCATATAAAAGCAAAACCTAAACATCATTGTTTGTTTGTCGATGTTTCATGCTGCAAATAAAAGAGAAAGGACCGGCAGGAAAAAGAGATTGACGTCAAAGAAGAAAAAGAGGTCAAACATTGCTAGAGAAGAAAAAAGGATGCTAAAGAAAAAGAGGCGTCGCAGTAGAAGAAGGGACAACGATGGATGTTTGGGAGTAAAATTTTGGTTTTGTGTTGTTTATGGGTATGCTTCACATTTGTCGGGCTCCCGAGTGTGAAACATACCCACAACATCAAAATATCAATTTCAAACATCAAAGACGAATCTGTTATTAAAAAAAATAATAATAAAAAAAATAAATTAACTAAACACACATTTCTACACAAAAATTAAAATCATGCATGGAAAAAAGACCTAAGATTGATTTCGGGTCGAAATTGAGTCAAACATAAACATTTTTGCCAGGTGAAATAAGGGGATGTTAATGTAATTGTTTGGTTACAGAGTGAAATGAAATTTCCCCATTTTGTTAAAATTACGAAAAACAATGCATGTGGTTAAAATAAAAATCAATAATTTTATAGGGTTAATGTTGACAATCCCTCTAATTCATTGATTAAAAGGATAAACAAAATTAAGGTTGTTAACTCACCAATTATCTTTACTACTGGTTTGTGTAAAATGAATCTGGATCCTCTGCTAGCTAATGTTTGTCTTGACCTATATAGATCTGCTCAGGGGCGGACCCTTGAGAGGGCTGACCCGGGCTACAGTCCGGGCAGCCTTCTGTGAAAAAAAAAAAAAAAAAAAATTATTTCACAATTTCCTTTAAACCCTTTTATTACTAGTAAATTACATTTAACTTCAACCAATATTATATTATTAAACTTACCATTAAATATAGCATTATTCATGACATTGCCTTTTATTTAATTTTCATCCAATGTTATTTTCTTTCATACTCTACTTTTAATTTTTTGTATTCGGCGTATGATATTTGTTTATTTATTTGGGTTGTGATTTATAGAACTTTAGCCTTAGATTACTTCTAATTTATAGGTTTTAGTGCATTTAATGTTTGATAATTTACCAATAATAAAAACCAAATTCAATCAATTACCTACTCTAACTCAATATAAAAACATTGCATGAGTTAATTAGTCTTTATAAATATGTAATTTTATGCATGTTTTATTTAAAATATATCCTTGATTTTGTTTCAATTGTTTGATTATACATTCTATATTCACTTGATTTTGTTCTAATTGTTAGATTAAGCATTTCATATTCACTCCATTTCTTTTTAATTGTTATATTAAACAATTCAAAATAGTCTTTAAAAGTAATTGTTCATATGTGTAGAATCATTTATATCAAAAGAAAAATCTATTTATATCCCTACACATATATAAGTTTAGCCCGGGTAACAAATATTTTCTGGGTCCGCCCCTGGATCTGCTGACATACATATATAATCGATGGTTGTAATTTATTCTTTTATTTATTTCACTTTTATTATTTTTAAATGTAAAGTATTATTCTTAAGTACTTTATAAGTACTTTAGATTAGGAAAAAAATCATCACAGAAAAGGATCTGATCCGTGTAAAATATAATTTATTGGTTTGTTTTGAAAATATCACATGTGGTGGCGGTGACTAGAATCTGGATATTGTCAAGTTGAATGAGCGTTTTTACTGCCGAACCACATTGGTAGTTGAATGAGCTTAGCTGGGATGTCTATGTGCACTTACTGATTCCGATCGTCAATAACTTTATTTTTAAAAAAAAAGTTATTGGTTATTGAAGTCACAAAATTGAGTAATATCATCCATTCGTTATGTTGTATGAATTGACGTCTTCTGAGTTGTATTATGTGTAGAGATGCACATTTCCCCCCGGGGTCCCAATTTTCCCCGTCCCCATCCCCATTTGGGGGGAAAATGGGGAAATGGGGGGGGGGGGGGGGATGGGGATGGGGGGACCCCTCCCCATCCCCATTTCCCCATTTTCCCCACAATTATGTTGAAATGGGGATGGGGATGGGGGGGAGGTCCCCCATCCCCATTTCCCCATTTCCCCCAATTATATATAATAATATAAATATAATTATAATATATATATTTTATATTTTTTTTATTCTTTGAAAACCTAACTCCCTAACCCTAAGTATATATACAATTTTACTCATTTTAACTTCAAGAACTAAAACCTAAAACCTAAAGTTGCTCTCATTTTCTCAACAATTAGTTGTTATTGTAATGAACTTGTAAATTTTAAAACACTTTATTTTGTATTTGTAATGCACTAATGAATTTTATTTTATATTTGCAATGGAATGTTTGATTTTTCAGTTTAATTTGTAATTTTTATTTAAATGGGGAAATGGGGGAAAGAGAGAAACGGGGAAACGGGGAAAAACGGGGAAAAATGGGGAAAATGGGGAATTGGGGATGGGGATGGATATAGGTCTCCCCAAAATTCCCCATCCCCATTTTCCCCAAATGGGGAAATTGGGAGGAATGGGGGAAGGGTCTAGGTATTGGGGATGGGGATGGGAGGACCTATATCCATTCCCATTCCCCAAACGTGCATCTCTAATTATGTGTAATTTTAACGAATTTAATGCATTTGTTAAGTAAAGAAATCAATGGCTGAGATTTATAAATTCGCGTAGTTACAAATTGCAGGACTTTCTTTTAATGGGCTATGCAAGAATAAGAGATCTCATGATATTTAAGCGAGCCCAATACAAATTTAAATGCAAATCATTAGATGTGGACGTCATGATTCTATTTATATATTTTTGTCTCCCAACGATTTTTGTTTTTAAAGCTCAACCTTAAAGGTCACCGAAAATAGAAAATCATTTTAATTAAACTTTTTAAAATATATTTAGATTCTATATGTCAAAGAGTAATAATATACGTCATAAAATATTAATCAAAATGATGTGATAAATAAGTTATTCTTATCATATAAATTATAAGATGATGCAGTGGATGACATGGTAAGGACAAATCACCTACCTTACCCTATCATTGAGTTGTCTGAGATACAATTATTCATAAATATATAAGGGTAGGATACAGGTTAACAACTATAAATTTATTATAATAGGAAACCCAATAAATATATAATCACTGTATTGATTGTCTTGTATCTACCTGTGCATTTATTAGGTTTCTTATTATAGAAAATTTCTAGTTGTTAACAAGGGCATATGTTAACACTACCCAATATATAAATTATTTCTCGAATCAACGTCAAATACAAGCTCTACCAAATGAAAACTAAAAAAGAAGTTAAAAAAAAAAAAGGGTGACCAATCAAAGACAACTCGTGATCATATGTGAAGGGAAGTTTAGATATCACATTGATTAATGCCCTAAGGGCAGATGTTAAAAATAGAATAATTACTATAAAAGGAAACAAAACAATATATTTATTATCTTGTTTCAATAAATATAGTAATTAAATGTACCGTCTCGTTTCCTTATATAGTAAGTATACACTCTTAACTACTCATATGTTATACTAAGTTTAACGATAACACAATAAAGCATAAATTCATTATATTTATAAAATATAAAATTAATATTTGATAACGAGGCCCGGGTGTATATAAGAATGGTATCCATTAAACACATCCATCCTCGTTACCAAAAACAAAATGAATATAAAAATAGTATTCATCCTCGTACGGATTCCGATTAAATAATTTTGCCATCCTTATGTGTGAAGCAAGTAAATAATAAAAAACGAAGGGTATTTAATTAAAACCAATCAGACTTACATGTGAGAGGAAGGGTTAAGATCGCGTCAACACGAAAAGCTTAATAAAATAAGATTATAATAAATCTCACATTAAAAGTAAGTTTTTTTATAAAGCCGTCCACTAATATATAAACCACTCCTCTCCTCGTACTCGATTTCAATTTGACCAGTTCCTTTAATCCCTACCCACTCGTAATTTTGTTCCAATTGGAGGTCAAAAGCCTAACTTATATATATATTATATATATATATATAAAATATACAAACATGTATCAAATAATGAGGGGTTGGGGCATGCGTCTAATAATAATAATGAATTACACAAAACCAAACTTTATGTAATCAAATCTAGCTATGAAATTGAAGAAAGATGCCATAATAGCTAATGGAGCAATCATTTAACATTTTCATCTTATCCAAACGAAGACACCAAAACCACTAAAGGAAAGTAAATAAAAAAAAAAATAAAAAAAAAAAAAAAATAAATAAAAAATACATGTAAACAGCTTCTGAATCTAGAGAAAACAACAACAATTGCAATGCCACCTCAAATCTTTTTTCCGTTGATGGATTCATTAGACAGTAAACGCACGTTTGAGTTTTGCTTAAATGGTCTATATGCAATGCTCGTTTTCAGGCTCGGCTTTCTAGGATTGAGAAATGAGAACTGATGAGAAGCTTATCTACCTCACGCATGTGTTGTTTTCACTTTTCAATTATAAAGTAAAGGTTGTCGTTGGTGGCAGGTGGCCCATTGTATTTGTACGTACGTAGCTGCCATGGTAGAAAGTAGAAAACTAGTCAATTGCCTTGTTAAGTAGGGCTGTTTTATTTACCACCTGTGAGCCTGTGACTGAATGATGCGTTTCCCCACAATCATGTTGCAAGGACAGCAATATAAATATATTCAACAAGCCATTGGATTATATTTTATAAATTTAAAAATGTATAAATAATCTTTAACGTGATCCGATAAAATTACTATACTGATAACGTAATTAAACCGCAATAATGCTACATAATCTAAAAACTTAACCAAACTTAATTCAAGTAACGTGTCAATTGATGTGTCCTTATTTTATCATTCACCATATCACTTTAAGATTTATATGTTAATGATAAATTACTTGTCACGTCATTTATGTTGACTTTTAGACCTTTTTATTTTTTTATTTTTTAATGTATTATATAAATTTAGTATATACCATTGGATTAACCTTATATTGTCGGATTAATTTTTTTTAGATTGTATAACATCACTTATAAATTGGGTTAGATTAACCAGCTTTCGAGAGTATGAGCATCCAAAAAATGACAAGGGTTATAGGTATTATTAAGCAAATTCGACACAAACTGGGTTAGGTGTTATGTGTATGTTAGAACATGACAAGATCAAATGCTACAAATTGGCTCATATATATATTCTCATAATCGGAAAATATCCACTCGTATAATATCAGATAAGAAATTTTTCATAAATACTTATAAAATACGTATAATGTGATTTAAACTTTTCGATCTTCCACTACCGATGTGAAAGGGAATGTGCACAACATCTAAAACGAGAGAGTTGATTTTTTTTTTTTTTTTTTTTTTTTTTAAAGACAGTTTTATAAGAGGAAGTGTGCCACCGTCTGCCTCTCTCTTTCTCTCTGTTTTTTACTGATATGAAAAGAACGAGAAGTATCGATAAAAGAGAGAGGGGGTGACACAAGTGGCAGCACCTTCTCCTCCTTTAGTCTTTTGTCTGTGCATATGACTTTTGAGCAAAACAATGCGATAATTGATGACTTTTCTCAACTACCATTCAACCTCCACTACCATTAAAAATTCCTAATTTTGCTTGGATTTCAGTTAACTTCTTCATTCACGACACTCATTATAATTATTAATCATGTTTATAGCAAGATTTCAAGAATATATATATATATTTTTATTTTTTTTCCTTCAATTTTTTATTTTATTTATTTTTTTTCAAATAATACGAATCCTATAGAGTATACATATATCAAGAATCCAAAAACTTAATATGGATTTTTTTTTTTTTGGAAACAAAACTTAATATGAGTTCGATGTCTTTTTTATTTTTTATTTATTTTTTATGATTATATTGATATATTACCATTTTTTCAAACGCAAGTCACATTACTATTGGATATATCTATCAGAGAAAAACTCTCTATTTTCATTGAAATTAAATAAAAATAATAATTTTTTATATTTAAAATATGATTTTTTTTTAATGTTTTTTATTTTTGCAAAAAATATATTTGTTTTATTCAGTTGTATTTCTCAATATATAAAGGCGCATCTCATCTTAACATACATAAACAGCCACATAGATAATAATAAAGCCTGCACTCATGAGTCATGATTTACACCACTAGCCAAATTTAAATATCTTTTTTTTTTAAAGAAAATTTAAAATATCCTTACATTGGAATGGTATTGTCATGTGGTCCCGATGAAGAGACTTCGATAACAATAAGAATAGTCATTTCACAAATAAAAGAGCAACAAAAACAACAAATAATAATTTTGATCGTACGTCAATGCTATTTTGATCAAAGTTGACAGTTGATATATTCGTAGAACCAAATCATATTGGGTCCGAGACATTAGACTTTCAAAATCAAGATTTCAGGTTTTATAGGCCCAATAAGTTGGCACTTCAATGGCCTTGATTGGAAAAAGAGTTTCTACTTTCAAGCGAAAAATGTTTGAAAAATGTTTTGGAAAAATGGCCACTATGTTCAGTGAAACTATCACCTCTCAAAGGTTATCTATGTGGCCAAACCAAATGATAGTTTCTTGTTTCCCAAGAATTGTAGAGTTCGGCGGGCGATCCAGTTTCGAACTCAGGCTAGCTAAGCGGGGGGGATTCCTGAATTATCAACCAAAAAAAAAGTTGAGAGATTTATGACATTTCCAAAGTAGATAATTTTCTCATCTCAGGAACCGAGCAGCGTCAAGATACAAATTTAAATTACAAAAATGTTTGGCCAAGACCGAAGAAAAATCTTGAAATTTATGCACCAAGTGTGTTTCACAATGGAATGGGAAGAACTATCAAGAGAGAAATACTTGAGGATAAAAAAACGAACCAAATGATAGTTTCTTGTTTCCCAAGAATTGTAGTGTTCGGCGGGCGATCCAGTTTCAAATTCAGGCTCACTCAGGCTCGCTAGGCAGGGGGATTCCTGAATTATTAAAAAAATAAAATAAAATAGCGAGATTTATGACATTTCCCAAATTCGATCATTTTCTCATCTAAGGAACCGACCAACGTCAAGATGCAAGTTTAAATTACAAAACTGTTTGGCCATAACCGAAGAAAAATCTTTAAATTTATGCACCAAGTGTGTTTCACAATGGAATGGGAAGAACTATCAAGAGAGAAATACATAAGGATATAAAAAAGAACCACAACATATCATGCAGGAGACTGCAGAAGCAACTTCGCTAATAGAAGTATGGTAATATTCTCCAAGGAACAATTCTACAATATTCTGCCCAAACTTCTCTATACTTTTCAGCACAGCGAGCTTCATCTCTTCTCTCTCTCCATATCAGCAGGATAAGAAGATAAATTGGATAAAAGTAAGGAATGGGAGAACTGCAAAACGAACAAGTGAAATCTCAGAGAGGAAGCTTTTCATAAGTCGAATGTGTAGAATTATCTATGTATAAGCAGAGAACAATTTGAAAATAACCTCATCCCACAAGGTAAACTAAAGGACAGCGCCAGCAATAAGTCTCCAAGGTAATTACAGTGCCTTGCCATTCCCCTTAAACACAATAATCACAACAATATCATGAATTTGCATGGAATGAACATCAAGAGCATGATTATAATCAAGTATTCTAACCACATAAACTCTTAATTTGTCTGCCTACTGTTACCATTTATGATCCCTATTAAAATCTTGTCACTTCAAAAATTGCAATTGCAACAACACCCTCAGATTTACATCTCCAAATTATTTATCCAAGTACCAGTCTACCAGAATGGTAATAACAATATCTACTGATGATAAGCAAAAAGATGAAAATTATAAAGATTACGATGGAAACCTTACCAATAACCAGAAGCAAGCAACTTGCCCCCAATTACCCTTGGAGGCTTACCCCATATAAGTGCTTTAGGATTCTTTTTGAACACATGCTTTTGCTTGTTAGCTCCTCTGAATACCAGATACCTGCCCACTTTCAATTGTTAAAAGTGCAATCTGAGCCAAAAGTCTCAAAACAAGCCAGTTTTAATTGAAGCAACAAAGTACCAACTATACATCAAGAGGAAGTTACCCAATCATAAAAACTATGCAATTTGCTATAACAGGAGCAGTTGTTATCTCCACCTTGTTATGCAAAAGCCACCAACCCTGTAACAAAGAGTAGGACAATATTTGTAATCTTTTTGAAACAAAGGAGTCAATTTTTATTTTCGTAATCTTTTAGCATACAGACAGCAATCAATAGTCCATATGTCTATAAGAAAAATTTCAGAAACAGTACCAACAAAATATGGCAAAAGTTTCATGCTCTGGTTAATAGTTACATGCCTGGATGCTAAAAGTGAAAGGAATCCAGACTAGATCTCCAAATACTAACATGAAACCTAATCTCTCAGCAATTATATCCCACCTGTATAAGGTGCATACAAACAAATTAGATATGTAAACTGTGAATTAGAATGTACAAAATGACAAGATAACTTCACAATCATTCAATAAAACATAAAAGACAACAATGTAGTGAGAGAGAACTTGCTAGGTTTAAAATGATAGATCTTACCCAGGAAGGAAAAAGAAACAAGTGAAATAAAAAGAGGATTTACAACTACAGTACATGAGCATATAATTATGGGTACAGGGTACATTAAACATAAATGCCTTTTATGTGGTTTCAAAGGACAGCAATACATTAACTGCAAGTTTCAAGAAATATGCGGCTTAGATATATAAATAATTCATCAGATCAACAAAACTCCAGATCCTGATTCAAAGTTTCTTTTTTTTTGTTGAAAGAACCGACTCAGTTTTTTATCAAGCAGTAAGGTAAGGAAAATGAACCAAGCATTTGCCTGCTAGAGCTTTAACTTTAACTTAGACATTATGTCTGAATTCAAGATGAGTTTCTCTATGTAGCTTGACCTTAGATTAATTTGTTTCACCATAGAGAGTAAACCTTAATTTTTTTTTTTTTACAAAATCAACTATATTTTAGGTAGTTGCATTTGATTGTGTATTTTGATTATAAAGTTGTTTGTACATGAAGAATCAGAAAAGGAAAATGAAAAGTAAAAATAATGGTGGAGCCATTATGTGGTGACATGACACCAATGCAAAATCTACTATCAGCTCCCTTGCTGCTATGTTGAATCTTGCCATGATGAACTGTCATGCAAAAATTTCAGTACAGCTTATCTGTGCTGGCCTTAGTTTTGCTCAGATTCTGGTTTTTCCTATATAGCAGGGCTAGAGTATACCTTTTTTGTCCAAATGTACTATGCACCATCAAATATGTAGCATTTTTTTTTAATCAGAAACTTAAAATTCATTAAAGATAAAAAAGAACACGCAGAGAGCTGAATAAGCTGTCCACAAAACAAACCTATCAAAAGCTAGAAAACCAGGACAGTCATCATCACTACTATCACTAGCAGAGATTCAAGTCTTATTGATGTTTAACATATAGCATGTTTTACTCCTTTTATTACTTGATTGTGAGTGCTCACTGTTATTTTAATTTTGTTTTGTTTTTTTGTTTTTATTTTTATTTTTTATTTTACTTTTCTCCTTTGTTGTTACCTTATTAATTTACTGTTTGTTGCACAACAAATAGGCTAATGTTGGATTGCAAGTTCAATAATTAATTATGCATAGCCTGCCAACACCAAGAACAATACCAGTAGCAAGAATCACATAAAGAACAGTCGTTACTTCCAATATACAATCAAGCTCATGTATAGTGTAATAAAATCAGAAGAAAGGAGCTCCTGGAATACCCAAAAGATTACATTAAAGAGATACCATAATAAACTTACGTGGAGGTCATGTACTCCTCGTAAACAAAATAGTCCAGGATATATAACTGGAACAAAGACAAAGCAGAAAGAATACTTTAGATTTGAAAATGGCATGTAAATTAATAAAAGAGCAAAACTTGTTACTTAGCATCACCAGATTACCGCAGAAAATGTCTGGTAAAGGATCATTGATCGGCTTAAGGGGCCATCAAAAACACTTTTCGCTAAAATTGATAAGTTGATAAGTAGCCATCCCATCATTCCAGCTCTAACAAAGAAAAACCTACAATTGATCATTTCACCAATGTTAGAATTTACATTTTCATCACAGCATGTCTAAATGCTTTTGTATGCTACTCAATTCTGTAAATTTTGAATGTTATTTATCACGTACTTGAGATCAATGCCCAAGAACTGAGGATTCAACTGTATTCCAAACCACCTAAAGAATTACACACAAGGTGGAAACATCAGGATAATATGACCAAATAATGTTGAAAATGGCCAAACAACATGGAAAGCAATTAAACAATAGTAAGACAATTTTCCATTTCAAAGACAACAATTGGAAATTTGGTAAAAAGAAAATCCTCACAATATCAAATTCATTGGTTAGTTCCCTAACAAACCAGACAGGAGAATGGTTCAATAGAATCATTTGTATTTTTACAAGTACCAGTCATGTATTAGGTTTCCGGTGACGTGTGCCTTTAGGGAAGATCCCTGATTGTGAGACCTACTACCAACAGCATAAAGTACCAATGTCACCTGGCATAGAATTGAAAGGGGAAAGGGAAAAAGTGATTAGAAAAGAAGTCGTGAAGTCATAAGCCAAGAAACAATTTGCAGGAAACAGCTACTATAAAGATGAATAGTAATTGTATCATTGTATGACTGACAAGCATGCAATCGGAAATTAATCCTGGGGCAGATATTGTGATCATGCTGGAATACTAATTTGAATTTTTTAGTCCCTAAAACAGAAAAAAAAAAAAAAAAAAAAGACAAATCCTGAAAGATGAGGGGGGGAAATGAGTACTTAAATTAGGAAAAAAGCAACAATCCAATGCTGCACAAAAACATGGAATATTCCCCCTTAATGATCATGTCAAAGCAATGATTCGTCAGGCTATTGGAGCAGGATTTCTTTGATCAATACATTGCAAACAATAGTGTGGAACACAGTATTGTAAGGGTGAGATAGAGGCACCTCAAATCAAACCTAAACAATTTAAGTTAAATAACGAGTTCAGTAACTTTCTTCAAAGTTTATCCAAGGTTATGATAATGCATCATCTAGAAAGATGCAAAACACATACAAGAAGTAGACATCTACTGACGAAGATTTTTACCAATTTAAATGAAAAAAGGTGTACTTTAGTTCAACAGCTGCAAAACAAACAACCATATGCCAAAAGTCTACAAGCAGCAAAATATGAAATTGTACGACTTACAAGGACACTGAATATAAAAGTTGTTGATAGTAGCTCAAGACCTCTACCTGATATCACCTGAAAAATTTGTCACAATATAAGAACGTACATGCACATTGGCAAAATGCAAGCACCCATAATAAACTAATTTCAATAATCAAAGATGCAATTAATGCTCCCTTCAATTTTCCGCTATGCATTTTCAGTTCAAGTAAATATCCAAATCTATCTTATACCCAAAAAAAAGACAAAAATATAGAGTCTGAAGCTTCTTAGAGGAGTGATCTATAAACAATCCCACCCTTAGCCATTTTCAAACATGTGACCCACCACCAAACTCAAACCTGCACTCCTGCACCTGCCAGTACAAGACTTCACCATTTTATAAGACAATTGCCCCTTTGAAGTTTAAAAACTATTCCTTGAATAACATACAACATTTAAAAATCAGGCATGACACTGGATTATCTTCAGTCAACGGTACAATCTTGATTTTATTCAAATATGTGCCATCATATGACAAATTCCAGCAAACTGAGAATCAGCAAAAGCAAGAACTACTAATCATAAATATACCAAAGAAATGTAGTGATAATTAACAAGAAACAAGTAATGATAGATAGCAAGTACATACAGTAGGCGATATGAAATTCATCCAAGCTCCAACTCCAAGAAGCCCAACCAACAATAAAAGTGACAACAAACCTAATTAAAAACAATAAACCATTATAAACCTCATAAAAATTACAAAACATAACCCACCAAACACAAATTTTTGAAAAATTCAAAAATCTACACAGCTAAGAATAGAAACTGACCATTGCATCGATAATGAAGTCGAGTGCCGTCGCGTAATACAACTCCTTGAACTACTTTACCAGGTAAGATAGACCCAAAAATTGCCAAGTAGGTAAAAAATAGAACCAATATCGCAACCTGATAAATGAAAAAGGATTCAAAGAATGAGCAGAACATGTGAAAATTTGTGCTGACATGAAATTGGATCAAATAGAGTAGAATTCTTATGAAAAAGAAGTACTTACAGAGTCTAAAGAAGGGGTTAGAGCATGTAAAAGAATACCAAGATCCATTATTAGCAGATGTGAACTGATACACTCTCTCACTGTTCTCTACTTCCTGATCAGTGCAGAGCCTCTTACAGATTACAAGTTACAACTAAGCATTTTTGTCGATACTGATACTGTAGAGCTTTATTTTCAATTTTAAATAAGAAGGTCACGCATGTGATGTTTTGTATCAAAGTGGCGGAGAAAAACCTGGGTGCAAGTGTGCAACAGAGGCACCACGTTTGGTTTTAGAGTTTGGCTAGTTTTTAGAGTTTTTATTCTCAATAGTCATTAGTCAATACTCAATAGTACGGCCTGTTTAGAGTTTTTATTGTTTAATAGGTTCCTATACAGCTGTTAAATTTTTGTTTTATATAAACCTTTTCTGGATTTTTAGTTTAAAATTTATAAGTTACATTTTAATTTTAAAAATTGTTTATAGCTACTATCTTAGAAAGAAAAAAAAAAAATCGTTTCTAACCGATTAAAATACGATCTTACCAAAATAACCTTCAAAAAATAATTCCAACGAACTTAACTTAGATCACGGAAAACTAAACATGTATGCCCAAAAAAATAATCACAATTTGAGAATTTCGTAAAGAAAAGCGATAATACACATTTATAAATCACAAAATATTATAAATGCAATCAAAATAATTGCAGAAAGCGCTAAGCACTAGTTGGACGGTGACCTCACCTTGCGTCTAGCCCGTCACTAGGCGGTTGGCCAAAAGTTGACCGGTGGTAGGCCGGCGGTTGGTCGGAATTTTTTGAATATATATTTTTTTATTGTAATTGAGTAAATGTTCATGCTATTTCATATATTGAACTTCAAATTGAAAATAAATTCCAAAAAACTAAATATTGAAAATTCAAATCTATAAACAACTAAACAAAGTCTAACAAATTCAATTAAATTTCAAAAAGTTAATAAAAAAAAGTTATCCTAATCGGTCAACAGTGACTAGTCATTGACTTTGATTGATTAAACCAACTAAACGGTAAGCCACTTAGTCGGAGCGGCGGACCGCCCACTAGGGACTAGACAGCGCTTAGCCGGGGACTTTTACAACACTTTCAAAACCCATGATATATATCGCATAATAAAGATTATAGCAACATTTCAATGAAAGATTAACACATATAAAGATCGAAAGTGTTGTTTGCTCACTAATGGAGTAAATACTGCTTAGATTTTGTTTATCACCCGTTGGTGAGTTTATAATCTAATAATTTACAATGATTTGATGATGAAATATGATTTGGTTTAGTTGGAAGATGAGAGAAAGTGATAATGTAAATATTGGGCCTATCATCTCAAGCCAGAAAATCACAATGACCCCGACAAAGGCACAAAGCAATTACACAACCCAAAAACTAGCTCAGTCTTTGCCAATTATCAAATCTAGCCTTACACCTGTACAGTTGGTATTGCGTTACATGATATTACGGTGGTACGCGGAACATCAAAGTTTACCCTTTTAATCCTTCATTTCATCGAACCCTAAAATAAACTTTACATTTCGACGAGGGATTCATTTTATATTCCAGTAGTTTCTTCTAGAAGGAAAAAAAAAAAAAAAAAAAAAAACACTCTACTTACTCGTCAGTCTCTCTCTCTGCGACAGTACCATGTCAACGTCAATGGAGTTTTGGGGTATTACTCTCGTCCTCCGATAACTCGATCGTATTTTTGCTTACCTACATTAGAAGTTTATAATGTTCGATTGTGTTTTGTTATGTTTCGTTTATGTATTTTTGATCTTTATTTATGGATTTTTGTTTTTATTTCGACATTTTATCAGTTTTGTTCCTGCGAAAAAGGCAGGAAAGTGAATGAAATCATTCGTATGAGGAGATGATCTTTATTTGTGTTTATAAAATATGTATTCTGATATTCGTGTTTCTTTTCTCATGGATTTTATTCTTCAACCTTTGATCTGTTTGGTTGCGGAGAAAATGTGGAAGAATAATGATACCAGTTGTAGTGGAATTTTTTCTTCATTTATAGTGTTCATGTCTTTGAGTTTTCGTTTTCAGTTGCTCAATTTTGTTGTATTCTTATGAAGAAATGTAGATGTTTGTTGCAGTTTTTTTTATGTGTTATGATAATGTTTGGTTGTTATTTGGTTTTGATCATTAGACAAATTTTTAGTGGAAGTTTTTCTTCATGTATAGTGTTTATGTTGAATCTTCGTTTGTTTCAGATTATGACTTATAGAAGACTATATATAAATTCGAGGTTGTTGTAATTTTCACTTGCTCTATTTTGTTGTATCTTCACTTTTCTTCTTTTGAATGAAGAAATGTAGATGTTTGTTACAGTGTTTTGTGTGTTATGACAATTGATAATGTTCGATTATTATTAGCTTTTGATCATTAGACAAATATGTAGTGGAAGTTGTTCTTCCTTTTATAGTGTATATGTCGTTGAATCTTTGTTTGTTTCTGATTATGCTCTTATAGAGGAATAAATATAAGTTCGAGGTTGTTGTAATACTCACTTGCTATATTTTGTTGTATCTTTACTTTTCTTCTTTTGAATGAAGAAATGTAGATGTTTGTCATGGTGTTTTGGTGTGTCAATGTGTCATGTTAATGTTCAATTATTATTAGGTTTTGATCATTAGACAAATTTGCTTTCAAGTTACAACAGAAAAAGAGATATTGCAGTTGCTGAGAAAACTGAGGATAAGAAATTAAAAAGAAACATTTTACACTTTGGTGAACATTTTGCCTGTTATTTTTTCATCTATTAATTGTTAATGATCAAGAAAGAATTTATGTTATATGTTGTTTTGTTGCCTCATGTTAGTTATGATTTTTTTTTTTTTTTACTTGATTAATGTATCAACTTTTATTTTTTGTTGTATGTTATATTTGGTGTATTAGTGTGAGTTCTGCATTTCGGTTTGTTTGGCACAACAGTTTTTTTTATATTTTTTATATTCTGTTACTCATTAATTCCTTATAGATTTAAGACTAGATTCTTTGAGCTCTCGATATTGATATAATAGCTTTGGTACTTGGATATTTGACGTTATTTTGCCTTATGCAATTGTACTTCTTGTTATTTGATGCTGCATCTAATCCGGTACTGTCTTGTTTTATTCCTTGTCATGTTTTTTGACATCCAGGTGTTGAAGTAAAAAGTGGGCAGCCACTGAAGATTAATCCTGGTGATAACAAGATTGTGCATCTTTCACAGGTTCTAATCTATTGGCAATGGCCATAAGCCCTTACTTTTGTTGGATTTTTAAAATTTTTTTTTTTGGTGCTAACTGTTGATAGTTAAATGGTGCTTGAATTGCTGATTTCAGGCTTCACTGGGCGAGGTAAAGAAAGGAAGTGAACCTGTATATCTGTATATAAAAGTTAATGATAAGAAGCTTGTTCTTGGAACTCTTTCTGCTGAGAAATTCCCTCAGTTGAGTTTTGATCTTGTTGTTGAGAAAGATTTTGAGCTGTCTCATAATTGGAAAAATGGGAGTGTCTATTTCACTGGTTATAAAATTCATGTTGATGAAGGATATCCTTTTGGCTCATTTCTTTTTTACTTTAAAATGTGTTAAATAAATTTTTACTTTTATTATGCATTGGTTCAATTACTGGAGTCTCCTTGACTGCCTTTTGTTTTTCCCTCACAACTGATGCTGAGGAAGATGATACTCCTGGTGAGTCAGTGTGATGGTGCTTGTCTTGTGGTCTGTATATGTATTTAATCTTGTTTTAATTATATGTTCATTATTATCTTGAGATTTGCAGAGTATGCATTCGAGGTTCCGCTTACTAATAATGGTAAAAATAATCCTTAGTTTGTATATTTTTTATTCCTGAACTATTATATTCTGTAAATTTGAGAATCATTTGTCAACTTTTTACTTTGTAGGAAAAGACGAGTCACGAGCTAATTCTGTTTCTGAAAAGAATGCTAGCAAGCCTGATTCTTCTGCTGCCAAGCAGAAAGTGAAGAATGTTAAACCCAATCAACAAGCTGAAGACAGTGATTCTGATGATGGTGATTTGGAAGGTTCATCCACTGATGATGAAGAGAATAGTGATGAAGAGGTATATTCCTTACTTACGGCACCTTTCATAATTCAATGGCACCTAAAGTTTTTATGGTGAATTACTACGTTTTTATTTTCTTACTCAACTCCCATGTCCTTTCCTTTGTTCCCCGGGATTTAACCATTGTCAGACCCTGCAACCTTGGTGGTCGTAAAAGTCATAGGATTTATAATTAAATATCCTAGGTAGGTGGTCCCAAAGGGTATTGAGCCCCTAACCTCTTGGTTGAAATATTTTAGAAAACTTAAAGCTATACTTGACTACTTGTGCTAGGATTGGTCTGGCGCAATAGTCTCCATGCTATGGACATCTATCATTCTGTTAGTCTGATACAATTTAATATGTTTCTGTTTAGAATTAAACAGTTGAAGCATTATTACTGAGGAAATAGATTTGTATACTTATCTAATATGATCATGTGGTCTACTAGATGACTAGTCTGTGATAGTCTGTTCTTGTTGTATCTAATTCATTACTAAAAGAAGTGTACCTCTTAGCTAAGGGGAACTACAACTGTAATGTACTGGTGTGATTGTGTGAGTAAAGAGTTGGGGAGCTATGGCTCTTATTGCTACTGGTTGTCTTTGGCAATGTATGTATGTATATTATGATGATTTGAGGAGCATTGGTTGCTTGTGGTGTAGACTCCAAAACCGGTGGTTAATCGTATGGATGAAAGTGACGAGAGTAGTGGTGAAGAGGATGAAAGCGATGAAGATGATGATGAAGACACCGATGAGAGTGAAAGTGATGATGAGGAAGAGAAGACACCAGCAAAGGTGAGGGCACTACTATCAATATCTTTTTGGTACCTAGCTGCTATGTATGGGGTTGTATATATATATATTTCATATAATTGGCATCTCCCAAGCATTCCCCACTAATTATATTTATTTTCTTCTCTTGAAGGCTGAACTAAGAAACAAAAGACCTGCCGAGTCTGCTACAACAACCCCTGTTCCTGATAAGAAGGCCAAATTCATCACACCTCAGAAAACTGGTGATCTCTTTGTCCATACATGTTCTTAGAATGAGGATTATTTTTCTTGTTTTCTCTTATTTTTGATTGTTGGCTCAGACGGGATTCGTTTAGGTCATCAAAGAATTTTTTTGTTATGAAGTATGATGTTTACCTTTAATGCTTCTCCCACTTAAAGACCCATCATTTAGTTTTGGTATCCCTTCTCCTAAGGGTTGGTTCTTATCTCTTTTCAGTACATGTTCTTTTTGTTTATGCCAATCCCTGTATTATACTGTGTTATTATTCACTAATTAAAACTACGTAACCTATGTGCACAAGCTTTACTGTGTGAATTATATTCGACTAATATCAACAGTTTTTTTTGTTTATATTGCTGAAGACTTAATATAATCTGGTGCAGAAGGCAAGAAAGTGATTAGTCACACTGCAACTCCGTACCCTTCAAAGCAGGCTGGGAAAACACCTGCCAACAGTGACCAGGCAAAGCAGCAAGCTAAAAAACCAGGCGGGTCATACTCCTGCAAGTCTTGCAACAGGTAAATTTCCTGCATTAAAGCTAATTGAATTTTCTTCTATTTAGAGTATGGATCATGCTAGTATACAGGGTCTGTAACTACAGAGTAATTGAGAGCCATTGAATTTGAAATCGAATGGTTCAAATAAAGGAAGAGTCTTGAAAAATTAAAACTAAAATTGTTAAAAATAGATAAGGCCTCCTTTGTAACTGCCCTATAGAGTCACAGATCCATTATACTAGCTAAACCTTTTAGAGTAATCATGCTTTCTCATATTATCCTTCATGCAGGTCATTTACCACTGATGGAGGTCTGCAAGCTCATACAAAAGCCAAGCACACTGCTGCAGCATGAAGGGTAGGGTTCAAATAATTTCATGCATTTTGGTTACCTTTGTGGGTAAAATTACAACTATAGAAGATGAAGAGCGAGAAACGGGCTAGTAAATTTTAGGGTTTCAAACTAATCTCTTGCTTATCAACTCTGTCCTGGATTTGTGTTTTCTTGGATGCTTTTCAACGTTTTGATGAAATACTAATATCAGTAATTCAGTATATATTGCTAGGTCTCACTACTCTCCCCACTTTAAAAATGTTCTTTCTAGCACCAAAAATTGAATTTAGATCAGCTTGTTAAACATGTGTTTTTCTCATGAAATATTTACTGGAAAAGGAACTTTGATTAACTCTTAAAATACATTTAGAGAAACAAAAGTACGATTTTTTTGTATTAGTCGTCTGTGAATCGATTTTGAGTAAGTTTGAATTTGCTTAAAAGAAATATCAAGTCTCAATGGTAACAGATTTTGTAACATTTTAGTGGGCATGTTATGTGATCAATTGTGTTTTACTCACTCTCGGTTTGATATTGATATAAGATTGCAACTTAAAACTAAATTACTATCCATTTAAGCGTTATCTCGTCATCTAAGCAAATCCGTCATTCAGAGCATGTTATGTAACCTATGGCCAGGACACAAATATTAGGACCCCTAAAAAATCATCTTTTTGCTCCCTGGCATTGGGAATCTGGGGATGTCATTAGGAACCCAACTACCTTCCGCCAACCCCTTTCCCTGGCACCGTACCTCCCCGCACAACTTGGGTACGGGGAAGCGAGGTTGGGCATTTGGTGGAGGAACCCCGTTTTTGTAGAGCTTGTTAAAATTAATTTAAAAAAGTATGAAATAATAAGATAATTGAACGACTTCATAAAATTAAATAGACATTTTCGGGGATAAGGGAAATGGGAATGGGGAACCCACTTTGTCCCATTTCGCGTCCCATTTTCCAAGGTTTAGCTCCAAATAGGAATATTGGGCATCCCAACTCCCAACTCAGTAAAAAAAATGGGTATTTACCTTCGTGCCAAACTGCCAAATATAAGAACCTGCAGCACACAACTAACATACTGGCAAGCATCATTAATTTGAATATACTCCCAATATACTACTACAGAAAACTCTAACTCACTTTTAAATATGAGAACATCAATCGAAAATATTAAAATCTGTGAAGGCAATCAGCTAAAACTTGCATCTGCATCGTCATGGATATAAATACCCCTTTGCCACAGGCACACAACATAATTTCAAACCAAAGAGTCTAGCATTATAATTCAATAGCTCTATAAAAGCATTTTTAGGGTTCCATACAACATCAATATGTAATCTAAACCAGATCCTATGATATGAGCAGATTCCTCAATTGTTCTTTTCCTGCATGTAGCCCACCAGCTTCCTCTCAATGCTTCAGCAGCCTACATTACAATCCTGCAAACCTGCTCTGCAGACAACGACAGCAACCTGTATACAAATATCATGGTAAGCTGCATAAAATGAAGCCCGATCCTGGGGTAGCAGGAAAACCTGAACCTGCAAAACTTGTAATGTAGGTAAGATCACAACTTTCAAAAGGGAAAAACAATTGACAGCACAAGACTATTTAGATTCCCACCAGAATTGATTAACCAGGCCTGCCTGTCAATTAATTGTATCATTCAATGACACTAGCACAATGGATCAAATGCTCTAATCAACTCACTTCACTTTGAAAAATTGTTTCATCTAGACAACATAACAAATCAAATTTTCTAGTTGGAAAACAATCCTTAGTTTACCTCAAGAAATCAAAAGGATGGGATGGTAGACACAAGGTTCAGTTTGAAAGAATTTAGACGATAATGGCCTGCTGTTATGTACAAGTTTAAGTCCTCAAATTTATAATATTCTGAGAAGAAACGTGATTTAAAAAAAGAAGAAACTACGTGATTTAAAAAAAGAAGAAACGTGTTCATTAAAAAAAACAGTTGAGGAAAAGGAGTGAGGGATTTTTTAATCACCAGAAATGTGAACAAAGGAATTGTCTTTAATGGGGAAAAAAAGATTAAAAAAAAAAAGGAAGGTAAAGTTTGGAAGGTTAAAGTTCATGCATGCAATCAGCTTTATTTGTTTTCTTTATTCTAAGCTATAATATGTTCTATTCGTTTTCCTTTTCAATTAGAGGGGGGGAGGGGGGGAGAAAATCAAGAAAATAGGATTTTACTTTCACGACAGTGAACCTGTACTCCACCTGCACAGTGGAAATGGGTAATAAGCCATATTTTCTCATTGGGCTGTCTAACCAAAAAGTGTTCGTTCTTGAATGTAAGAGGCTTAAACTATAGCATCGAATAAGTGGAGCATGGGGACAAACCAGACAAAATCCAGACACGCTAGCAGTCGAATCACCACTGTTTACTCCTGCTGGGGATCAGGGTATTGATCTCCATTCTCCGCATAGCCATTGTTATTCCTGTCATCATTGCTATTGTCAGTCTTACTACCAGATTCTCCTTGCTCCTTTTCCCGATTCCATTGCTCAATCCTAGCCCTTCTTTCAACACTATTTTCTCTAACTGGGCTTCTATTCCTCCTTCCTGGTGGGCTTCTACTTCGCCCCCCCTTACGTCCAGGGCTTCGGCTTCTAGGCCTCCTGCCCCTTTCATGGTAGCGGAGGTCTCTGTCATCATCTCTTCTACCGGAACCACGGCCACCGCCACCACCGCCGCCGCCGCCGTGTGGACGCTCCTCATAACCACCACGGTGCTTCTGTGGACTACGACTTCTGCTCCGACTGTGGCTGCGCCTTCGCCTATTTCTCCCAAACAATCGTCGCCTGAGCTCCCTAAATTGTTTGAAAAAGAAGTGTGCATAAACCACCAAAACTACATGCAATTGGTGCTGATGGAAAGAAACAAGACATGCACGTGCGTGTGCACATAGTGTACACACATAAAAACCAACCTGCTAATCTTCTTCAAATGCATGAAGTTACAGTAACCACCTCGATTGCATACATTTTCCTCATATTGCCGGCAAGTAGCTTCTCGAAAGTCAGTCACAGGAGAGAAGTCAACAATGATGGGGCGCCCTAATATATTTACCATTCAAGGAAAAACACATGTCAAACAGTGAAAGACTTAAGAAAAAGTAACACATTCATGACAAGAAAAATGAGATGAGGAATAAAACAGTGAGAAACAATGATGGATAACAGTGGCTGGAATCCCTTCAGAAAATTGTAGACTAGATGAAGATTGCCAACAAAAATCACGACTAAACAGATCATATCCATCCTAACTATAAACTTCGAAGATATTTCTAATGTGTTGAGTTCATTGACCATTATGTGATATCTGATGATCAAATTACCAACAAAGGTTACCAGGAATCAATTAGTTAGAAAGAGAAATTTTATTTATTTTTGATAGGCAATGAAATGATTAATAGATTATACCAACCATTAATAAACATTAATGGGATGCAAAAATAAAATGATCAAATGCTACATAATATTCTGATAACGTAATCATGAAGGGCTGCCAATAAATACCTTCAGTTCTCTAACATTTCACAGTCGCTAGAAAGATAACCTTAATTCTAGACAATAGTTCAAATCTAAAACGAAAATTCAGAAACGTTTCGTGCACTTTTATTGATTAATAATTCACTTGGGAGAATTGTAATTAAAATGATAATCCTATCAAGCAAATATAAACACTAAAGCAACAAATTTAATTTACAAACAAAATCAATAGTAATTGATTAATAAACTTCAAAACCATATAGAAGAAACCGACCTGCATAGAACCTTCCATTCAGATTACGAAGGGCATTAGCAGCATGCTCTTCCTCTCTAAACTGAACATACACATTACCAACCTGCACAGAAAAAAAAAAAACATTAATTCGTTTTGAGTTTCGAATACTAAATTACAAAACCAGAAAAACAATAGATATTAATAATAATAAAAAATACCATATGATCGGCCAAATTGTCACAGATGTTCAAGCTCTCGATTTCTCCGTACTTGCTGAGCTCCTCAAACAGATCCTCGTAAAAATCCTCGAAGTGGTCTTGGATCTTGCGGGGGTCGAGAGCCTGGCCCTGTGGGTCGACACCGGGAGTGATCATGTCGGGTCGCTGGTACATGTTGGAGAGGAGGAGAGTGGGACTGATGCTCGGCTTCGTATGGAGCCTCGAGCACCGATCTCCATGCCTGCAAGCTCCGATCTTGAAATAGAACGGACAGTTCACTCTGTCCTTTTCTGTTCCGAAAATGGACGCCAAGTGTTCTGCCATTGCTCTCGATATCGATCTCGATCTCTACAATCGTCAATCGTCAACGATGGTTTCTCTCTAGTCTTTTCTCTCGCTCTCTCTTGAGATTTCTTTTAGGGTTTCGAGTTTCAACCCCTACAACTAATTTGTATTTCTGACAAGAAGTATTGTATTTATATAGTTGTTTCGATTATATGTTAAGTATATTGTAATAACTTTTTGTTTCATCAGCGCAGGTTTGCCCGAGAGGTTAAGGGGGAAGACTTAAGATCTTCTGCACATAAGTGCGCGTGGGTTCGAACCCCACAGCCTGCACTGTTTATTTATTTATTTTTATTTTTTGAAGAAGCCTGCATTTATTTTTATTACTATTTAAATGATTACTCTCATTTTAAAATCAGAAAGGTATGAACTATGAAGGGTTTTGTAGCAATCTTTATGACTAAGAGCATCTCCAATGGTATAAGCAAATTTGGATCCTCAAAAGTTGCCACCTCAACATTTGAGGATTGTTTTCAGGGCTTGCTAAATTTGATGATTGTATAGTCCACAATGGTACACTTGTAATGGTACCACAATGATATATTAGTTTTTTTTGCTAAAAAATAAAAAATATTATAAAAAAACAAGAGAAGGTATATGATATTGGTATTGATCCATTCGTAATGAAGAGACGAATTTTACTTAATTGAAATTTTTGGGGTTGAAACAATGATGAAATACATAGATGATCAGAGATAAAAAGAGGAAAAAAAAAAGTAATAGAAGAGAGAGAAAGAATAAAATTACAACATTTAATTTGGGTTAAATTTGTATTTGATGATTGAAAGTCAATCTTCAAATTTGATTATTGAAGAGGTAATTTGATTATTGATAACTTCTATTACTAAATTTTAATGACTCCATTGGACAGTGTTTTTTGGTTAAATAATCAAAATTTGATTACTCTCCTACTTTTGAGGATACCATTGCAGATGCTCTAAGGAGCTCTGTTTGATGTACATACTAGGCATTAAAACTTAAGTTTTTTTTTTTTTTTTTTTTTTTTTTTTTTTGAATTTGGTGATATATAATTGTTTCAATTTCATAAAAAAAAAAAAAAAAAAAAAAAAAACCTTGAACCTTGTACTAACTACTAACTACTAATGTATTCATTAATTTAAGATATGATTTAAATTATGTTTGATTTTGTATATATTTTTTGTTTGAAGTGTTATACTATTATATAAGTTGGGGGATTTTTCTAGAGATGAGAAGGACTCGAACCTGCAACCTCATTATGCAGATATGAGGGATTTTACCACCGGACCAACCTAATATCGTCATTGATTTTGTAATTAATGGGTTAATACTTAATACCATAACAAATAATTTTAACAATGTTATATGTTTGGTTATTGTTTAATACATACGTAGTATAACACAAACAATACATCAATAATTAAGTAAGATTAATATCCATATATTCACTTACTTTCATTTTAATCACTATATATATATATACAAGACAGAGCCTGGGAGGGACTACCCAAGACGCACCAAACCAGGGCAATAACCTTGCCACACAGAGTCTCTTGAAGAAGAGACGACCAAAGAAGCGAGGTGATAGGCCAGACCGTTCCCACTCCCAGAAATAGCTTGACATTTAACGACCCGGACAGCTTTACACAAGCCAGCAATATCATCGTAAACAAAACTAGCTGCGCCATTAGAGGACTTTGGACAATTCACACCAGTAGTCACAATGGAGGCATCCACCTCAGCCTAAGACACAGCAAACCCATGTTGTCTAGCCAACTCCAAACCTTCATGAAGGGCCAGAGCTTCACAAACGTCAACTGAGAAACAACCTTGCTTCAGTTTGGACAGAGCCAACACCACACGCCCCTCTGAATTCCTGATTAGCACCCACCCCAAAGACATCTTGGCCCTGATAGACTGTTGTGTCTGTGTTCAACTTGAGTTAACCCGAAGGAGGGGGGCACCAAGCTACAATGGTAGAGAGGGAAGGAGGAGTAGGAGCGGGAGAGAGTGCGGAGCGAGTACCTTGGAATTCAGCAAGCAAGTCCATGGCCCAACAATACAAATCGTCACTCTTCTACCCTACTTGTTGTGCATAAACAAGTTTCTATTGTACTAGATCCCCTCAGATAAACATAGCTATCGACTCCAACTCCTTCCTTGGAGTGTTGAGGGATAACCAGCAAAAGAGATCCAAGCAGCCAAGGCCTCTGAACTTGCCCAGCAAAGCCCTAAAACCCATTGAAACCCAAACCTCCTCTGCTTCCTTGCACCAGAACAGAGCATGAGATGTCCTTTCCGTCTCTTCCTTGCAGTGAATGCAACACGGGTTCATCGGGATTTTCATGCGAAAGAGATTAGCAAGAAAGGGGATAGCTTCATTACATATCCTCCAGAGAAAAACTCTTAACTTTCTGAGAGAGAGGGGGGGAGGGGGGGCGATATTAAGGTTCCATAGGGTTTTCCACCAGCCGCCTACTCGAGAAGAGCAGGATCTGCATCCCTCACTTTCTTCCCTATAGCCAAAGAATACCCACTCTTGACTGTGTAAAGACCTTTTTTGTTGAAGTGCCATAATAAACAGTCATCTGTGACACTCAAGCTAACGGGGATTGATAATATAGCTTCCTTGTCCACCGGTGCAAAGGTCTTATTGATTTTCATTAAGTCCCAGCAGTGTCTATCTTTTTCAATGAAATTAGCTACCTTTACAGCCTTGCCAGAGAAATTAGTAGCTGACCTGAACGAGTGGAGGCATGGAAGCCAAGGGTCGACAAAAGCCAAAATATTCTGCCCATTGCCCACCTTCCATCTCAAACCTTTTAGAAGAAGTTCCCTACCCCACAAGATACTCCTCTAAACCGCTGAACAACCAGGCTTCACACTAACCTTCAGAAACTCCTCATCTTTGAAATACTTGGCCTTCAGCACTTTAAAAGCCAAAGAGGTTTGGTTAGTCACTAGTCTCCATGCCTACTTTGCTAGCAAAGCTTGATTGAAAGCCGACAAATCTTTAAATCCTAAGCCCCCTAGACTTCGGAAGACAAACCTTCTCATGGCTGACCTAACTAATCTTCCTCTTTCCCTCCTTAAACCCCCACCAAAAGCACATAATTAACGAGTTTAGGTCCTTTCAGAGGCTGAGGGGAAAATGAAATAAGCTCATTAGATAAGTTGGAACGGCTTGGGCGACTGCCTTAATCAAAACTTACTTTCCTCCCGTCGAAAATAAGCCTATTTTCCAACCTCTGATTTTATTCTAGACCTTTTCCATAATCTCATTGAAAGCCCTTCTCTTGCTTCGTCCTACCATAGATGGCAAACCTAAATATCTGTTGTGTGGTTGCACTAAATCCAGATTGAAGAGGTTCTTGTTATTCCCTCGGATTGAAGTAGAGGTGTTAAGGCTGAAAGTAAGACCCGATTTCTGAAGATTCATCTATTGACCCGTCGCCTTCTCGTACACCCCCAGGATCCTTTTTATCTCAAGGCAGTTTTGCATTATAACTCTGCAAACAGAATGCTATCGTCGGCAAACAAAAGATGGCTGATCAAATGACTACCTCTACGATCCCTAATCCCTAGTTTAATCACTTTTAATCATTTTAATAGTTGAATTTAAAATCACTTATTATACAGCTTGGTCTTTCAGTTGCTTGGGGCAAAAATGGACATATCTAATATTCTAATGTGGTGGCAAGCATTAATCTGCAAAAGCCTTCTCCTTCTCATCGTGCGGCTGGTTTTATTATTTGGGTAGTGTTAACTCGTGCCCTAACAACCAATTTATTTATATAAATAGAAAATAGTTACTACATTTATGGTAATAAGATAATAAATACAGTCATTGATATGTATGTTTATTTCTATTTATGGAAATAATTGGTTGTTAACCCGTGCCATAAGGGCACAGGTTAACACTACCCTTATTATTTTAAGGTCATGTGTGAGAAAGTAGGGATTGTTAAATGTCGGTTCATTCTTAGATTAAGAACGATCTTAGAGTATCTCTAATAGTAATATGGCTTGCATTTGAAAAAATGGTGATATGTTAACATTGTCAAGTTAATTGTTTCATATGTAGCATGTAACTAAACTTGATAGACATCCCAATGAAAAAAATGGTCTCTAAGAGCATCTCCAATGGTAATGTGGGTTGTGAAAAAATTAGATGCCACGCACAGGTAGGATGAACATCCAATTTGTTAAAAAATTCATCTCCAATGGTCTAGTACAACTTCATAATGAGGTGGCAACTTTTTTTTTTAGAGGTTGTCAACATGACTCTCTGATTTTAGAAGGTCTGCTGAACAGCCATCTTGTTGGCTCAGTCATCAACCACTCTTGTCTTCTACTTGATTTTATTCAACAATTCTAAAGTATATTTAAGGAGACCAATAATAAATTGACATGTCATCAAAATCATGTATTTTACAAATGAAGCATTGGAGACTTCTTTTTCTTTTGGATTCCTATTAAGTTTAGTTACATGTCACATATGAAGCAATTGACTTGACAATGTTGATATATCACCATTTTTTCAAATGCAAGTCATATTACCATTGGAGATGCTCTTAACTTCACTTGTAAAATACATGTTTTTAATGACATATCAATTTATTATTGGTCTCCTAAAATATACTTTAGAATTGTTAAATAAAACAAAGTAGAAGACAAGAGTAGTTACTGACTGGACCAACAAGATGGTTATCTAACAGATCCTCTAAAAAAAAGTTGTCACCTCAGTTTGAAATTGTACTAGAGAGATTACTTTGGAGATGAATTTTTTAACAAAGTGATTGTTCATCTTACGTGGCATCTAATTTTTTTACAACTCACATTACCATTGAAGATGCTCTTATATTTAGGAACGAATTGGCTCATAATCTTGCTTTTTTGGTCTTCTCTTCTAAGAGAAATAAAAATAATTTGTGCCAATAGTTTGTTTGGTTCTGGCTGGTTCCAGTTTTATTGTTTGCTAAAAATAAATCACTTATTATACACAATCCAATCTAATCTACTAATCTAGTATACTACATTAAACAAATGATCTATTATTGTACCATCTTAACCATGATCAATCAAAACCAACTTTATTAACAAATGAAGTCTGTCTAGTGTCTGCTGTTACACGAAATTTCGAAGAAATGCACAGACAAGCCCCTTATTTCCCCTTGCAATGAATAGAACAAGCGATGATGAGATTAGAACTTGGATTTTAGCCCCCACGGACGTAACTCGAACTTGGATTTTAGCCCCCAAGGTCGTAACTCAACAGATAGACGAGCTTGAGACTTAAACAAATGACTTTCAAATTAACGGTTCGAATCCTATTAATGGTAAAAACTTTAAAGAATACATAATCTAGATAGATAAATATTGTCTAAAAAGAAAACTTAGATTTTTGGCACCGTTACCTTGCAATCGATAACCCCAACCTGCAACCTATTTTTCGATGACCTATTTTTTTTTTTTCGTGTTTTAAAAGGAGTCATGTCAAGTGAAGAAGTGAAGGACACACCTGCATATCTTGTTCCGCAATAAAGAATTTATCATTTAAAATTAAACTTATGACCGAGCAGATAACATTTGAAAACTGATATAGCACCATCTTTAGAGACTAGTGTCATTTATTCAAGCAAACCCAATGGAAGCATTCACCATTGTAGAGCATTCAGTTTCTATGAAATCCATTCAAAGGCAAACCAACAAAAGAGAGACAGGAAAAAAGTTGCCAACTTGTTGAAATCCTGATCATAGTGCTCTAACTAAGAAATGTTTTTCTGATACAGCATGGTTCAGACTCTCAGACAAAACTCATCCAAAATTATTCAGAAAACGTCTTTGGGTCACATAAGATTACGCCATTCTACATATAAGTAAACTTATTAACTAGAAACAAACTCAACTGCTCGAATCCCGCATCACACTATGACCAGACTCGAATGCTTCAAACTCTAATAGGGTTCAACTGGCGTGCGGAAGTTTGCTCCGGCATAAACTGCTTCAGCACCGAGCTCTTCCTCAATTCTCAGGAGCTATATATATAAAAACCAAAACAAAACATTTGAGTTTGGTCAGGCACAACAGATTTCACAAATATTACAAAATTCAGTGTCATGTGTATCTTTCAAGCAATGGAAGATGCTAGGAAGGAGCCTAGAATGCTGACCTGATTATATTTTGCAAGACGCTCGGACCTGCATGGTGCTCCTGTCTTGATTTGACCCTGGTCATTAAAAAAAAAGAGGTGAGAACTTATATCATATTACAAAAACCTTGTGTAAGGCTTGCAAAGGCTTGCAATGGTCTCTGATACAGATTAAAAGTGCATATTACCGTGGCCAAGCCCACTGAGAGATCAGCAATGAAAGTATCTTCAGTCTCACCACTGCGGTGGCTGGCCATCACACCCCATCCAGCTTGCTTGGACATTTTGACGGCTTCAATGCTCTCAGTTACAGATCCAATTTGATTGACCTTTTACCAAACACCAAAGAAAATGCAGATTTAGAATTATAATTGAGCATGGGCAGGAAACCAATGACCTAATAGATATAGAAGAAGTTTCTATTGGTACCTTGAGAAGGAGGGCATTGCAAGACTTCTCTTTGATAGCTTTTGCAACCCTCTGCAAACAAAAATTAGATATGCTGAGTCATGAGTGGTTCCAAAAACAGAAACAAAAGCATAGAAAAGACCTGTTTATGGATGATGTACTTCAATCTATGAATAAAGTTATGTGAATCAAATGAAATATTTCCTCTGGAAATGATCCGAAAGACAAAAACATGTCCATACCTTAGGATTGGTGACCAAGAGATCATCTCCCACAATTTGAACTTTTTCTCCAATTTCACTGGTCATCTTGGAATAATGCTCCCAGTCATCCTGGTCAAATGGATCTTCAATTGAAACAATAGGATACTCAGAAACGAACGACTTGTAGAGATCCTTGAGTTCATTTCCTGAGATCTTTTGTGAACCATTGTTGTTCTGCAACAATAAAACAAGAAAAAGAAAAAAATATTACTACACATGGTGCACTTAAAAATTCTATCAGGAAATGATTAATCTGAGCAGGATATAATACAGGTGATATAGATGCAACCTATAGATAAATCCAATCTGATTCCCCAAAGTTGCATTCAATCTTAGTTACCATGTAACAGAAAACTTACCTCCTCTTTAAAGTTCAAATCATAGGTCTTATCAGAACCATAAAATTCAGATGCGGCGACATCCATTCCAATGACAACCTGACAAATATAAATAATATATTAATTTTGTTATCTTCTTATGCTGACAAATTGTTAAAAACCAAAAATGAATATAAAAAATAGTCATTGACGTTAAAACTCACTTGTTTAGTGTAACCAGCTTTAGCAATGGCAGTCTTGAGCAATTCAAGCCCTTCCTTGTTCTCCTGAGATTCAGAAAGCAATAATGTCAATAATCAAACTATAAACAATGTAAGAAATCACAATAGCAAGCAGAAGTACTAAAATTATCAGAATGAATAGAACTGTGATAGACCTGAATGTTAGGAGCGAAACCACCCTCATCACCAACATTTGTTGCATCCTGGCCATACTTCTTTTTAATAACAGCCTAAAAAAAAAGGTAATAGTAGTTAGCAATTGTTAGGCAAACTAAGGGGCAGAATGGACTTATGACAATGCAGGAGTTTTTTTATTTATTTATAAAAGAGGTGTTTGTATAAGACCTTTCTTCTCTATTACAGGAGACAAGAAAGTGAAATCTACTTGCAAAGATAACAAGAAAGGAATTAGAATTACTATATGCCCGCAACGGAACACGAACAGCATAACAGAGAGCATGCTCAGTTCTCTCAAAGGCAACGCAAGAGAACTTGATGACAATGCAGGAGTAGTTTTTTTTTTTTTATAAAAGAGAGATTTGTACAAGACCTTTCTTCTCTATTACAGGAGATAAGAAAGTGAAATCTACTTGCAAAGATGACAACAAAGGAATTAGAGTTACTATATGCCCGCAACGGAACACAAACAGCATAACAGAGAGCATGCTCAGTTCTCTCAAAGGCAACGCAAGAGAACTTCATGACAATGCAGGAGTAGTTTTTTATAAAAGAGATGTTTGTACAAGACCTTTCTTCTCTATTACAGGAGATAATAAAGTGAAATTTACTTGCAAAGATAACAAGAAAGGAATTAGAATTACTATATGCCCGCAACGGAACACGAGCAGCATAACAGAGCATGCTCAGTTCTCTCAAAGGCAATGCAAGAGAACTTTATGACAATGCAAGAGTTCTTTTTATAAAAGAAAGATGTTTGAATAAGACCTTTCTTCTCTATTACAGGAGATAAGAAAGTGAAATCTACTTGCAAAGACAACAAGGAATTAGAATTACTATATGCCCGCAACGGAACACAAGCAGCATGACAGAGAGCATGCTCAGTTCTCTCAAAGGCAATGCAGAGGAAATGCATGAAAAAGCTGAAAAACTTATCTTGAAATTATTATTATTTTAAAATGAAATAAAAAATACATATTTTTGTCAAAGATCCAACACAGCAGACCATGGAAGGGGAAAATTCTAATTAAATTATAATAATGTTGTGATTATGCTCCCAATATGAGACAGTACCAATGAATAGTGATCAAGTAAAACAATAAAACAAAGCATTAGATTATAATCACAACAACATGATAAAGCCCAAAAAAATAATCCTCTAAAGTTAAGATTGTACGCACCTTCAAATGGTGGTATACTTCCACACCCATCTTCATGGCCTCTTTGAAAGAGGAAGCTCCGACAGGAAGGATCATAAACTCCTGTAGTCAGTAGTGTATCAGAGACTAAATATAGAGAAGCATGAAAATCCTTAAAACATGAATCATAGAAATGTCAAGAAACATGCCTGCATAGCAAGTTTGTTTCCTGCATGTGATCCACCGTTGATCACGTTGAAAGCTGGGACAGGCAAAACCAACTTCTTGTTACCAGCAATATTGGCAATATGCTGCACTCAAAAACATCAAATTATCAATACAAGTCACTTTCCCAGTTCCCAGAAAAAATCTTCCATAACTCTGTAAACCTATCCTTAGACAATTTAATAAGTCTATCCAAATATATGATTAAAAAACAAAGTATTCTAATTGTAATAAATTAGGCAATGAATTAAAACACAAAACAAACCTTGTAAAGAGGAATGTTCTTGACATGAGCTCCAGCTTTGCAAACTGCAAGAGACACTGCCAAAATGGCATTTGCCCCAAGCTGAAATAACCAAATTAAATGCAATGGTCAATATACAACAAAGCATGTATGTATGTATATAGAATGGACACCAAATTAAAACCTGTCGGATACCTTTTGTTTGCACCAACCCCACTCATTTACAGTTCCATCAAGTTGTTGAACCATGAAATTGTCAATAGCAACCTGCTCAGTTGGGTCCTGTGTAAAATAATAAAAAGCATGCAAAATTCAGTTGAAGGAAATATTTCAAAGTTTTATAGGCTAATCACCACCATACATGATAATATTTATAAGTGCCATGAAACTCTACAGATTTAACTTATACTTCAGCTCAATTAGGCACCCAGATCAGATAAGCTCAAGTAAATTACAAAGCCATAAAATAAATGAAAAGGCCCTATAATAGAGAGCGACAGGTAGCAACGAACCTTGCCAACAAGTGCAGGGCCAATGATTGCGTTAACATTCTCGACAGCCTACATACAATGATCTGTGATCAGCACAAGGTACTACTGCTACAACAAGCAAAGCAGAAACCAAAATTAACAACTTACCTTCAGTACACCTTTTCCGAGGTAGTCTGAGCCTCCGTCTCTTAATTCGAGAGCCTCGTAAACTCCTGTAAACCAATGAATTAATAAAAAAAAACACAATTCATCCTGTAAACCAATGAATTAATAAAAAACACAATTCACTAAAAGCACAACAAATTCACTGCATATAATGTGTAACGTTTAACATAAAACCAAATTTTAGATTGTTCTTCAAAAAGTGAAAAATGACTGATAGATAATAAACAAAGAACCAAGTAACATACCGGTGGATGCACCACTTGGAACAGCAGCTCTAGAGAGGAAACCATCTGTTGTGGTCACATCGACCTGCACATAATCAACATCAACTAATTGAATTAATCAATCAACTGGATGCAACAATTAAATCGAACAAAAGACACAACTCGCTCGACAACCGATTCAACTCAGTGAGGTCACAAACAGTTTAGTTTTTCGATTACAGATGATTGAAACGAAATCAAGGAATAGCATCGTAACAATAGTATCGCAAACACTAAACAGACAGATCGGCGACCTTGAAATTGTCGAAAGTGATAAAGATCTAATAAGAAACAAACCTCGACGGTAGGATTTCCACGGCTATCGAAGATCTGTCTGGCTTTGATAGCGGCGATAGTAATAGCCATTTTTCGGAGATTGAAAGAGAGATCTAGAAGAGTTGGAGAAAAACAGGTGAGGGAAGAGTCGAGATTAGTAGGTAGTGTTGAGTGGGAGAATAGAGTGGGGGGTTTTATAGAGGATTGCGTTAGGTTTAGGCGTTTTTTATTTGGGGAAATGTCAAATTAGTCCCATATATTTTGGGTTTTGTAAGGTGTTGTCCTGCAGACTGTTTTTAGTCTGTTTTCAATCTGTTTTCAGTCTGTTTTCGTTTTTGTTTTTCAAAAATGATTTTGAATTCGTGTTCTGTAATCGTTTTTCATTTTATTTTCAAAATTCAAAAACAAAATGAAAAACAAAACCAGTGTTAAAAGTCGAAAATTTGAAAAACAAAATAAAGTCGTTTTTCTTGAATTTGTTTTTGATTTTCATATGAAGTGGGTCCCATATCATTAAATAAGTGGGACCCATATCATTAATAATATATATTTTTTCTTTTTTCTCACCACCAGACATCATCTTCTTTCATCTTCCTCTTCTACACTCTTCTTCTTCTTCCTTCTTCATTCTTTCTTCTTCCTTCTTCAAATAATAAAAAAAAAAACACAGATTGTTCATTTATTTTTTCCTTTTTCTCTTGAATCACGTTCTTCATTGTCTTCTCTTCCCATCTTCGTTCTTCGTTCTTCCTTCTTTTTCTTCACAGCCTCTGGTCTACTCTTCTCGTCGCCGCCTTTGGCCTTCTTATTCTTCGCCGGCGTCGATCTGCTCATCCCTTCGCTTGTCACGCGACCGATCGTCGGCATTTACTCTCAAAGCAACCGCTTGATGCTTCTTTGGTCCTGCACCGTTCTCCACCGTTAAATCCCACGCCAAAAACCCATCTCTGGATACCGCTGAAAATTCAAAAATAAGCACTAATTAGATGTATTTTTAACAGAAAAATTTCATTAAAATATGTTAATTTGGAAGTTTGTTTACCTAGTGTTGCAGATCTGAAAGTGGTCCGATCTGAATCCCTGATTTGGGAGAGATTTTAAAGAGTTTGAAACCTGATTTGAGATCAAAATATAAAATTAGAACAAATTTTATTGGTTAATTATTTAATCAATTTGTTTATAATTGTTATAATATTAAACAAAATGTAAAAATTGTTATTTCAATTTTCATAGTTTTCAGTTAGCTTACCGTACGCGTTTTTTCCGTTTTTATTTTCAAAATACGGATTCCAATAAATACTACCAGAAGCGTATTCGAAATTCAAAATGAAACCAAAAACACTGTTTTCATTTTCATTTTTTTTTTCGAAAAACAAAAACAGAAAACGGCTTGTAGGACGGGCTCTAAATGTTTTATATTTCATTTTCATTTTCATTTTCATCACTTTAGTCCTTATATTTTTTGCTGTTCCAAAATTCATCACTTTGGTTTTTCCACTAATCAATTCTGACTTGTATAATTATATATATATATATATATAAAGGCACACATGTTCAACTGACAAAAAAAAAAACCCTTCAAATAATTATGTAAAAAAATAATATTGTGATAAAAAAAATTAATATAGCAAAGAAAAATTAACATTTTTTGAATGAGTAAAAATATAATTAATATCATATAAGAAGGCATTATGGGTAGTAATTAAATAGCAACAATTGTAAAATTGTACCTTAACATATTTTAATCATGACCATTAAATATTTGGTCAATGGACCAAAGTGATGAAAGCGAGAAAACCATTTAAAAAGATAACAAATCTCAAAAAAGGTGTAACTTGTGTGAATTTACCCCCCTTTTATGGCCTTTAATAAAAACAATGGGCTCATCATGTGTTTGATTACCATGGGGAACATGGTTTTAACTTTTAACTGACTTTCTTTTTCTACTTTTCTTGGTGAAGAGGTCAAGACTTCCAAGTTTGAAATGTAATGTTTGCTTTTTGTCAGAATAGTAGATATGTCCCAATGATTTTTTTTTTCTTTTCCTTTTTTATAAATAATTAATTTTTATACATTTATTGTCATTAAATACCTTAATATAGAGGCTAATAATTATTTAAAGGAATAATTACCCGATGGCCATCAATTAAGTGATACTATCAAAATTGCCATTAAATTAGGATTTTGTTTACAAAATGACCATTTTTAATGAAAAGTGTGACACTAATGGTCATTTCATCCAATGAGTGATATTTTAGTAAATAAGGGGATAAAATTAATTTATTTTAAATATTTGTTGGAAATCAATTTTTTCTTTTGTTTTTTGGAATGAATAATTATATTTAGTGTGTATATATGTATAGCATATCTCATATATATATATATATATTAGAAGATTAAGACTATAAAATCTAAGAAATCTAAAATACAAAGAAGATATACGTGTATTGATCTAAACCATTAATATATTATTGATCCAAAGGCTACAAAATCGTGTCAAAAATTGTGTGTGTATGTGATTTGTTATTGAGCATCATCTATAATCTATATATATATATAGTGAGTCTCTCATAAAGAATCTCTTGTTTTAATTTCGGTAAGGACCACCATAAAATCACATCGATTTGAATGAATTTTGATTTGAATTTTTTGTGTGGATGATATGTTCATTGAAATCTACCTATGAATAAAATTTTAAAAAATTTCAAGTACTAAAACTATTTATACTGATTTGTTTTAAATAAGAAGGCATCGAAAAATGGATGAACTATAGGAAAATTCAAGAAAAATAGTTCTAGAGCTCGAAAAATTCTCAAATTTTATTCATATGTAGATTTCAATGAACTTATCATATAGATATAGTGAGTCTCTCATAAAGAATCCTTTATTTTAATTTCGGTAAAGACCACCATAAAATCACATCGATTTTAATGAATTTTGATCTGAATTTTTTTATGGATGATAAGTTCATTGAAATCTACTTATGATTAAAATTTAAAAAATTTTCAAGTACTTAAACTATTTTCACAAATTTTTTCTAAATATGAAGGTATCCAAAAAATAGGTGACATATAGGAAATTCAAGGAAAATAGTTTTAGTGCTTGAAAAATTTTCAAATTTTAATCATAAGTAGATTTCAATGAACTTATCATCCATACAAAAATTCAAATCAAAATTCATTTAAATCGATGTGATTTTATGGTGGTTCTTACCGAAATTAAAATAAGGGATCACTCATGAGAGACTCACTTATCATGAGAGATCCCTTATTTTAATTTTGGTAAGAACTATGATGAAAACACATTGATTTGAATGAATTTTAATATGAACTTTTTTTTGGATGATGAGTTCAATGAAATCTATATATGAAGAAAATTTGAGAATTTTTTTAGCCCTATAACTATTTATCCAAATTTTGTTAAATATGAAGACATTGAAAAATATGTGAAATATAGGAAAATTCAAGAAAAATAGTTCTAGTATTCAAAAAATTCTCAAATTTTTTTTATAGGTAGATTTTAATGTACTCATCATCAACAAAAATATTCAGATCAAAATTCATTAAAATCGATGTATTGTCATTAAAGTCCTTACCGAAATTAAAATAAGGGGGTATTATCACTAAAGTCCCTACTTTTTCATGAATTGTCACCTATTTAAACGTCTTTGCCATATTAGTCACTTTAGTCCCTTGTTTTTTTTCAAAATACATCACTTTAGTCCATTTGACCAAAAAACCAGTGGTCAATTATAATAGAATGTATAAAGATACAATTTTACCCTGTATTGTTATTTTTAAATTTTTAATTTTAGTCCCTCTAATTTCAATAATAGTTGGTCAACCCCTGAAAAAATTAAAATGTTTCCATCAAGGATCGAACCTTCAACCTTAAGGTTAAAAGTCACAAGCTTCAACCAACTAAGCTACTCTAGCTCAATGTTGAAGGTTTGTTGATTTAAATGTATATGTAGTTATATAATTTGTTTAAACTAATTTAAATCTGTTTATATAATTTATAATAAACTCATATTTAATAATAATATGTAAAAACATATTTATGAAAATGAAAAAGAAAATAACAAAACAAAAGGAAATCTAGAAAATCCAGAAAATCAAATCCTGTAATTTTTTTTTTTGCTTTCTTTTTTTGGATTTTTTTTTCAAAAAATATATTATTTCAATTTGATAAAAATAAAAAAAAAAATCCAGAAAATCAAATCCCATAAATTGAAAATTTCTTTTTTTTTTCCTTTTTTTCCTTTTGTTTTGTTATTTTCTTTTTCATTCTCGTAAATATGTTTTTATATATTATTATTATATATTAGTAAAAAAATCCAAAAAAAGAAAGAAAATAAAAATTACAGGCTTTGATTTTAAATTATATAAGCATATTTAAATTTGTTTAAACAAATTATATAACTATATATATACATTTAAATCAACAAACCTTCAACAATGAGTTAGAGTAGGTTAGTTGGTTAAAGCTTGTGACTTTTAACCTTAAGGTTGAAGGTTCGATCCTTAATGAAAACATTTTAATTTTTTCAGGGGTTGACCAACTATTATTGAAATTAGAGGGACTAAAATTAAAAATTTAAAAATTACAATAGAGGGTAAAATTGTATTTTTACACATTCTATTATAGTTGACCATTAGTTTTTTGGTCAAATGGACTAAAGTGATGTATTTTGAAAAAACAAGGGACTAAAATGATTAATATGGCAAAGACGTTTAAATAGGTGACGATTCATGAAAAAGTAGGGACTTTAGTGATAATACCCCTTAAAATAAGGGATCCCTCATATATATATATATATATATATGTGTGTGTGTGTGTGTGTGTGTGTGTGAGCTATGCTATACGTATATACGCACACTTAATATAATTATCCGTTGTAAAAAAACAAAAGAAAAAATTTATTTCCAAAAAACATCTAAAATAAATTAATGTCATCCTCTTATTTACTAAAATGTCACTCATTGGATGAAATTTGATAGAATGGTCATTAGTGTTACACTTTTCACCAAAAATTGTCATTTTGAAACGAAATCACAATCTAATGGTCATTTTGATGGTGTGTCACTAAATTAATGGCCACCAGAAGTAATTATTCCTTATTTTAACTATATAAGTTGTTTTTATACTATACAATTTTTTTTTAAATCATATAAATTTGTTTAAACCTTAATAATAATAATAATAATAAACTAGACTATCTATCCATCTATCTAGACCATATATTTTTCTAGAGCATTTTTACCATTGGTAGGATTCGAGCGCTAACTTGAGAATCATTTGTCCAAATCCCAAGCTCGTCCATCTATCAGCCGAGCTACGCCCTTGGAGGCATTTAAACCTTAATAATTGATTAAAGCTATCATGGAAGACATACCCTTGGCTAAATTAAATTAGATAAACAATTTGTAGTTATTAATTAATGTGATCTACAAGAATTAAAAGTGTAACGTAATTTAACATTCATATATTATTAAAAATAAATTTAATTCAGTCCATTGAATAGTATGATTGATATAAGGGTAACAACTCAATCCTCTAAAATATTGAGCAATTTAGTTAAAAATAATAAAAATAAATCGAGCAATTTGATTTTCCAATATATGAATCGAAATCATGATGTTAATGAAACCAATTAGGTTCAAAATTAACCAGTTTATATACTAAAATAAATAAAATGAATTTCTTAATTAATTTTAAATAAGTATCACCACATAAATAAAGAATTTAAAATCAAAGAAATACTAGACATCAAATTTATATCTCATTTTCTGTGATATAACAATTTAATTCATATAATATGTGATAAATTAAAAAAATATATATATATTAATAATATATATTCTTTAACAATTGATACATCTTTCCTCAAAAAAAAAAAAAAAAAAAAAAAAACAATTGATACATCGTAAATTGAAATAAAAAATTAAGATACCTAGCAATATTGTTACTAGAGCTTCCATTTCAACCGCTCTAACTTTCAAAACAAAAGCGTACATAATTTTATTTTTAGCTATCAGTATGAACCAACACAAAAACATCTGTGAACTAAAATAATATTTTATTGTCTAGAAGTCAAATATAAATTTAATTCGTTTTTTTTTTTTTTTTTTAATACTTAATTGTCTAGAAGTCAATTATTAAATTTAATTACTTTAAAAAAGAAAGTATTAAATTTAATTCGCCAAAAATGAAAAAAGGGTTGGGTTAGGTGTACGATTGCTTTCTGTTGACTATTTTAGTAAAACTGAACATGCATGTCCTCGTCACGCGCATGCTTTTTTACAAAAGAGAGTTCAAACTCGAACTAAACAATGAGGCATATGCTATAGTTTTGAAGAATGAGGGACGGTATATGCTAGTTTTGATTTGAGGCATCTTTGAGGGTTGACCACACCGCTCAGTCACTTACCAGTCATCAGTCACCACCACCTACCCGCATGAGTAATGACATCAACATTTTTGCAGGCTTGCAGACACCATCTTAATTTCGTTTCATTTAATTGTTAATTATTATATCACCAATCACCGTCTAAGATCTGCGTTTCCTTAATTGTTTTTCTCAATCACCACTGACTCGGACTCGACTTATATTCAGGACCACTTTTGCCTCTTATTTTCTATTTAAAAAAAAAAAAAAAAAAAAAACCTTATATTATATATTGCACATAAATTGAAGACCGAACCAAGAGTAATGTAAAATTCTTCTCTGGAAGCTCTTATTTTCGTTGTAGCCATTGAAATTGATACTATGTTTAGTAGGAGGGAGGGACAGGGCCGGCCCATGGGGGCAGTAGTAAACCCAACAATTTGCTGGGGCCCCCAAATGGTCCATTCTCCTTTTTCTTCTCTTGGGGCCTCAAGTCCAATTAATTTTAGTTTAAGAAGGGCCCAATTTCAGACATTGCTTTGTTTTTTTTAATAAGACTCAATTATCCATATCTAGTTCAATTTAATATAAATAAACATCAAAGCCCAATTGAATTCTAGCATATCAGATTTAGTTTTACATCATTTGAGTCAAAATTATCTGAGTCCAATTGATTTTATATATATATATATATATATATTTTTAAAGAGAGTCCAATTGAATTACTAACCTAGTCAAAATCGCCGCCCACTCTCTCCATGACTTTGTCGACCGGCTTCCTTTCTCATTTTGATTTGCTTCCAAAAAGTGTGTGTCTCACCTCTCAATGTCTCCTTTCATTTTATTTTTGAAAACAGTCCACCATTTCTTGTAATTTACAAAATCAATTGCTTTTATTTTTGAAGTATGTGTTGAATTTAGTTATCATCTCTCACCTCTCAATGAAGAATTATTTATTTAATTTTTTTTTATGTTAATAATAATAATTTTAATATGGGGCCCCAATTTTTGTTAATATTATTAAATGGCTTGGGCCCCAAAATATCTGGAGACGGCTCTGGGGAGGGAGGGAGGAGAACTCCAATCCATTGTTTGGTCGGAGAGACAAGAGAGAGGAAAGGAGGAGAGGAGGGATCTCAACTCCTTCCGAATCCACCAAAACCATTCCTTTCATCATTGGACGAATGAGAAGAAGAGTGATCTCATAAGCGGAAAGACAACATAACCCTCCCATTTTTTTACCCTCCAATTTATATAGTAAATTTATAATGTTATCCTCTTCATCCCGTATACTCTCTTTCCTTTTTAATTCATCCATCCCTCATACCAAACATAGCCGGAGGGAAAATTTATATGATAGTTAATAATTGCGTGATGTCATACAATGGAGTTAATTCTTCATATTGCTGGGTAGTTTTTAGAGCATCTCTAATGTGGAGTGCCAAATTTTACCATAATTTAATGTTAAAAGAGAATTTTAAGGAATATGTTTACACCAAATTTTTATTTATTTTTTATTTTTTTCATTCCAATGTAATCTACCTCACTTTGGTGTAAATAGCATATTTAAAGAATATTATTTTAATAAATATTTATAAATATTAATTCATTTCTATTAGTTAAATTATACGATATTAATTAATTTTTGGGTTAATATTAACAACCAACCCTGACCTTTCAACTATTGTTGGATGTATAGGTAAAGATGTGTTTATTTTAACAACCTCTCCTGAATTCTAACGGAGTTAATTGTTCTGTTAAGTGGTAGGGGCAAATTTGTAAATTCAAAAGCAAAATAAAAAGTAAGAATTCAAAATAAAAAAATCTATCCCTTTTATCTCCCTTTCACACCAATTCACGGCCTCCCTCATCAGCTATCATCCAAGTTCCAACTTTACAATCTCAATCCCCATCTCTATATTCTTTCACTAACTAGGCATAAATCTCCAAATCAAAAACAAAATCCTTAACAAAGATAAAATCAACACAACCGAACCATTTAAGCATCCAAATAAAACTCACCCACATCAACACAAAACCCACAACATCAAACATAACAAATGACACAGAAAATCTATTTTCTCTCTTCTTCTATCAGTAATTTTTTTTCCTGATCATATTTGATTATCTTTCTACTACATTGAACATTCTGGAAAAATAAATTTTTAAAAAAAGAGTAAAAACTTGATGGCAGATCTCCACCGTTCGATGGCATCGCGATCTGCAAATCACAGCCGTGCGATTGAGATCATTCAATCTGACAGTGGAGGCATGCCATTTTCATCAGGTGGAGATATGCAGATCTCAGATCTCCATGACACGATGAGGATGAGGAGGACGAAGAGGGAGCAGACGTCGGCGACCTCAACCATCGTCGACTCCATCATCAATAATCCCACCGTCGTCGACAACTCAATCGTCGGCGACTCCATCGCCACACATCACCTTCAATTTTTTTTTTCTTTTTGAGTTCAACAACAATAATTAAACACAACTGAAAATCCAACTAAAACCCACTCTAAATCAAACCACAAAGAGAATTGAAATAGAAGGGATAGAGAGGATGGAGAGAGGCGGAGATTAAAAAAAAAAGGGAGAGCCAGAGATGAGGGACAGAGGGAGGCCATGAAAGAGAGAGATAAAAGGGATGGATTTTTTATTTTTTATTTTTAATTCTTTCTTTTTATTTTGTTATGGAATGTACAAGTTTGCCCCTACCACTTAACAGAACAATTAACTCCGTTAGAACTTAGGGGATGTTGTTAAAATAAACACATCTTTACCTATACATCCAACAATAGTTGAAAGGTCTGGGGAGGTTTGTAATATTAAACCTTAATTTTTTTATATAATTAATATTTGTGTCATTTTAAAGATTTCAATGAGATATTTTCAATTTTATAATTTTTTTTAGAATAAAGATTATTATAATACGGATCTCAATCACTTGAATGTTAGGGACCTAGCTTATAACAACAACAGTAATAATAAAGGACAAAATTCAATAAATTGAAATGGAGCTATCAAAAAAAAAAAAAAAGGAGTGTAATTTACGATAATTGGATTTTAGAGACAAGGGGAAAAAATGAAAATTAAAAGATAGTTAAATGAAAAAAATAGAAAGAGTTTTTGTATCCATTGGGGTTGATTGATCTTCATTGACACAAGGGTTTATTTATTTATTTTTTTTTTTTTTACTATTGGTAAGGTTCAAACCGTCGATTTGGAAGTCATTTACTCAAACCCCAAGCTCGTCCATCTACCAGTTGAGCTAAGCTCCTGGAGGCTTCACAGAGTGCTTTGTTACAACTTATATACCTTGGGCATGTGTCTTACATGGTTTCAAAAAGATACCAAATCTAAAGCCTCAAAAACAACTATCAGTCAATTTCATTGTTTCAAATTGAGCCACATACAAAACATATAGAGGGAACGCAGTCAACAAAGTATTGTGCCCACACCAAATCAAATAGATTTGATTGAGAAAAGGAAAGTGAGATTTATTATTTTTTTTTTTTGAAGAGAGGAAAGTGAGATTTAAAAAGTTAGTATACAACAACTTTTGATAGGGAGGTCCCAATGAGACCGGCACATAGAAATTTTTATAACACAAGCTATGGAATTAGGCATGATTGAGAAAAGAAAAATTAAAAATTAAAAAGCCGCTCAACTGGTACAATGAGACCGGCACATAGAAATTTTTATAACACAAGCTATGAAATTAGGCATGATTGAGAAAAGAAAAATTAAAAATTAAAAAGCCGCTCAACTGGTAGATTGATGAGTTTGAGATTTAGACTTTGGATAAATGATTCTCGGTATAGAGATGGATAGATAGATATGGTAAAAAATAAAATGAAATTAATTACATATGTTAGTTTTTGATAGGGTGGTCTCAAATATCAATCATAGAAATTTTCCTCCTCTACAATTTAGTAAAAGAATACTTTTGCTCACCCCCCTTCAAGGGAGATAACCATTACCCTCCTCTTAAATGGATGACATGTGTCATAGAGGAGTAAAGTTTTAGACAATTTTACCCCTCCATAGACACATGTCATGTGATGGGAGGGGGTAATGCTTACCCCCTCGAAAGGGGGGTGAGCAAAAATGGATTCATTTAGTAATCAGTTGATAGATCACTTGCAGTCTTACAGATGGAAATGGGCCCTATGGCAATAGTTTCGACTCACGACCTAACATGAGTTTATTTTTGCTCAAAGGAGGTGAGCATTATACCCCTCTCCATATATTGTCAAGTGTCCCAAAAATTAATTAGCATTAACAAATTAATTATTACATATTTTATATAATGTTATACCAATTTTACCCCTATTTCTACATATTCATTTTTTTTTTTTTTTAAAAAAAACATCATCATCTGATCATCAACAATATATCTCCAGATTCATTAAATAAATAACAAAACAAACAAACAAACCATCATCAACAATATCATCTATAGATTCATCTCTAAAAATAAAAAATAAATAAAAATCATCTCTAGATTCAATCAAGCAAACCAAAAACACACCATCATCAACAACCACACCATCCCTAACATCAAGACTAAACAACAACCAAAGGTGCAATAGTTGCAATCTCTCTCATTAAATTTTTGAATGTTAGTTTTTAATATTTCAAACCATCAAAAAATAATCTCTCACTCTCTCATACACGAAACTGAAATCTCTCACACACAACCAACACTGAACAAACATCTCTCGCACGCTCTTGCACACAGCTAGGTTCGACCCATAATTGGAATTGAACCAGATCTAGGTTCGAACTAGAACACAGACCGAGTTTGACCCGATGTGAAGAGAGAGAGAGATGGAAAGAAAGAGATAGAAGGAGACAGAGGGGGAAGATAGAGAGGAGATGTTGCGGCTATGAGGAGATCAAGCTTAGGGTGGTGGTTGGTGGCTAGGGTTTTGTCTTTGAGTGGTGGTGGGGTTTTGGTGTTGGAGATACGATGGAGAAGATGACAATTAGTTTATAAATTTTATTTTATTGTTTTACTTTCATAATATTAGTCATTTTATCAATTAAGTGATTAACCGCTGATATTTTTTTTCTTTTACATAAATACTTAAATAGGGGTAAATTTGGTATAACACTATAATAGTTAATTTGTTAACTCTGATTTAATTTTTTGGACACTTGACAAGATATGGGAGGGGGGTAATACTGAGCAAAAATGAAGAACTTTTCCATACTAAAGTTGTAATTTTCATGCTACAAGCTTACAACTACTTGAAATCGTTTTACAATCCGAATCAAAACGTTGTACATTATATGACAAAAGAAGGGGTTGTTCAGTAGCCATTTTCAAGGATGTTTTTGTTTTCATTTTCCAAAAACAATTTCGAATTCACAATCATTGACCATTTTTCATTTTGTTTTTTAAAAACAAAAACAAAATGGAAAAACAAAATCAATGTTAAAATTGAAAAACATAAAAAATATGTCTAAGATATGTTTCATATATTTTTTTTTTAACTCATTTTTTTCTCTCACTTTTTTTGTTCTTCGTTCGTCATAGGTTAGGTGGTCTTCTTCTTCTTCTTCTTATGCTACTCTTCTTCTTCCCCTTGTAAAGGATAAAGGATAACTTGTTTAATTTAGTTTGTATCTCTGTATTTATCATCGGTTAAATTACTTGGATTTATCTCTTAGTCTTTAAGTTCACTTGAACTATGCTTTCTCAAAGCCATCAATTGTATTGTATATGTATCTCACGAATACCTACAATGATCAATATACTGAAAATATTTTCATCATCAGTTTGTATATGGTATAAGAGACCTAACAACTCAAAAGAGTCAAAGATCCAACAATGGCCACCTCTGCTTCCTCTTCCTCAAACTCAGTAACTGTTATCTCATCTTCCTTATCTTCTCATGACATCACGTCCTCTTCAAACACCATAATCTCCATTAATGTATCAGCCCAAGCTCCTTTGAAATTAACAGCAATGAATTACTGATCCTGGAAGCTACAGTTTCACACACTTCTTGACGGCTTTGATCTCATGGGATTTGTTGATGGCAAACACCCATGTCCACCGGCCACAGTCACAACCGATGGAGTTACCACGCCAAATCCAGCACACTATATTTGGACAAGACAAGATCAACTTCTTTTGAATGCTATTATCGGATCCATACCTCCATCTATTATTCCTTTTATTGCTTCGGCAAGCACCGCTCATGTCGCATGGTCTGCACTTGCCAATACATATGCAAAACCTTTCAGAGGACACATTATGCATCTAAAGAGCATTCTCACTAATGTCACGAAAGGCATACAATCCATTACTGAGTATCTGCAACATGTCAAAAGCGTCGCTGACGAACTAGCCATGCTTGATGTCCCAGAAAACCCTGAAGATTTAACTGTGAAAATATTGAATGGTCTTGGAGATGAGTTCAAAGACATATCATTCGCTGTTCGTGCCCGTGACTCCGTAATTTCCTTTTGAGGAATTACATGAGAAATTGATTAACTTTGAAGCAGTTCTGAAACATGAAATCACAAAGGCTCTAAAGCTCCCTATCACCGCCAATTTTGGTGCTAAACCCAACCCGAGCGGCTACCAATCGGGTCAACATCGATCCTACACCACCAACAGAAATTTTCAGCCAAACTCACACCACACCAGGCCGGTCACCACTCCACCCATGCATTCTACTCAAAGAGGTTCTTCGAACTAGTCCTACCAGCCCAGGCCTTACCGTGGGTTTTGTTAGTTGTGCGGAGTACATGGTCATACAGCCAAGCGTTGCTCCACCTTCACGTTCGCACCGACACAGTCTCAACCTCGTACAGAACAGCCACCACGCCAATGGCAACCTCGTGCCAATTTCGCTGCTCCAAATCCCTCCACTCTTGACTGGTTGCTCAACTCCGGTGCATCACATCATGTCACAACTGACTTGCAAAATCTGTCCCTATATTCTCCCTATAATGGTTCTGACGATATTATGATTGGCGATGGCTCAGGTTTGAAAATCACACATACTGGTTCTCTCAAATTACCCACTCATTCTTCCTTTTTTATTTTTTTTATTTTTTATTTTTTTATTGTCCGATGTGTTATGTGTGCCTCATATGAAGCAAAATTTAATATTTGTATCCAAGTTCTGTGTTTCTAACCAGGTTGTTGTTGAGTTTTCACCCTTTTCGTTTGTTGTGAAGGATTTTCGCACGGGGGCGCGACTTATGCAAGGACAGATTATGAATGGAGTCTATGAATGGCCGTCTCATGCTCAGCCCAAGACAGTTCCCATAATCGCCTTTTCCAGTACAAAAGCCTCCCTGTCGGATTGACATCACCACTTAGGTCACCCGTCGTAAAAAATAGTTTTTACGTTAATATCCACCCAAGCCTTACCTGTTGCTTCGTTAAATAAATCCAGTGACCCATGTGTTGCATGCAAGTGTAATAAAACGCACAAGTTGCCCTTTGCAACTTCGAGCGTTACTAGTTCCAGGCCTCTAGAGGTTATCTACTCTGATGTTTGGAGTTTGCCGATTGTTTCTAGAGACGGTTTCAAGTATTATGTATTGTTTATTGATCACTTTACTAAATACTTGTGGTTGTATCCATTAAGAAATAAATCGGAAGTTCATGCCGTGTTTATTCGTTTCAAATCATTAGTTGAGAAATTCTTTGGTTATTCTATCAAATCTTTTTATAGTGACAACGGTGGTGAATACATCTCCTTAAGAAACACACTAGCAGGTCATGGCATATCTCACTTCACCACTCCTCCCCACACGCCAGAGCACAATGGTGTTTCTGAGCGTCGTCATCGGCATATTGTAGAGACGGGTCTATCTCTTCTCTCTCATGCCTCTCTACCGCTCACATTCTGGTCTTACGCAGTCACAACAGCTGTCTACTTAATAAATAGGATGCCCACACCATTTCTAGACTTAGCTTCCCCATTCGAAAAAATATTTGGTATTCGTCCGTCATATGAAAAATTTCGTGTGTTTGGGTGTCTCTGCTATCCTTGGATTAAACCATACAATCGTTACAAACTTGAACTTCGTCCTCGTCCTCCTCTTCTTCTTCTCCATGAGCCGACGATGGAGGAGGATCTCACCTCCTCCAACGTTGGGAGCTGCCGATATGCTGCTCTTCTTCCAATTGTTTTTTTAATTTTTTTTTTTCCTTTTAAAGATTTTAAATTCATTTTTTAAAGTAGTGGATAAGGTTATTTTACATTTTTTAAAGTGTTATTTTTAAGGGATAAAAAATTAACACTTAAACCGTTTTTCATTTTTTAAAATGTTATTTTGCATTTAATTTAGATTTTTTTCAAAAAATTCTCGTTGCAAATAAGGTTATTTTTAAGTGTTTTTGCAGATGAGGTTATAGTAGTTTGTTGGATTTTTCTATGGAGTGAATTTGACCAATGTAAATAAAAAAGAGGTTTTTTTTGTTGGAAAATTTTAAATTATTTCATTAATTTTTACTCAATAATAAATTCTGATTTAGTTACTAATTATTTGAAATTAATTATTGTCAAATTTTGACTTAGTTGATAATTATTTTGATTATTATTTTTTGGTTAACTTACCGGACATGTTTTTAGTGTTTTTATTTTTAAAATATAGCTTTCAACATATGTTACCAGCCGCATTTTTTAATTTTGAAATTGAAACCAAAAACAATGTTTTCATTTCCATTTTTCTTTTCGAAAAACAACAAATGATAAACACTTACAAATTGCACCATAAACTTTCGCTACAATAGAAACTAGAAGGTCATGAAACTCTATGACGACAAGATTTCTCTTTTATCATCATATTAAACAGCCACCTTCCTATAGTGATAGACATTGCTTGAGAGAACTACCAGCAACATTAAAAGAAACTATGATCATATTGACATATTACATTGTTGTAATAAATTCTTCAAATATTTATTTAATATTTTATTATTATTCTTGAGGCATACCTCTTCATAATATCTTCTGCATTTCAAAGTACAATTTATAAACAAAAAAAAAAAAAAAAAAAAACACCGATTCCATGTCCGAATTTCTTTAAAAAATAGTAAAAGTCGGAAAAGTAAGCACTGCTTTCTATTTCTTCCACAACAAAAAGCATATTTGCATATGATAAATCAACACATCAATTTAACTAAAGAAAGCACAGGACAAACTGAACTCTAAACTCTTATCTAGTTGCTCCTGGAGGTCACTAATTATACACTCACTATCATTAGATGAAATAGGCTGCTGATAATTCTAAACTAGTATTCATCGGATATCATTTCATACAAATATTCAATCTAATGAATCAGGTAGTGCATATCATCGTGTCATGTCATATGCAATGACACTCGCAGACAAGCAAGCTACCTTAATACCGCTAATCAATGCGTATTATACACAAAATGAAAAATAGTAAATGGAACTTTACCTTTTCGACAATCCAGCTCAACAAAACCTTAAACCAATTATATCAGGACAACCAGTCTAACTAAAGGTGTAAATGAATCAAGAGTTTATCATCCTGTTCGAGCTCAGTTCAATTCGTCTACAAACATTATTGTCTTATCAAGTTCCACCTCATAGCTCACTAAAGAAAATAAATGATATAGTTCATTGATTTAGCACAATCAAAATTATAAGATCACTATTTAAGTTTGTATCTGAATTCCAATTCAAGCTCAAATTAATTCAATATCTTACGGAACAAAGTTCATGCCTGAATTTTGAATCCCCATTAAGCTAATATTTTTGGCACAAACTCAAAAGTCTTTCATTCGGCCAAGTTAGATAAGCTAAACACTCAAGTATCCTGCTCGGCTTATTTGCACAGCTGAAACAGATTCTATCGGATAGATTACGTAAATCAAACATCTAATACACAAGAATGCTTGGTTTCATTTCAAATCAATGATCCTATTCTCTCTATATCAAAACTCATCCCCCCAACACATGTCCATCTAATTAGCCTTCTTCTTTCCTTCTCTTATGCAACATAATTCTGTCTATACGTATGTACATATTGCCATATAGGGCAGGAAATTGGTAAATGGTCGCTGACATTAGCTACTATATGATCAATGTAGCAACTTGCTAAGAGAAATATGAGCCTGGAGTACCATCACAATCCATATTCAGTAGCATATTCAAGACGAAAGTAGTATAATTATACTTGGTCTACTTGGTTAATTATAGAAACAAACAAGAACAACCCATCACACATCACTGCATCAGAATCAGAAAATGAATAAAGGTCCAACAACAGACCAGCAAATAGTTAATTTGGCACATCAGATAGCTCTGATTCAAATGCATTTCGATCAAGCGAATGTTTTTCCAATTCAGCTCATACAAAGCAAAACTAACAACAAAAACGTAAAAAAGATTCAAAATCCTAAAACCACATTCAACTTCTAATGATCTTTATTATTAAACTCTATCAGTAAAGCTCACCGGAATCGGAATTAAAGCGCTTTAATCATATCTTCAGCACCGCTGAAAGTAAAAGCGCCGCCTTCCTCCAAATTGGCCACCTTAACGACGCCGTCCTCCGCCAACAGCGCGTACCTTCTGGACCTGACACCCAATCCGACCGGCTTATCGCTCAAGTCCAGCTCGCACCCAATTGCCTTCGTGAACTCTCCGTTACCGTCAGACAACAAAAGTACTTCATCGTTGATCCCTAAATTCTCCTTCCACGCTTTCATCACAAACGCGTCGTTGACGGAAATGCAAGCGATGGTGTCAACGCCTTTGGATTTTAGCTCGGCGGATTTCTCGACGAATCCGGGGAGGTGCTTTTGAGAGCAGGTGGGAGTGAAGGCGCCGGGGACGGCGAAGAGAATGACTTTTTTGTTGGACGTGAGGGAGGAGATGGTGGTGGTTTGGAGCTCGTCGGCGGTATCGAAGTAGGAGAGGGTAGCGTCGGGGAGCTTGTCGCCGACGGAAATGGAGGCGGAAATGACAGGGGTAGTTGGGTGGTTTGTTTTGGTGGAGAAAGGAAGCTTGATGGGCTTTGAGAGTTGGCGGTGGAGGGATGTTTTGAGGGGGAGGAAGGAGAGGGATTTGGGAGAGAGGAGAGAGGCCCTGGTAGTGGTGGTTGTGGCGGCGGAAGAGAGGAATCTGGACATGGTGAGGGAGGTTGCCATTGTTAGTGAGCGAGTGAGTGAATGAGAAAGGAAGTTGAGGGTGAGACAAATGACGAATGTAATTGTGGTTTGGGCGGAGGGAACGAGTTAATGAAAGGTTGGAGAGAATTGTAGAAGGAGATGAGGGTTTGTTTGTATTTGGAGACTTTTCCTTCCCATTTGGGCCTTGGGGGACAAAATCTATGGAGTTCACTTTAGCTCAGGTTACCCCTTCTTGACATGTGTACCCCTCTCAAAAACAAGATAGTTGTATATAAAGGGGTAGATTTGTCCAAAAAACCTTAGGGCAAATTTACCCCTCTATGTACATATGTGATATTTTTGAGAGGGGGTAATGCTCAGCCCCTTTAAAATGGATTCAAATTTATGAAGATCTTGCAACAAGGCCAACGACTCGAATCTTAAGTCAACAACTCGAATTTTACCAATGTTAAAAGTTTTTAAAAAAATACTTGGTTTAGAATTTAGATAGATAGATATGGGAAAAAAAAAAAAAAAAAAAAGAAATTAAAACGAGGCCAACATTCGGTGATGTTAATAAATTAATTTTTGTTGCAATAAAATTAAGGGTGAAATTCATTTTAGTCCCTCTAGTTTGACCTAATAGCCAAAGTGGTCCCCTGGTTTTGAGAATTATCTTGACAGGTCCCTCTAGTTTCCAAAAACCTGGATTTTGGTCCCTACCGTCCAATTCCGTTAGGGTTCCATCAGATCATTAAGGGTATAATGGTAAAAGCAGAGTTAATTGCTTTTTAATTAATAATTTCAATTAAAAACGATTAAAAAAGTGATTTAATAAAAAAACTAATATTTTAAAAAATCAAATAAAATAAAAAATAAAAAACTCTCTTTTATTCTTTCATAGTTTCACACCTCTCTCTCTCATCTCCAATTCACCACCACCCACTCATCTCTTCATCACCTACACCACCGGACTTATCTCTCTCTCTCTCTTGATCGACCACCACCACCACCACCACCAGAAACCACCGCCACCATGCCGAACCTGGATCTCATCTCTCTCGCCATCACAATCAGAAGCCACCGCCTCCGCCACCGAACCCAGATCTCATTTCTCTCTCTCGATCGACCACCGCCAGAAACCACAGCCACCACCGCCAAACCCGGATCTCATCTCTCTCGCCACCACCATTAGAAACCATCGCCACCGTTACCTCCACCAAACCCGATCTCATTTCTCTCTCTTGATCGATCTCATCTCTCTCGATCAATCGATCTCATCTTTCTCTCTCGATGTCGATCAAATCTGTTCACGGGTTCAATTGGTTTTTTATTTTTTTCGATGGCCGATTCAATGGGTTTCTTGGTTTGGTGATGAAGTTGGGTTGAGGTCGGTTGGTGGCTAAGGTCAGCAGGTCATTTGATGAACGGATTTAGGTATTGGGAGGTTTATTGGGAGGTTTGATGAACTGGGTGTGGATTTGGTAGTGGTTTGGATGGATTTGTGGTGGTTCTAACCAGATCTAGGTTTGGCTATTGGGAGGTTTGATGAACTGGGTGTGGTTTGGTGTGGATTTGGTGGTGGTTCGAACCAGATCTAGGTTTAGGCATTAGGAGGTTTGATGAATTGGGTTGGGATTCTGGGTTTGGGTGTTGGGAGGTTTGATGAACTAGATTGGGTTTCTGGGTTTGGGTGTTTGTAGGTTTAATGAATCTGGTTTCTGGGTTTGGCCGTTTGGGTGTGGATTTAGTGGTGGTTTGAGTGGATTTGTGGTGGTTCGAACCAGATTTGTGTTTGGGTATTGGGAGGTTTGATGAACTGGGTGTGGATTTGGTGGTGGTTTGGATGGATTTGTTGAACCCAGAACTGGGTTTGAAGATGATGATGATGATGTTAAATTAGGTGTGGGTTTTGTTTTTTAATGAGGTTTAAAGCTATTTTTTTAATTAAAAAATAGAAAACAAAAATCAGGGGCAACAATTTTTTTTATTTTTAAATATAAAACAAAAATCAGGGGCAGCAGGGTCATTTGACCCTCTGACCCTGTCAGTTTACTCTTTTTTAACGGAAATTTTAACAGAAGGACTTAACGAGATAATTCTCAAAACCGGGGGAGCACTTTGGCTATTAGATCAAACTAGAGGGACTAAAATGAATTTTACCCTAAAATTAAATAACATGTAATTAAAACATAAATGAGATGAAAGAAAATGAGAAATAAACTAACATTATATAACGTGAGATGAAGATGAAAGAGGACAGAATTTTGTTATTGCCTTTTGTTGGGAAGATTTAAGATTACAAAAAACAAAATTAATAGTGCTAAACATATTTATAGAAGAAAATGACATCAATACTAAAAGCATGTGTCATGTTAATCTTTGTACCCTTGCTATATGTTGTTGTGTCTACGATCCTATTGCCACATATTTGTTGAGTTGTCAATTCATAATCTTGCCATTTGATGACCTTGGAAATGATGAAATCAAACGGTGGATGGTGGTAAATCCACACTCTTCCATAATCTTCTAAAATAATTTTCATATTTTTTAGAATCCATATCATAAAATAATGTAACAAAATAGGTAAAATGAAGAAGAAGAAGGAAATTACAGTGTTTGATTTTTATTTTATTTTTTCAAATTTTGTTTGAAGATAAATTTAATTGATTAATCAAGATATTTACTTTGAATTAAGACAAGGGATCCTATGAAGAACAATTACTTATTCATAATTGTAAGTGAGATTTATATATAAATATAATATAATTAAATAAAAAAGTTAAAAATTAAGTGAATGATAATAAAGAATTATTTTTTTATTTTAAATTCATAGAAATACGTTAACTGTGAATAATAAAATTCACTTATGGAAGGCGTGCAAATACAATAATTTATCAAGGGAGTTGCTTTTTATTCATAGTTAATGAACTCATGGCCTCATGGGTCATGCCATTGCTATTATCTCATTATCATTAAAATCATGATATTTACGTCTCTTTAAAATTATATACCTCTTCGGTATGTTTATCCTATTAAAAAATTTAATATAATTAAAATTCGTTAATACAATCCACTTAATATCAAAATTATCCTTTTTATAATTTTTTCTTATAACAAAAACTCTACTGTTTACTTAAAATTTATGATTATTTAAAAATGTCGTTGGCTTTTTCTTTCTTGTGAGTTTTTTTTTTTTTTATAGAACAAGGAATGAATGGATTTTTTTTTTTAATAAAAATAAAAGCATAAATGGAATTAAGTTTAGATTTGAAAATTCCTTTTACTCTGATTATTTTTGTTCCATCTCCTCCAAATACATCACCCAATCTTTTTATAAACCACGTTGTCAGTGCTAATCTCTTTTGAACTAGTCGCCAACCATGACGGTTAATTTCCTCTTCCATTCGTTGGTTTATAGATTTTCATTGTTTCCTCTTCCATTTGCTATGTTGGACCAAATGGTTCAATTTAAGGAGAAAAGTAGAGTGAGAGACATGACAAATAAAAAGATAATATAAATTAAACCATGAGCTTTGAGAAGAAAATACTGTAAATAAAATTGATAATGAATGTTGCCAATGGCCTCTTGCCAATGTGGTATGACCCTCCTAAAGAGAGGCTCCACCACCAAGGTTCAAGAGCCAAGGCATGCATGAATATATGCAAATTTTCAATGGCCTTGTGTGGGTGTTGTCCCACCAATGTATGGGTGCTCTCTCCTCGTTCGTGGGAGCCCCGGTCTGGGCTACGCTAGTAAAGCATAATCTCATCGGTCCCGGCAGTTGTTGTATTGAGCTTAGATGATAGGTTGGTTCACATGAGGGAATATTATATAAGAGCATATTGAAGAGCCCGAAAATCTCTAGTTGAATTTTCATAAGTCAGTGGGCACTGACAATGATAGAGTGAAAAATAGTAGGGTGTGCACTACGAGATCCTGTAGAAAATTGAGAAAGTAGAACGGAGCAAGAGGGGGCGTCCCGTTGGGGATTCTCCGATGCTCGAGTTAGACAATTTATCAATAAATAAAATAATTTCGAATCAACAATTAAAATGAATAAAGTCTAAATCAAACCGTAAACAAAGCTATCGAATCTTGGGTGGTGTCGTTCGAAAGGCCTTATGTTCGCTTGGGCTGAATGTAGAGTCAAGACTACAATTGATAGATGTGGTATGCTCATTGATCCTATCGAGTGCTTGTAGAGTTATCGAGTGTGACTAGAATGTGGAGTTTGAAAGACTGGCAGAAGATGAAGCATGGCCATCGTCGGATGAGTTTTATATAAAGTAGAAAGTAGGTGTTGGTCGAATGGACTTGCAAAGAGTACCAATTAATTGAAATGAGATGATCCCAAGTCAAATGGACTTGTAGAATGGGTGATGGCTGAGTGGCCTTGTAGAATGTGATATAATTGTATGATGTAATTGTATTACACTGAACTGAGATGACCTAATTATGTCTTTTGTTTCCTCATGTGGGAGTCAGAATCTCTCCCTCTTTATGAAATGGTGAGGGCTTTTTATAGTTGTTGGGAGGTGGAGCAACTGAAGCTTATCCCCTTTATCTCAATAGGATATTGTCAACTAAAATATTTGAACTATCTCGAGAATCTCGGAGACTTCAATGTAACCAACACACTTGACTTAATCATTGTAGACTTGTTCAAGGCTTGCAATTACATTGGACCCACGTTGGAACTGTTTTTATCTGATTGTGCTTTCTTTAGTAGATCGTCTGGCTCTCAATTTTGGATTTCCAAAATTGGGCCTTAATATTTATTGTGCAATTTTTGGCTACCATAGTTAGCCTCTCACTCTCTAAGTTGAAGTCTTCAAGTTAGAGAGTGGATTATTTCGATCGAACTCTTGCATTGAATGGTCTATAAGACAATCGTTGGTAAAGTTGAATAAAAAAAATCATGGATTAGATTATTTTAATAGCCCCATTCTTTTGTAATGAATTCCTAAGAAGTCGTTTGAGTTTAATTATTTTTGGCTCATCGTAGAGCGCTTTTAGAGGCTCTGTAGAGCCTTTTTATGGCTCGTTGTATAACATTTTTCAAGGCTTTGTAGAGCATTTGTTGTTGGGGATAATCCTCTATTATAAACCCGATGAACGCGGAATCGCCGTGCCTAATATACGCTCATAACTCATAGCAAATAATAACGTCAATAAGCAGAAAAATAGATGAGAGAGAATAAAACAATCACAACACAAGATATACGTGGAAAACCCAAAACGGGTAAAAAACCACGGGCCGTCAGGACGACAGAGAAAGTTCCACTATATGATAAATTGTTACAACCATATACTCCAGGATTCTCTCTCACACCTAACCCAAACTCCACTCACAAGATCCTCACCAAGAACCCCACAATATCCCCTAGGTCTCCCCTAAATATCACCCACGGATCTCTAACTAGATCCACCGATATTCCCTTGGATCCCACCTCGGATATTCCCTTGGGTCTCCCCGGATCTCACTCACACTCTCTGATGTTTACATGGTGTTCTTTTTGCTCCACAGTCTTAAAAAACTAATAACATAAATATTAGGACTATTTATACTAGTTACAGGGAGTTTAAAATAAAAGGAAATCCTACTCCTAAACGTACAAGACTTACTTGTTCCATATAAATACTATTTCCTTTTATGACAAGCCTTCTTGTAGGGAGTAAATCCTTTTCCTTCAAGCACAAGAACTTCCAGAAACAAACTACTTCCTTTTCCGCTGAAGATTTCCCGTTTCACGTATGCTTATGATTGACTACGATTCGGGTCACGGTTGTACACCCGTTTCCTAAACCGTTACAAGTCACCTTAAATTATATCGCTCAGAAAACCGCGATCCATACGTTGAAACAAATTCTCATTCAGTTCTTCATGATCTTCAACCTCCCTCAAACTACACCATTCCATCTTCCAAACGTATCCCACGTCTTCAGGAAGCTCCACATCAGTTGAGTCTTTGTTTGGTTCACATTAGTTCATTTGAGAATACAAGCCAAAACTAACATTTGTTGTAGCTCGTTGTAGAGCGTTTTTTGAGTCTCCGTAGAGCACTTGGTGTAGCTCGTTGTAGAGCGTTTTTTGAGGCTCCGTGTAGAGCTTTTTTTTTTTTTTTTGGCTCCATAGAATGCTTGTTGTAGCTCGTTGTAGAGCACTTTTTTAAGTTCTGTAGAGCGCTTGTATTATCTCAAATATCATGCTACAGCTCGTCGGTGACGAAAAGCAATATAGTTCAAAATTTGTCACACTTTAATCATCACTTGGCTTTGATCTTTTTAGCTAGTTGTGGGGTGATAAAATGCACACTCAAGTTGTAGTTCGCTGGAGTATCGTAAATTTACTCTTAGCTTGACATAAAATTGTTGTTATTGGTTGCTCAACGCAGACCAGTGGTTCATTAAATAAACAAATTATTAATAGTAAAGTACTCGACAGTAAAATCATGGCAGCAATATTGACTATCAAAGATCCGTCTAAATTTTCACTTGATAACAATAAAAAAGAACATGTCTGAACGGATTCGAAATTTACTAATTTTTCCCAATTTTTGTGGTTTGTTTTACTAGCACTTTGGAGAATTGGGAATGATTTTTTTTTTTTTTTTTGGTCTTTTCTCGTTTTCCTTTATTGAAGGAACCATCAACGTAATTAGTCTTGTAAAAGCATTTATTGGACACGCAACCTCTACTTGATTTCAATAGAGAGTTGATCGTATTTGGAGGAATTGCGAGGAGTTGTACTGTGTATGATTAGACCGTCCTGGAGTGCCAATATCTAAATTGCTTCTTGGTTCAATCAAATTTTCTGTATATTTACATCAAAAAGACTTTGACAAAAAAATATTGTTAACGCAAAATAATTTATCACACAATGATTCATTTGGCTTTTTATTTTTAAGGAGCAAAGAGAGAAAGCGATGCATGAAAGATTAAAATAATTTATTAATCTGTCTCACGGTCACAAATAATTAAAATACTTGTCTAATTTACCGATTACTTGATGGTTAAACGAAGGTAGTCTGATGAGTGCTAGTTGAATCTCGAGATCCAATCCTACAAATAAGTTAGTTTTGCTAAAACGATTATCAAGGCCCCATGGTAGGCACCAAACTGAAGAGCTCGAAAATCTCTAGTTGAATTTTCGTAAGTCGGTGGGCACTGACAATGGTAGAGCGAAAAATAGTAGGGCGTGCGCTACGAGATCCTGAAGAAAATTGAGAAAGTAGAGCGGAGCAAAAGGGGGGGTGTTCCGTTGGGGATTCTTCGATGCTCGAATTAGACAATTTATCAATAAATAAAATAATTTCGAATCAATAATTAAAATGAATAAAATCTAAATCAAACCGTAAACAAAGCTATCGAATCATGGGTGGTGTCATTCGAAAGGCCTTATGTTCGCTTGGGCTGAGCATATAGTCAAGACTACAATTGATAAATGTAGTATGCTCGTTGATCCTATCGAGTTCTCGTAGAGTTAATGAGTGTGACTAGAGTGTGGAGTTTGAAAGATTGACAGAAGACAAAGCATGACCATCGTCGGATGAGTTTGATACGAAGTAGAAAGTAGGTGTTGGTAGAATGGACTTGTAGAATGGGTGATGGTCGAGTGGCCTTGTAGAATGTGATATAATTGTATGATGTAATTGTATTACATTGAATTGAGATGACCTCATTATGCCTTTTGTTTCCTCACGAGAGAGTCACAATCTCTCCCTCTTTATGAAATGGTGAGGGCATTTTATAGTTGTTGGGAGGTGGAGCAACTGAAGCTTATCCCCTGCATCTTGGCAGGATATTGTCAACTAAAATATTTGAACTATCTCGAGAATCTCAGAGACTTCAACGTAACCAACACACTTGACTTAGTCATTGTAGACTTGGCCAAGGCTTGCAATTGCATTGGACCCACGTTGGAATTGTTTTTATTGGGCCTGATTGTGCTTTCTTCAGCAGAATGTCTGGCTCTCAATTTTGGATTTCCAAAATTGGGCCTTAATATTTATTGTGCAATTTTTGGCTACCACACATATTAATTGTTAAAAGTGTATTTATAATTCAATTTTATAACAGTTTTTTTTTTTTGTTTTTTGTTTTTTTGTTTAACTATTGAAAACGTTTGTGTGTTTGAAATTTGAATTTTGTTAAATGCTATAAAACGTTTTTGTATTTAAAAATTGTGGTTAATTGCTAAAACAGTTTTTATTTGTTTTGATGGTTGGTTTTAATTGTTTTTAAATTGATTTTCAGTTATGATTTTCTAATCCTATAAATAGTGGCTTTGCCTCATTCACAAAGAACAACAACAACATTTTGAAAACAACAAAAGCTCTAAGATATAATTTTAAAACAAATTCTTGAGTGTTCCGAGCAATCTTTGAAAGAGTTTGAGCATTCCGATTCTTCCTCGTGCAAAGAAGTTCCGGGACAGAGGTGATTCTGGGCTGTTTTATCCTGGGAACGACATGACAACTTTGGAACTGCTTGCATAATCAGGACAGAGCCGCGAAACGTCTTAAAGAGAGCGACATTGTCCGTGACTCAGCCACTTTCCAGGTTTTTCTATTCTAATTATATTTTGTACTATTTGAAATATTTTCCAGCAACAAAATTGTTTATATATATATATAAATAATTTCCATTAACAAAGTTTATTTTTGAAATACTTTTCAACAACTATTTGTATTGAAGATTTTTGCAGCAACATTAATTATATGTGATCGTAGTTTCAATGGTTCATCTTTGTCAAAAATATCACTTGAGGTTAGTATGGGAATTTTAAAATGTTATTAATTTGAGGGTATACTTACAATTTTAAAGGGGTGTAAATATCGTAACTGACAAATGGGTGAGTGAATGTCTAAAAGCCCAAGGGAGGCATCTTTATTTTTGGGTCTTCTAAGGCCTCAGTATTAGTTATGTTTCGCATTTGAGTGATATAATTGAAATTAAACCCTTTTAAAAAAATAAAATTGAAATTAAACCGGATATCTTTTGAAATTTTGTTTTGTTTTTGTTTTTGTTTTTTTTTTATTTAAAATTTTATTTTGTTTTTAATGATATTTATTATTATTATTATTATTTTGACAATTTATATGATAATTTTATTCTTAATTAAAATTACCCAAAAACAAAATTCTAAACATAATATATACCAAATTTTAATTAATTTTAAATTTAAAATGACTTTTTTTTTTTTCAAAGTATTGAATCTTAATAATTTTTGAACTATATATCATTATATTGTATTGAAATTTGCAATAATGGTTTAATATTAATTTCACGGGTTGAATTTTGTCCATTAATTTATGTATAAAGTGTATAGCTAGGGGTGAGCAAAAAACCAATGAACCGAACTGAACCGATCTAATCAGTTATTTTTATGATTTTCTTATGCTGATCGGTTCGGTTCAGTTTATTTTTTTGAAAACCGAACCGAGATCTAACTTGTATATAAAAAAACCCTAGTTTAATGTTCAATTATCCATTAAACTATGAAATGAAAGTTTGTCACAGTAGATTTTTTTTTTCTTTGTTCAATGCATAAGCAGGTCGTAAACTTGAAGCATATTAAAACAAAAAATAAATAATTGATTAGCAGGTGAAGATTGAAGTTGGTTTAAAATCTCAATGTCCAAGTTGGGTAACAAAATTAAGTGCATACCAAACAAAAAATGGGACATCTAACATCTTCCAAATTCCAATTTAAGTATCTTATGAAATTTAATTATTTTAAATTAAATTAATTTCATTTATTTATATTTTATTATTTTTAAATTTTAGTAAATAGGAATTAGAGTAACAATATCAAACGGGGAATCGAGGACCAAGAGAAACCGGGGTGCTCCCCCGAATCATCCCCATTTCTCACAAACAATGGTGGGGTCAAAGAATGGGGACAAGGAACCACCATCGTCCCCCGTTTGACCCATTGACATCCCTATATGGGATGCCCAACTAAAAATATTTATTTGTCATAGTCATATGCAAATATTATTTTCTAGTTTCCATGACTCAATCATTTTTTCTTTCCATCGAAATTGAAGAAATAGTAAGAACCTTCAATCCATTTTGGGGTCAATTGTGCTGTGTAGCAGTAAACGGATAACATTGAAGATGATTCAAATCCTGATCAAAGCAGTTACTAGTCATTATAATTTTTACTACCCTGCAGTTGCATTGTCCAAACATTTTTCTGTTTGACTTGTTTTTCGGCTCCATAAATCAAAAGGTTGTCTTTGTTCAGAATTTTAGAAGTCAGATATCATCAACATGGAAATCTGAACAATCTGACATGTCGTTTTCATCTTTGCAACTTTATTTTTATATTTTGGATTAGTAAATAGCGCTGTACAGTGGCGGACCCAGAAATTTTAACCAGGTAGGGCACTCGAATAAAATAACAATTATATAAAAAATAATGAAAATTTAAGATCCAAATAAAATGAGGTTTTTTTTATTAAACAAAATTGAGTTTTTTTATATAAAGAAAAATTGATGGTATAATAAAATTTAGGGTATAAAATAAAACAAAAGAACACTTATTTAAGAAAAACTAAATAACCTTATATTTAAAAAGAAATAAAAACAAGAAACACAATATGAATAAATAAATAATAACAAGAAAAACAACAAAAATTACAATCTAATTTTATAATAAGAAATTTTGTTTTGTATTTAATATGAATTCACTTTAAATTTATACAAAATAATTAATTAATAAATATTACTAGACATGTTTTTGAATTTTTATTTTTCTAATTATTAGTAAATTATTGATTTATTGATTGTAAATAAATTAAAACTCTAAAATAAAGAGAAATACTAAGGATAAAAAAAAATGATTCATAATAATAGGTGGATTATATTAATACAATAAATTAAAATTTGAGATTTTAGTGTTTATTGACGGGATGTGTTAGATATGTCAAACTAAAACTATTAGAAATAATAAAATTTCAAAATAATAATATATGATTTAATAAAACATAAAATTAAATTAAGTAACCATAAATTGAAGGTTGTTAAGAGGTTGGAAAAGAGAAAGAGAATTATTTTATTTTAGAAAAAGATGATAATTTGAGAAATAAATTGGAAAAGATTGAAAATAAAAAAGATATAAAAAAACTGTTAAAATGATAAAAAATGAAAATGTTGGGACTTGAACCACCATCATCATTGTTTGTGGGAGTAATCCTACTAGCTGTGCTAACAGGTTATTAGTGTAACGTTTGTGTATTATTACTATATATATGCTAAAAAATTCAATTTTAAAAAAAATTTGAGGTAGGGCACGGGCCCCACCTGGTCTGTACGTGGGTCCGCCCCTGGCGGTGTAGTAAAAGTCCCTTCCTAGAGCTGATCAGGCGCTGTCTAGTCCCTAGTCGGCAGCTCGCTAACTGCCCAGTCGTCCTAGTTGGTCAAAGTTGGTGACTAGTCGCCGTTAACCAACTAAGTTGACTTTTTTTTGATTGACTTAGATGGAATTTGATTGAGTTTATTAGATTTTGTTTAGTTGTTTTGGAATTTGATTTTCATTTTGAGGTGCAATATATGAAATGGTATAAACATTTACTTCAATACAACAATAAAAAATATATTAAAAAAAAAAATTCTGATATCCCACCGGCCGACTTTCGGTTAGATAGGATAGATGCTAGGTGGTCGCCCGATTAGCGCCTAATGCTTTCTGCAACGCCGGTAAATAGTAACCCTTTGAGTGAAATGGGTTTAGGTTACAGAATTCCCTTTATTCGCAGGCCTACTCTGCGGATTTACGGCACCATACAGAATCATTAATTTCTAGGCCAAATTCAATAGTGTATCATTATTGATCCACCAATCTTTGAATCAGTAATTAAACTAAAGGTGACTAACTTGCCAAAGAATTGGAAGATTTCATTTAAGAGAAACAAGTGGAAAGTGTCGAGTACCAGAGAAATTTATTGTTTTATCAGGAGCTTCAAATGGGAAATCCAGCCATCCAGGATTTCCAAAAGCAAAAACTTTAAACCATTGTCTGGATATCAAATTGCAGCACATATGAGCTATTGTACGGTTTTTGGCTTCTATAGATCTAGTTTTAATTCATGTATGTGAAGTTTATTGCATTTTCTATCAATTTATTCCCTTCCAAGCCAAAAAAAAAAAAAAAAAACCACAACAAAACAGTAAAAAGAACCAAAAAAAAAAAAAAAAATCTAATTCTCAGAATCTCAAACAATCCATTCAAAGATGTTCATCTATCAACTTAGGCTCTGAACCCATATTGAACTCTGCCTTTCACTTGATCCTTATCTTGTTTGTATAATATGCATTTTCCAATGATATATTCACAAGAGAAACTAACTTGTTTCAAGTCATGCCCTCCTCGAATTCTTATGGTCAACCCTAAAAGAAAGAATGACCTCCTTGACGTCTCTTTATACAAGCTAAAGCTGCAACAACAAAAAAGAAGAGCTCACGCTACTATGAACACCACATATAACGCACAGGGCGATCGAATAGCCAAAAGATCGAATTGCATTGACTGTCGCTCAACTAAGAGTGGGGGATGAATGTGCCAACGTAACCAAACCCCATGATGAAGAATGCAATTGCTTGCACATAAAGGTAAATGAAGAAGTGGTTTTTTCCAAAGGCAAGGTCATAGCTGCCGCAGAAGAAGAGGTAAGCACCAACACCAAGTTCTAACATATGGACTCTGTTTACATATAAATGCAAAATAGCAAAGGCAGGTCAGGGAAGTGTAACATGCAAGTGTAATGGCAAATTAGGATATGAAAACGTATGCCATATTTATATACCTGTCTCTGATCCTGGATCGGGGTTTCTTGGGGGCTTTTGTAGTCGTTTTAGCCTTGAGAGCATCTCCTAGTTTCTCGGTGACAATCCATTCATTTACACGACCAGCCTCTAGCAGGCCGATGAAGGTAGCCTTTGTCCGGTGCAGTGACATTACATTCTCAAACAAGATCCAGAAAATCACTAGGTGAAGTGATCTGCAATAACAACAATTCCAAATCATTTAAGTTCACTCAAATCTTTAAACTATAGTTTGAATTTCTTCTTTGAAGCAGGGCAGCTATTTTGCTTCCAAGCAAATGAATCAACCGAGCAGAAGTGTTGGCAGTTGTCAATTGTCACACAAAAATAATTTAAAGAAGCTAGTAGAGTACCAAAATAAAAGGTTCTATCAGAGTTGATTGTTGTTCTAAATTTAGAGAAATGAATCAGTGCGTCTAGTTATGCGTCCAATCAAAATAAATCATGTAATATGAATAACCAATAACATAAGAGATTCAAAAAAGCTAGTTGAGTACCAAAATAGAAGGTTCTATTAGAGTTGATGGTTGTTCTAAATTTGGAGAAATGATTCGGTGCGTTTGGCTTATGTGCAGTGTCGGCCCTAGGCTGGTGCAACAAGTGGCCTTGGGCCCATAAAGAAAATGGCCAAAATTTGTTTAATAAGATGTCTAGACAGACCTAGTTTTAAGCTTAAATTAGTTTGATGAGATGCCTAAATAGACCCAATTGCTAAAAATAGGCCCAATAATAATAAAACAGTTTTTTTCGCCCTAAGCCCCTAAGATGTTAGGGCAGGCCCTGCTTATAAGCCTAATCAAATTAAATCATGTGATATGAATAAGTAATAACATGAGAGATGCATGTCATATGATACATTTATAATATAAGTGGGTTGGACTTATACGTCTAGAAACTGTTATCTAAACCGACAATGACAACGGACAGGATCATTCAATTATATGAAAGAAGACAAAATTAAACAGACCTTGGGGTTCCAACTGCATTGAGGATGGTGATGACAGAAGGAATATAAACGGCAGCCCACTTGGGGACCTCAACTTCAGGAACCAGAACAGTTGCCGGTAACACAATACAGTAAAAGATAAATGTAACAAGGTGTGCTACGATCTTCCTGACCATGAAGAAGCTATAGATCACATGGACCTTCTTCCACAAAGTTACTCTCTGTTTAAACATATCAAAGTGTTAGAGCTACTTAGTAAATTGATTTTTCATTTCACTTACTGATTTTTGTCATTTAAATTTACAAACCTTGTTTCTAATAATCTCCATGACCATTTTCCTGAAAAGATTAGCAGGACCACAAGACCACCTGTGCTGTTGGTAGCGGTAGGCCTTGAAAGTACTAGGCAATTCATTTTTCACCTGTAGAAAACAATAAATGATTCACTAGGTAACAAATCACAAAACCCTTGTGTTGAATTACTATTATGACAGTTAAGTTGGGTGAATTATGGATGAGAAAGGTTAGAGATTCTTAAATGAGACAGCGAAATTAGGTAACCTTTAGATCACCAAGATACACAAATTTCCAGCCTTTAAGACTAGCCCTAACAGCCAAATCCATATCTTCCACTGTGGTCCTATCTTTCCATCCTCCAGCTTCATTGAGAGCATCAATTCTCCACACACCTGCCGTCCCTGTATCATCATCCATCCACTATGGGGTCATTTATTATTATTGGTTTTGTAATTTTGATGTAGTTTCTAATAAGCTTTTACCATTGAAGCCAAAGAAGGCATAAGTGGAGGACCCCACTTCTTGTTCCACTGTAAAATGGTAATCCAAAGACATTTCTTGCATTCTTGTCATCAAACACTCGTCAGAGTTCACTGCATGCAAAAAACATCCCCGGAAAAATAAAATCAAACACTGTCATGTCACCACTCACTACCTTAATTAGCTGGCATCGATTTTACAATTTACAGAACTAAAATATTATCATTACATGTAAACAATGATATCAAGGAAAGAAATGAATAACTGTCGCCTGTCGGTCAGTATAGTAGAGAATAGAGATTTAAAAATAAATAAATAAATAAATAAAAAAACACTTAGAAAGTGACTGCAGGAGCACGAGGTCCACCATTAAGATAGCACATGCAGCTGCCGGGCATATTATAAGACAATTGTACCCCTCAAATATGTTACAAAGTCCAAACATGCCCAATTGGACCTTCTTTTCTGTGCTGTTTCTCTACATTTAATTAGGAGAAAGATTTTTGCCAGACACCCACCCAAAATCTAGCACTTTCAAACCAAGTAAATTCGAGAGGCTTTGCAGCTTTTTCAGCCAAAAGTGCTTTCGGTTTCCCTACCAAATTAATGGTTTCTCTTCTGGGTAGCTCTAATTCATGGGTTATATATGTCAATTGTCAACCCACTAACACTATGCTTTTACAAAAAGTCTTTAATGTTATGGCATGTGACATGACAATGTTTTTAATGACACTTTACATTTCTCTTTAATTTGATGGATATTTATAACTTCCTGATAAAGTTTAAATACAGAGGAACTTGATAATTTTAAGAGATAATTTTCCTATAAAAAGTTGATCATAATAAGACTATAAGAGATCATCAAAAGTTAATTCAAATATAATGAGTTTTTCTCGGTTAGGTATATAACTGTGAGTATACTTATTGCACAATTATCTACCTCATCACTTTTTATCATGTAAGCATTATTTGATCCAATTGTATTGCTTTTTTCGATAAAAAGTGATGAGGTGGATAACTGTATTATAAATATGCTCACAATTATATACCTATCAGAAAAAAAAAACTCCAAATATAATAACCAAAGATGGCCTAAAATTTGAAACCAAACTTTTTCCAGAAAACCTAAAGCTGATAAAGCCGCGTCAAATGAAATGAATTAATAATTGCCCATTTTCATGTGCAAGTTCAACACTTCCAATCTGTTTCAGACAAATTCGATTAAAAACAATGAGACAAAACGACACCTGAACAAAACGTTTTCATCATTTACACATTTGCGTTTTGGTTTGTCTCGTGGGTCCCATGGACTAAAGAACCAATAAATAATATGCTAACGTGTAGAACTATAGAGATGTCCAGCGAGGATAGACCCATGAATTGGGACCCACCTCAACCTTCCCTCAACATACCCACCGACAATATTAAAAACAGTTCCTACTTATTACACTAACCAAAACCAGAAAAATAAAAGAAAATAATAATAACAAAATCTATCTAATTTAGGGCAAGTGTGAAGTGTGTAGTCACAAACTCACAATAAACAAACAAACCCAATGATTTAATTTTAGTGGAGAAAACAGAATGTAAAAACTAAAAAGTGCGATTGATTAATTAATTAATTAAAAGTGGGTTTTTTTTTTTTTTAGTTACCGAATTTCCAGCGAGCCTGAACCAGAGCAACTTCAGGGTTGTGGACAAGGAAGGGAATGGAGCGCCAGAGAAAGTCAGGCTCTGGTTGAAAGTCGGCGTCGAAAATGACAACGTAATCGCAGTGTTTCACGTAGCTGCGTTTCATGCCTTCCTTTAAAGCCCCTGCTTTGTACCCATTCCTGTTGTCTCTTATCTCATATTTGATGTTTATTCCTTTGCTAGCCCATCTCTGGCACTCTAGCTCCACCATATCCTTCATTTTCATGCACAGTCAAACACAACCCACATCACAAATTAATGGTCGATTTCGATTTCCAAGAAAAGATAATAACTTGATGGGGAAATAGCTATTAATGTTGACCGCTAGGGTATACCTTGATAGTTTGGTCTGTTGAATCGTCAAGGACTTGAATGATGATACGATCAGACGGCCAAGAGAGTCCACAGGCAGCTCCAATTGAGAGTTGATAAACCTGCATTAAAAATGTACATTAGAACTTGAAATCAAGTCATAAACAAAGAACAAAAAGGAGAAGAAAAGGACCTCTCTTTCGTTGTACATAGGGATTTGAACGAGAACCATGGGATATGATGAATTACCCGACTCAACATCGTCTTTAATTGGCTCCCATTTGTATCTCTTCTCCGGTTTTCGACCAAAAAGCTTAACCAAGACAATGACAACGCCCATATAAACTCTCTCAACGAATAGCATTAAAGACATGACCATGCAAACAAAGACTGCAACTCTCAATAATGGTACAATCAATGGTGCTTTGATTTGATCCCAAAGCAATTGAAATTGCATTGATATGTCACCTCTAGCCCCTTCAAATGCATCAGGAAGAAAGGTGTTTGTAGATAATTGCTCCATTTATGATTTTTTGTTTAGTAAAAACAGAGTAAAAACAGAGGAGAAGCAAATGGGAAGCTAGAAACAATGTTAAAAGAAGATTGAAAACGGTTCTTGAAGGAAGCCCACTAGATCTGCATGGATTTAAAGAGCCTCCTTTGCCAAAAGAGCAAGAATATTTCTTCTTTTGTTTTGTGATTTTGCTTCTGAGGTACGCAAAAGTCAAAAATGGAAGTTGCAGAGCTGGAATGTCAGTCACTCACTGACTCATAACCCAATTATTTTTTTCCACAAAAAACTTGAACTAAACAACCACAAATCACAATCTATCAAACCCAGAAAACTCATACATTACACCAACAACAACAACCAACACTTGAAAGGTCTATCGAAATAATTTCTCTTGCCAAATAAAAATACCTTATTTTTTTCTGCTTCTGTAAACAGAGGAAAACAGAAGCAGAACAATGTATATATACAAGTTCAAAACCAGAGATGAGAAATGGAAAAAGAAAACAAGAAGAGCAAGGAGAAATAAAAAGAACAATGTCTTTATATAAACTTTCTCCTTTCTCTAAGTGTTATTTCTGTTGATTTTTTTAATTATTTTGTTATTTCTTTTTTTCTATAATGAATTTTTTTTTTGGGTTTTTCAAATTCTCAAGGCTGCAAGGGCATCTCCAACAGTCTCTTTTGAAGACATTCCTTAGCTTAATTAAAAGAGTAGGTGTATTTTTACAGCTCCAACAACTCCCTAAATGGCTCCCTTAATTGTGTTTCAGTGGAGTTCACTCTCTTCATTAATGAGCGTTTTCAACACCCTAAAGTGAGCTCTACCTATCATAATTGACAAACAATATCTAATATTTATTAAATATAATATCTAATATTTAAATAATAATAATAAATTATTAAAGAGGTCATTTAAGAGAATATTGTTAGAGCACATACTCTGATCCCTTGTAATAACATACACCCTTAAATAAGGGAGAGACTATTGGAGATGCTCTAACTTCCACGACAATGCAGCTTACATAAAACAAGTAAAAATCAGTCAAACTGCCGGTGGCCAGGCTCCGGTGTTATTTTTATACGTCTTTTTTTCGTTCTTTTGTTTCCATTTTGGGTACCAATGTTGGTATTTATAAATTATAATTTGCGTCCTCTTATAATATGCTATATGTATACAATTTCATGTGTTTAGAAAGAATAATTATAATTTATTTATCAAACATTTTCAATACTTTATGTATATCCAAGTTATAATATGCTATATGTATTTCACTTGTGCCATGTAATATTTGATATAATACTTACAAAAATTACATGTTTGACACAATTCTCTATAATTACACATTACACAACCATGAGAAATGAATTTAATAGACTTTAAACTACGTCAGAAAATCCAAATACATGGATTTACAATTACAAGGAGAAAATATATGAAAACAAAAACAAAACAAAAATGCCCCCAGTTGGCATCAATGTGACAGCTCAAATGGTTGTTGTATTATATTATATATATTATGCTCTTTTTTATTATCTATTTACAATTATCTCCCTGTTTTGAAGCATTTGTTTACTAAAATTGGAGGGATATTTTTGTATATAGGCATAAATGAAAATTACTGGAGTGCCGTGTACCTCTTTTTTGTGTTTTGGGTTTATGTGTGTGTCAATGTCACAATTTATTATCACGTAAATAAGTTAAATTTTTTTTTACTAAAATATGCCACCATGTAATGGTTTTTCTTTTAATTTGATTTGTCCAATTATACGATAGAGTAAATTATCTCTTCAATATGATTTTTTTAGGTAGATTATTAGTCAATTTCCCTTTATCTTTTCGTGGTCAGAGACTTTCAAAATGGCCTTCCACCATAGGGATTTGCCTATTAAACTATGAAATGTAACGATAAGTCGACAACCCTCGCTTGTTATGGGAGACTTAGAATTACAATTTGGGTCGTGTTTGTATAGTATAATAATTTTGTCGGATTCTGATAGACCCATAACCCATAATGTTGTCAACTTTAATATATATATATATACATATATATATTATGATTAAATTAACCCATGTTTACAACGTTTAATTTTTTGAAATTTGTTTGTAATGTTTGAATGAAACCAACGTTAGAAGAACTATTGTCGAAGAAAAAACAAGCCTCTTTTCAACAATAGACACATAAATATATGAAATTTTAAATTTAATAATTCCAAAAAAATAATAATATTGTTTTTGTCAAATTTTTTTGTTGATAAAAATATCCTTAATGAATTTTAAATTTAAAAAAGAAAAATGTTACAACAGATGAAAAAACAAAATGAAAAATGTTAAGAATAACAGTTCATCAATAAACAAAATGAAAATGTTAACAATTCAGTTTGGATTTAAAAAATATATAAGATGCCATTAAAAAATAAATAATACTAATAATAAATAAGTTCTTGTGCTCTTCTTACCATATTAAAGAAAAAACCTTTGATGGGCCATCGCCATTGCATCCTTTATCGATCATACTCTTTTTTCTTTTCTTTTTTTCCTTTCGCAAACCTTGACACGTACCAAACGAATATACTTTATTCATGGTAACAATTCAATCTTCTAAAATTTGAAGAAAAAAGGAAAACGAAATAGAAATTGAGACAAGTGATGAACAATTGTTGAGGTATTGGTGATGATAATGCACAACATATATATATAATAAGAGGTTGCAATGGAAATAATCACAATGCGAGCTCTCTCGATCAATTGAGGAAATTAAAGCTAGGATGATCAAACAATTAAATATGTATACGTGGAGAACTTAGGTCCATTATATTATTGTCACTGAATTTGCTTTATAGGAAGTAGAGAGGAAGATAGGAAATCGATTTCCATAAGCTTAATTTGATCAATCAGCAGCTACAAAATGGAAAATTAAAGATAAAGCTGTTAGCTAGAGCTAGGGACCATTTTCATAGCTCAAATTATCACTGTCAATCTCCCGAATATGAATATATATCTTATGAATCTCTGTACGTACTTTTGGAATCTTATATGATAATAAATAATTAGTTACTATTATTGTTATATTAAATAAAAAAGTAAGCATATTTAAATTAATATAAGCAATATGTGTGCATGATCTGCATGCATAATTTCCTTGTCATGCATGATGGATATCTATAAATTGATATATTGGGACATATATATGGAAGAAAACAAATATGCAGAAATCGGAATGTGTATAAACATTTAGAATTGGGTTAATTGCACAAATGTCACTGAATTAATATGTAATTGCATGGTAAAGGAGGTTCGCTGCCTCCTCCCGGCTCCCGTAGAGGCAGTGAAACCTTTTTCTGCAAGGAGGAGGTTGCAATACCTCCACATTGAGAGGAGACTTCATGCCACCTCCTATGTTACGTGGAGGAGGTTGCGAGCTCCCTCTAACCAATTTTGATGTCGTCGCAGCAGTGTGGAGAGGAGGAAGAAGATGATGTGTGGTTATGGTGGTTTTGCAATTTTGTAAACTTTGAGAAGTTATTTTATATTTATTATTATTATTTGGGTATATTTATAATTATACAAACATACAGGGTTCCTCTGGTTTCTAATTATTTTATAAGTAAGAGGACGGTTTTACCCCCTAAAGCAATACTCTTGGAATGTCAACTTAGCTATAAATCAAAGAATAATGTTAGATATTCCAATTTTTTTCCCCAAATGATGTGACACGTGAGGTGTTAGAATCTTATAAATCATAAGATTCGTAAATTTGGATCATCTAGCATTATTGTAAATCAAATTGTTAGTCAACGTTTTGCAGGGAACATTCGTAAAAGTTAAATATGCATACAATTTTACTTAAACTCAGAGGATTTTTGCCATTAATCCTTCTAAACATGATAGAAGAAGATGAGATTCTACTAATATATACAGAGACATACAGTTAACAACTTAACATGATCTGTAAGAGGGAAGCCCTCAGCCCACCAATTTTTTTCTAAGTTTTTTTTTTTTTTCTTCTTAATTCTTAATTTTAAATTTTTTGAATCACTGGATACTGTTGGATCTCTCTCTATATACAACATTGGTGGCGTGCACAGAAACATAATCCAGCATGGGCCACCAAAGCTTAGCTCTGGACCCATTTTTTGTGTGGCACACACATGCATGCTTATACGTACAAGTAGACCAAGAAGATAGACACACGCACGATCCAGAAAAAAAAAGAACAGCTGTATTATATATAGACTTCTCAACTGCTGCCATAAGTATTATTGCCTCACCCAACTGGCACGTTAATTCACTGATTATCTTCATAATTTACTTTTTTTTTTCTTTTTTTTTTTAAACAATCTTTCATAATTTACTTATTAATTCTTTTTCTATTTTTAATTATTGCATTAATTATTTACTAGATTTTTTTATGGATAATAGGTTCAATGAAATTTACTTATAAATAAAATTTAAATTTTTTTTTAAGTATTATACTATTTTTTCGATTTTCCATTACATTTTCTAATGTTTGATTTTCAACAAAATCGGGAGAAAATAGTTTTAGTATTTGATAAACGAACAATAAGATAATCAATTTATTATTTTTATTCAAGAAAATCAGTACATTATCTAGCTGTGTGAAATATGAGCTGTCAGCATAGTCTTCAGTCTTCAGTAGTACTCTTGACTAATGATCAGAGCACAAGTCAATTGTCACCCCAAACTCGTGTGTTTATAGTTTATACTTGCTTGGCCAGAAAATATACTTTCTAGTTTTTGGTCGGCAGGGACCTTTAATTTCGTAATTTGTAGGCCATAACCCTTCAACTATATAGATTTACATGAACATGTACTCTTCGTACCCTTATAATTCTTGGAATTTCAATTTTCTGTAATTAATTATGTAAAACCATAACCAATATTTAAGATCCTTGGCTTATCTTTTTAGAGAGATCGAAGCCTATATGGGATAGTCAAGCATACTTTTTTTGACAAAGAACAGCTTTATTAAAACAAGAAATCAAATACAACCTAGAATATCTGTCAATAAAAACTTATACATGTATTTATTTACTCAAAACATGTCACATGATGATAGGATATCATACATACGACTAGATAAAAAAACAATAAAAAAATTGACTCCAAGCTATGTTGTGTGTTTTAACTTTTAAATAGGTGGATACGTATGCTTCATTCCATCCATACAATTTTCCTCTGTTGAAGACAATCTCAAGTGAGCACGTACACAAATTAATCCACTTAGCCTGACTAAAGAGACATAAATATAGGGATTTTTAGCTAAGCAATTGAATGGACATAGTAAATTAACTCTTAGGTTTTTAAAGAACTCGAATATAGTTTGTAGATAGTGTTCCTTTTCGGTGTGTACAATGAAGAGAATAATGAAATATAATCCATTTAATCCTATTTAAAATGCATTAACGCGCTTTAAATTTGAAAATATACTAGTTTGGGTGTATAAAAAAATCGGTTGGAGCCATTTTTTTTGGAGGGGACAATATAGTAAAATACAATATTTATGGGAGTAAATTTTTAAAGAAATTACTATTAAATGTATACTTTTTTATTGTTCGGGTGGCCATGGCCCCTAGCTTCCCCTTGCCTCTACCTCTGCTAATCAACCATAAATTAATTCTTACAATAATTTACAAAAATTATAATTAAGCAACATAGAGGAGTAACCTAGGAAATTTCAGCCCCCTCCATAGGCTTTATTTGTAATTAATATTTCAGTCATTTCTTTATACGTGAGTGTGAGACTGTGAGATATAGTTGTAAGAAGTGAAAATGTATACATGTCCCGAGGGCGTAGTTCAATTGGTTGATGGACGAGTTTGAGGTTAAGGTAAATGACTCCAAAGACGGCTCAAATCCTATTAATGGTAAAAAAATTTCAAAACTAAATATCTAGATAGATAGTTAGATAATGCATGTCAGACCACTATAAATTCTTGCAGTTGGATTTTTCTAACTCTCTTAATTTAATGAAAACTTATTTATTGTATTGGTTGGTTTATATATGTTCGATGAGGTGTTAATTTTTAAATATGTAAACACTTAAATTAAATGCAACCATGTGAGATTGTGAGTCGCTAAAGCTATTAAATAACATCATTTCATAAACGGGTCAGGAATTTTATTTTATTTTATTTTGGAAATTGAAAATTTTGATAAAAGGGATTTTTTTTTTTATTATTTTTTTATTTTTGGAAGCTGATAAAAGGGACTTATTATTTAACCAATAATTCTATTAATTGTTTGCTCGCCAGGGGAGGGGAATAAAAAAGGAAAATAAAAGGGAAAGAAAAGGAGAAGAATGTGATAACTCTCTTTATTGTGGGAGTTATTTCGGAGTTATTTCTGGGTTGTGCTTACTGTGTTTGATATTGTCACATTATCATATCAAAATCTTGATCCGATTAATGTCAACAATCCAAAATGAATAAAAATAAAATAAAAAAAATAGACAAAGGCAAGTGCATTATAGCATATAAGTATATTGAGTAGTGACACTATGATAGATTGCAAATTTTAGATTAATCATCTCTCTAGAGTAGTCTTCGAATAGGATTTAGATCTTCTATTGCGGTTATTTTTGTGCTGACCTCAGTCCTCAACTAATCAAATATAATTCAATGTAGATAATAAAAGTGACAAAAAAATATAAAAGAAATAAATTTACCCTCGGTTACATATATCCAATTACATATATCATATATCCATTGTGTTCAATGAAAGATATAAGTTTAGCAAATAATCTTAATCCCTTTTGAATATCGGTGATTTCGTTATGTAAGGGCATCTCCAACCCAAGCATCAATCTCCATTTTGTTGCAGATTTTCTCTCCAATGCATGCACCATTCCTTGCACCAGATTGCAGCTGCTTGGATTCATGCGCCAAATCTAGTGCATATTTAACTTCAGTGCTACTTTGTTGCTTTATTTAGTTTTTATTTTTTAATTTTTTAATTTTTTTTTGATTGGTTGAAAGGGAATATTTAAAGGAATATTTTTTTTAGAGTAAAATTTAGTGTAATGGGTTGAAGATGAAAAAAAGAAAAAATGGGTGTGTAAGTTATTGTAATTTATTGCAAAGTTACAACAAATTGATGCAATGAGTTGGAGATGGTCTAAGTGTATATACTTTTCTTTAATTAGTTGGTGATTATTTATTTACACTTTGTTTGTACTTTTCACTCTCTTATATGCTTCGATCTTTAAAAAAAATAAATAAATACGGCCAACTTGATTCTTGCTTAAAATAGTGAATTATTTTACCAATAAAAATAGATTTTGATCAAAAAGTTGGCGTACTCTTTGTCAAACTCACCGAACTCCATGAGAGAGCATCATGCTGTGTGAAAAGTTTTATTGGGTGTAGGAGAATTTGTATTGTATGATTAGTTTGTGGATCTAAAACAGAACAGAAAAAATTAAGTGAAAATTGCTGGCGCCAACAAAGGACTCCATTTCCAATGTAGTATAACCACATGCTCTTTCATACAACTACACTAATGCAATGGCCGTAAGCCCCTTTCCACATGCTAATATGCTCTAAACATGTCATGCATCTTCTTCCATTACAGTTGTATTTGCTTGTTTCTCTACTTCTCAAACTTTTTCAAATTTCTAGGGTTTAGTTGAAAATGTTCCATTAACACTGATATTTATTTGGAATCCCGTAGAAAAAAAAAACATACAAAATCCCATTATTTCAAGTGACAAATTTAATAAAGATTGAAGTGACAAATTTAAATCAACATTTAAAGTTAATATAGTTGGACCCTTTATATATACAAAATAATTTGTTTATATATACATGATTCTAATATTTTCGATATATTTGTATTTTAGATTTTTCTCCACATAAAAAATTGAATTTTTAATAGTAATTTCTTTGCTCATTGAATTATTCTTTATACATAAAAATAAAATACAATAAAAAAAACTAGAAAAAAAAATTCATCAGAAAATTCAAGATCTTGCTTTTGATAAAAATGAATTGCACAATGCACACCTTTATATACATAAATGGACAATGGTTGTTTACATGTGATAAGATAATCCTGATCTATAAGTATATTTGTACCATTTCATTAAAATAGATCACCACGTGTCTTATCTTAATATAAATGATTACTGTTTTAATTTTATAATTAAATACTAATTAAATTATATTGCTACAAATTAGTGTTTTTGAATTATGTATTAGAAAAGTCAAGTGTGTCTATTTAGTATTAATCTTTCTTAATCCTCACCTAATACTATTATGTTAGTCAACAGTAAATTAATTAGAAATACATTCCATCACCACTTGCTATTATTAATTATCGTCATTCAATTGGATTTCAAAATGTAAATCATCTCGGCCCACACATCAGTATCAGTCATATCATGTCTATACCTACTTGTATGGGCTGAGCTACAATTACAAAACAAGCTCAGTTTCCTCGATGTTTCGAATTTCGATACACATCTCAATTTATGATTTAAAAATTAACGGATTATGTGTCTGCCAGGATATATTAAGATAAGACAATACATAAGTGTTTCGAATGTTCACTTCAGTTCAACAACACGAAGATCGAAAGATATACACCCCCACAGCAAAACTCCCCCAAAGTATTAAGTATTTAAATAGCATAATCTTTTATACATAGACATAAATATCTAACACGTATAATTTATTCAACGTTGTAATTATAATTTTGTGCAAGTAGTTAAGGGGTAGAGAAGAAGTGTTTTGGTGGGGTCCCAGCCCCAAGTCCATTATGCATATCGAAATGATGTACCATCTACTTTGTCTCCTCAGTCTTCGAGAAAATTTTTGTTATGTGTCTAAATTCTAAAAAGCTATTCTTAAGGAAATTTCAGTCAGAGAGGAAAATGAATGTCTGTATTGAACAAGACACCATACTTCCACAGCCCCATGAGCTTTCCTATATATATATTCAATGTTGAGATGACAAGGGAAAAATATATAATAATGTTGTAGAATCTGGTGGATTTTCCACCGAGACTTCTCATTTAGAAGTGTTTGCAAATGATGACACTTTGTCACTTATGCTGCCCTTGTTTGATTGGTTTTGTTTCTTTCTCTATAAATTAACTTAAGTTTGTTTGTTTTCAGTCAATGTAATCCGATTCTTTTTATGGCAAAGTGAAATACAAGAGCACGGTTAATATATCTATATTTCATCTATTCTGTTCGTTTTATTACAATAAATAATAATATTTTGCAGTGTTGACAGTTTTCTTTCATATGTATTGTTTATCAACAAATTATGTTAAAAGGTATATATATTTGGGTAGTGCTAACCTGTACCATAAAGGTAAAAGTTAACAACCGCTTTATTACTATAAATTAAAAATAGTTACTGTATTTATTATAATAAGATAATAAATATAGTCATTGATATGTGTGTTTATTTCTATTTATGGAAATAAATTGGTTGTTAACCTGTGCTATTTTTATTAGAATTTACTTGTTAGTTTTGAAAAGTTGATTGATGATTGCCTTTGAAAGTTAATTAATTAGGGAAGAAGCTAGCTACTTCATGTCTTCTTTTACTTTAGAAATATCCATAACACACTCATCATTTTTATTAAAACACCTATCAAGCCCTTGTTTTAGTGGTTAAAGACTTAGAGCTTGTTTGGTTGGGCTTTTAAAAAATCTCTATTGGTAAAAGATCTACTTGGAGTAGATTTATTAGAAATAGAGTTTTTGAAAAAAAAATTATAATTATTTGGTTGGTAGACTTTTTTTTTTTAAAAAAAAAATGTCTATTTGGAGAAGCTTCCATGAGTTTTTGCCTAGTAGAGGTTTAAACTCTACTAGCCTCTACTTAATTTTAAAAAGACAATCTCAAAAGTCCAACCAAACAACTTTAAAAAACTCAAATAGACGTTGGTAGACCTTTTGATGCAATAGAAAGCTCAACCCAACAAGCATTTAGGCTCCATCATCGAAGTTCAAGCTATGGTATTGTAAATATATTTCATATTTATCTATTAAATTATAAAGTGTGGGGATACATCTCTTTTATCTCTTAAAAACTGATTATTTCTGGAGAGAAATTAGAAAGTGATTAAGTGTGTGTTTGGTATGGTTTTTGTATATGTCAAAAGTGTTTTTTTAATGCTATAAGCTGTTTTGATTTTTTTTTTTTTTTTTTTGGCAAAAATTAAAATAGCCTTTTTAATATATGAATTGTCTCAACTACCCTTTATAAATTTTAGATATTTCACCATACAACTCTTTCATTAATAATACACTGTCAACAATTTTTTGTAATTTACACAACCAAAAGCTATTTTTAAAAATACATTGTCAACATTATTTTTACACTTTATATAAATTTTTTTTTTTTTTTTTTGAAAGCTCTATTCTATAAAAGCTTCATTAATAAAAGATCATTCCAAAAACTCTACTTGGAAAGTCATACTAAACATACGCTAAGTAGACAACAACCTCGACCTCAAACATAACATAAGAAGCCTAAAATAAACCTAATGAAGATTTATCATACACATGACGCATTAAACTGATAACACAATTTATGTGCTGTTGAAAGAATGCGTATCAATTTGGGCCCTCGGGCTTTGGATTCTTGTAACATCTCTCTCAAATTTCTAGTGTTCTGCTCCACCTAATCATTCTCATCATCATCAATGAGGCCAAGTGAAACTGGAGACATACTTCATTAATAATGTACATTTGTGTTTATAGGAAGATAGAACCGTTTCTAGTCTAATCAAACTACTAACTAATTACTCATAAATGACTTTAATTTTCGATAATTATATCAAAACTCAAAAGGGAGTTGACAAATTGAGTTCGAGTAGCCGTTAATTTTACCTCAAAACAGTTTTCCGTCAATATCCTGAAAACCTACTAATTACCACATTCTGTCCCCACTTTCCACTACTTGTGTTTGTATATCAACAATTTTGGATCTGGGATTTTGTTAATTTCAATCTTCAAATATATATATATATATATATATATTTTTTCTTTTTTGAAATCTGGCATCATTCTAGGTGGGGGTTACCCAAATCAGACTAAATCAATCGTCACAAGTACGTTCTGAATGCAACTCTCACTAGCGAGGAAGGGTCTCTCCACACTTGAAGATTTAACTAGACTAGACTATATTGTATAGGATTGTACCGGATAGTATTAGATTGTATTGGTTAAAGTTTATCACTCTACATTGTTTGGTGTAAGACAGTATTAGACTCTACTTGGTTGGCTAATATACTTTTTTTTATTATTATTTTATTTAAATTGACATTTATAGATATATTTAAATATTAAAATTTAAAATATTAACAAATAAATTAAAATTTGCCACCATGGTATTATCACCTTTCTTGGAGGCCGCCGGCCTTCGTTCGTGGAGGAGACCGGCCGACGACCTCAACAGCTGCTTTGCCTCACCAAATTTTCAATTATATATATATATATATATTTCAAGTCTAATATGGGAAACACCTCTCCCCACCGTATAGTTTAATACAGTTTGGACCGTATAACATGAGTACGTCATGCAATTGAGTACGACTATAGAATATTATCAAAGGTCGTACAGTGCTAAATTAGTGTCGTACCGTGTGCTACTGTGCTAGTACTCAGGGGATAAACCATAAATATTTTTCTGGGTGAGCTGTGGACAATTTCATATAGATAAAAAATTATACTATATAATACAAAAATCATTTTGATGATGAATCTCGATGGTACGAGAGAATTTTCATTAATTAAAATAAAAAAGTATACATAGTCAGGGGACATAATGAGTCTTACCTTCAAATACATATTATAACCAAGAAAAAACGTAAGAAAATAAAAATGAAATACGTATGCAATGTAAATACATTAAGATCCTACTTAAATTTTGACTTCCGATGCTTCAAAGAAGCAAAGACATTTATTACGGAATCTGTATCAATTGTATCAGCAAGTTATATTTCAATATAAACAATCATACAATTATTGAAAAACTCATCATTTATCTTGTTGCGCAAAGACGTTTAGACAAGTTTCATAGCCGAAAATAAAATTTAATTTTACAATTAATTTTACTACATAAACTTAAAAATAAATATAAAACTTACAATTTTTTCCTGCCGACATATGTATACCTATATAAATCCAAAAGCTATGAAAACTCATAAAATTGAAATTCTTGTAGACTTGGAGATTCATTTATAAGGTAAATCTACTGATTTTGTTGTTGTTTAAGGGTTAAAATTTCCAATTTGATTTTTGAGTTAATAAAGGGTTAAAATTTCTCAATTTGATCTTTTACTTGGTTAAGGAAATACAATGGACTTTAATGATTTTGATGTATATTTTTAAATTATTGGACTGTTGTAAAGATAATGAAAAATATTGCAAGTTAAGTTAGAATCAGACTGAAATATACTCAAAATTAAATGAGATGTATTTAGAAGTATTGATTTTTTTTAATTTTTTTTAATTTTTCAAAAAAGCAAGCCCACACTAGCCAGACCTAGATCCGCCTTTGCTGGTACTATCCAGTTCGGCACACGAAACGAGACCTTGATAGACAAAATGAGACTTGACCACCATCAATCTGTAATTGAAGTGGAGGGAAATCTTTAACTAATTAGTAGTTAGTAAATGTTATTTTCTTCTGTTTTGGGTGCAGATACTATGCTCACACACTACTATCGATCGAGTGGTTCTTGTAAAAGTCTACCAGAATCAAAGTTTTTGATATTCGATACTTCCAGCCTTCCAGGAAGGGTTATAAATGATCTCAACTCAGCTCAGTTGATGAAATTGATATTGATTGACTTTTAAAAAGTTTTCTTTTATTTATTTCTATATTACCAAATGAAATTGTAGATTTGACATTATTACTAAACAAGCAACATGATGCATTATAATATGTCAGTTGTCAAAGCAACAAGTCTAAAAAAATAGCCTAAAAATCTGAATAATATCTTTTAATCTATCCATTAAATTTCAATATTTGTATTCTTTATATAGTATATTGATAAATAGTCTTACGATTCAAAAGTCTTTATACTATCGAGTCCACAGCACCCACTGTTTTAATCAGGAGCTCGTATAATAGTAGAAAATCGAACCCACACCACAAAGGGCGTTTTAGTTTCTTCCCTCAACCACCGAGCTAACGTCCTTGGTGAAGGACATAATTATGGATGGGATGGCTATAGATGGATTTATAATAGTAACTAAAAACGTTATAGATCACAGAAAAGGATGTATACTGACCTATAAAAAAAAGTTGGAACTGACTTTTTGCTGCTAAAAGAAACAACATGTAGAACTATTATTGTGACCAAATTAACAAGGACATAATTGAAGAAGCACTGGCAAGTAGCAACCCGGTCACTCTCATCAAGTCTCTCATAGCTCAATTAATCCTATGCTGTCATCCACCACCAATATATACAAAATCAATCCTTGGATCTTCAATAATAAGCTTATATGATTGTGTTCCAGTACCGGTGGAACATCAGCAAGTGAGACACGTGTTAGGTTCATCAACCAATGATAGCCATCTTCAACTACTATTCTACTAACCATCATCAAATATTAAGACCCAAAAAAAATAAAAATAAAAATAAAAATAAAAATGGAATTGCTAACATGGTAAATGTGAATTTATGCGATCTAGCTTTTTTAGAAATCCAATTGCTAACATGGTAAATATGGAATTGCTAATATGTACGAAAAAGCGTTAAAAAATATATAAGCATTTTATAATTTTAGTGTTATGCTATTATTAATTAATGTACAAAAGTTCACTTTCAACATTCAAATTCACATTTCTTTTGCATATCACGGACTCAGATCGTATGTTTAAAAATAGTGTTTCAATTTATATATAACTAATTAAATTGAGACATGTGTCTACGTTTAATTATAGACACATATTCCAATTTAGTTCGTTAGACGGACACCATTTTTGGACAGACGATTTGAGTCTGCACATTACCTCTTAGAAGAGCTAATAGTGCATATTCCTTTCATATAAGTGATGAGGGGTTCAAATCTTCGGACCGCAGATCTCGACAACCATATTATAATAGATCTCGTAAAACTTTAAAATAATAATAAAATATAAAAAAAACATTGAAATTCACAACTCTAGCATATTGTACTAGACCACTAGACCTGATGCTGTAATCCAGTGAGATCACCAATATTTAGTATCATATCAATTTTTAGGTAATCAGACCCCAACAAAAGATTTTGTATGTGAGGTATCTTCAATTTCTTCTCAACCAATATTTCTTGCTAATTACTTTTTATTTTATTTTTTTATTATGTATATTTATTTCTTGCTAATTACATTTCCACATATTGAAAAATATGGAGAACCTAATTAACGAAATTCAAGCTATACTTTCCCTTACTTTTGTAGTCAACATAAGGAGGGTGGGTGGGGACAAATAATTGTGAACTGAACTTCCCACCTCATCAACATGTAATTTGGACTGCTTTCTTTGATTATTGAAATTTGAGGGAAAAAGAATGCCAAATTTAAAACCATTGCAAGAAACATACCCTCATGAGATAATAAAGTATTTAATTGGGTGCGGATATTGACATTTATAAAACTTATTAGTACACCTATTTTTATAAGTACACTGTCACTCATGTTTAAAATTTTAAAAATAAATATTACTATGAGAGCTTTTTTTGATAATCCGATTTTTTTTCTTTTTACACTTGTTTTTTAATAACACTCCATTCTCAAAATTTAAATTTTAAAATATTATAGAGACACTTCATTTTGTTACAAGATTATCCTTTTTATTTTTTTTGAATTAAATTATTAAAAAAAGAAATTATCTCTCCTAAATCATTAGATTAATTATTACGTATTAAATACTTTCTCCTAAATTTTTAATTACCATATTAAACTCTCTCTCCTCAAAAACTTATCTCTAATTTTCTATCTCCATTCTTTTTCGAGCAAGACTAACAGTTAAGGAAAAAAAAAAACTTACTAATAAGCTTGATTTTTAGGAATCGTATATATGTATATATATATTACTGTTAGTAAAAAAATAAAATATATAATCAGAGATTGATCAAGAAAGTATGGAAACGTGATTTTTTATTTTTTATTTTTGAAAAATGGTGAGAGAGATTAATTAGGAGAGAGTGTTTAATATGATAATAATAGATTTAGGACAGAGAGTTTAATATGTAATATTTAATATAATGATTTTGGAGAGATTTTTTTTATTAAGAATTTAAATAATTTGGAGTGTCTTTAATTTTTTTTTTTTTTTATCTTATTTAGTAATTTTAATTTAGGTTAAAGTTGTCATTAATAAAAAAAATAAATTAAATTGGAGTGTGAACAGATAATTTGTGGATTGTAAGGAAAAGCTCTCTATTACTACGCATCCATCATAATGCCAATAGTACCCTCATTGAAATCAATATATTCATTTTAGTACATATTATTTATAAACACTCTTAAATTATTATCACACTCAATTTATAAAAAAAATCATAGTATTTATGGAATCAAATCCTCTTTTAATGATGGTCCAATTTACTTTTGGAAATATCTCGAATGTAGGAGCCTTATAAAAGGGAATATGTGGAACCGTATATGGGGTCAAGAGATTTTCAATCTTGAATTCTCTTATTTATACAGCTATTTTTTTTTTTTTTTTAAAAACTTATTGATATCTACGACTAAAAAAAAAAACTTGTTGATATCTATAACTATCATTAAATTTGTTTTTTTAAAAAAAAAAAAAAATTGTTTATTGATAGAGTTCATAAGTATACACAAAAGAAAGACAAAACAATATGATTATAATGATGAGAAAGTTTGATACTTAAAATAAAATTAGAGTTTAATTAGGATTTACCATATGTTAGGGTTTATCATAATTTTTTTTTTAAAGGTAATTTTTTTTTAATAAAGAAATATAATTGAAAATATGTGTGTAATTAATGAGTGTATATAGTTTTTGATTTATTTTTAATTAAAGTAATTTGTCATGGTAAATTTCTATGAAGATATTTTTATAATTAATTTTTTTAACAAAATATGAATGTAATAATAAGTTTTATGGGTGTCAATATCGACACCCTATTTAAATATGTAATGATACTAATATTGGGCCAATTATAGAAAGCCCATTGAAACGACAATTCAGCTTTATGTGGCTTAAAGCCCACTTCAATATTTAAAGTTTTAGCATATGTAACGTTTTTATTATAAGTGGTGATAATAGAACCTCTCAAAAATTGTATCTACACCCCATTCGTAATTACACCCATCAAAATTTTAAAAAAAATCTCTAATTTGTAATTAAACCCCACTTAATGCCAAAAATACCCTTTCTTTAATTATACTATATTGTATTTTTATAAGTACACACCACTTATGACTATTATTATGTTATTTAATCAACTTTATTATTATTTCAACTTTATTATCAAACCCCATTTTTCATTAAAAATTAATTTTAAGATTATTTATTTATTTATTATTTACTGGAGACCTACTTTCTGTTTGAGAGAGTTGTAGGCAGGGCCGGCCCATGGGGGCAGCAAACCCAGCAGTTTGCTAGGGCCGTCAACTGGTACAATTTTCTTCTTCTTCTTTGGGGCCTCAGAACCTAACATATTTATTTTTAAACATGGCCCAATTCTAAACCCTTTTATTTATATATTTTCCTTTTTGGCCTAATGAACTAATTCAATTAAAATAAAAAATAAAAAAATTCAGACCCAATAAACTTGTTATTGTGATTCTGAGACTACATTACTACACTATTTAAAACAAAACCAAATAGTAAATTATTTTTTTTTTTGATGAAATTGGACTGACCTAAGGGGGAAAAAACATCATGAGCGAAATATTAAATTAATTAAAAACAACAACCTTGACCTAAATCTAAAGTGCTAAACGAATCAAAAGGCCTGTCTTTCCTAGGTTTGGTTTGCTTCGCGTTGCTTCCTGCTTTGTTTTGCTTTTCTGTGTCTCTATTTTGTTCTAGTTTAATAATAATTAATAATAATAAAAAAGGAATAAAAAACTTCTCTGGCTCTCTTTTTATGTTTTTAGATACTATAAATCATTTTTTATTTTAATTTATGTGGATTACATTATATTTGGTAAATGAAGAATTATCTATTTATTTATTTATTTAAATATGTTAATGATAATAATTTTATATAGGGCTTCGATTTTTGTTAATATAATAAAATTGCTCGAGCCCCAAAATATCTGGAGACGGCCCTGGTTGTAGGTATGTAAGATTTGTGTCATATCGCAATTGATATGGAAGGAGATAAGTGTTAAATGATATTATTTTTTTTTAAAAAAGATATGTGTTCGATAAAATTGAAGAACATCTAATATATTTTTTAACAAGAAAAAACATATAGTATTGATAAATAAAAAAAGTCTAAAGTGTTTTTGAAAGAAACAAAAAAATATATAGATAATATAGTTAATTTACTAGTTTGTTTATATACATAATGATTTTGTTCTTCTAATAAAAATTAATTTAAAACTTAAGTAATGTTATTTTGCCCAAATTTGGTGCCCAAATGACGTGGCAACACTCTCAATCATTCATTCAAATCAAAGAAATCAAATACAATTTAAATGAATGGATGAAAGTGTTGCTAGTCATTTGTGCACTAGACTTGAGCACCAAATTTGGACAATATAACATTACTTTTAAAACTTTACTTTTTCACAACTAAATTTGTCTCATGATTTTGATTCATTTTCCATACTTAGCAATCAATTTGTATTTCCTTAAAAGAGATTGAAAATATATTTAAAAGAGAATCTATGGTTATTAAAATGGAAATTTATGATATATGTTAATATCAAACCATTAATAGGAAAAAAAATATAAAAGATTAAAATAGGAAACTAATTAATAACTATTGGTGGGTGTACTAACAAACAATTAGTCCTCTCAGTAATTTCACTCAAGGGTATTATTGGATTTTTAAAAACATACTAATTTAATGCGTATGTACGGTTTTTAAGAAGTACAAATATCGTTACTCTTTTATTATCCTAAGCCCAAGAAAACAAAAACAAGTTCTGAACCTCCACCTCCCCTATATCCACATAAGAAAGAATGAAAGATCATGGTTTCATGGTCCCTCTTCGGCATCAAAAACCATAAATAAAAGAAGAATATCTCATATATGCATGCGGATATGTTCGAATACAATGAGCCATGAGACCAAATCTAGTTATATAGTCCGACTTTAAATGAAAACTCAAATCAAGCCTATGACAGAAGGCTGAAATCTGATATGTTTTTTTGGTATGAATGAACGCTCGTTATCATTGAATGACATTAAAGAATATACAATATTTTTTTATTTTTATAAATTGGACTATCCTGAAGGGAAAAAACATCATATACGATCATATGTTGAAAAATCCCAAATAGAACCATTTAAAGGGACGGATCCAGGATTATGTTTTAAGGGGGGTACTGCTGTAAAATAAGGAGTTAAATCGACATATATTTTAAAGGTTAATTAAAAAAAAAAAACGTTGTTTATATTTTAAAACATTACTTTTTTCATTAATTATTTTAAATTAATAATAATATTTATTGAGATAAATTATCTTAATTTGTGCATTTATGAAAAATAAGATGATAAAATTTCATTGTTAAAAATTATCCTAGTATTTTTCTAATATCTAAAAACTATTTTCATTGTTAAAAATTATAAAAGTTTGCTCGATAATTTTTTTTAATAATTAAACATAAATATTCGACTATGTTTACTTGACATGTAAATTATATAAATCAACAAAATATATATATATATATAAATCTATATAAATAACTTATCAAAAGTATGACATTGTATTATAGTACTAGGGTGAGATAAGTAAGATTTGGAGAGAGAAAATATTTTAAGGATATAATAAAATTAATTAAGATAGAATTGAGTAAGTGTAATTTTGATAAGAAAAAATTACAATTGACATAACAAAATATATATGTTGCGATTTGATTTATATTTGAGATATAAAGAAATAATAATAATATGTTTAGAATCAAATATATTTTCTACCTGATTACAAGAAAATTATTAACGCTTAATTTATAAAAGAATTAGAAAGTCTAAATATCAAATAAGGGTAAGAACATAAAAATATGAAAGTTTAGTGGATTAATTTATAAAACTATAAAACTTCAAGGAATATGAAACAATGGTAAAAATATAAAACTTTGAACACTTGGGGGATAAATTAAAAAATTTATAAACTTCAAGGGGGGTAGTGGCCCCCTCTCATCCTCACATGCCTCCGTCCCTGACATGGGCGGACAAAAGAGAGGGCTGCCTCGGGCTATAGCCGGGGCAGCTTTGTTGATTTTTTTTTTTTATTGTGCAAATATCTTAAACGACCCTTAGTTTTAGCCAATATTATTAACTTTACCTATTTATAAAAGATTATCAAGTTCTTTGTTTTCTATTTTCACAAGTATAGATTATATTTATATAATCTGATATTTTATAATATTTTAACCCTTTTTTTTTTATATATTTAACATTTTTTTTTTCTCAAAGTTTGTGAAATATAAATATCTTTTATTGTTCAAAGTGAATTGTAAAATCAATTATAATATTTTATTTATTTATTATTTGTTTACATACCACTTGCGGTGACGGTGACTTGAATTTGAAACATTGTCTATCATCTTATTATTAAAAAACGAAAAAAAAAAACATAGTTCTTTCAAAATCACTTAAAAAAAGATCAACTAATAATTAACTAACACACATTAATAAAGTCAATTCTTTTCAAGTATAGAAACAATATATGCATGTATAGTTTAGCCCGGACAACAAAAATATCCTGGGTTCGCCCCTGGTCCCTGACCATATATATATACATACATACAATTTTTCTATTGTCAGTTCATCCTGATATAAAATATATCAGGATAAAGAATGTGAACCATTTGATTTACATACTTTGACTCAAAGTGTATGCTTGTCAAAACTTCTCCATAATCTATGGTCCACCTTTTTCGTTCTGATATATTTTATATCAGGATAAATTGACAGTAGAAAACCTATATATATATAAAAAGAAAAAACAATATGGAGAAAGAATCTCGAAAGCAGATATGTAATATAATTAACTTCTTAAATAACTCTAATATAGTTATATCTATTAGCTATATAAAAATAGACGGCTTGGCTCTTAATTATAGCACCTCTTTTGTTTTCTTTGATTTTTTTTCTTTTAAAGTTAAATTATAAATACAACCCTTAAAGTTTATATAATTACTTAATAGGCAGGTCTTAATAAGATGTCAATTGTTGCATCCCTTAGATTTTCTTTGAAAGTCAAATGACAACTACTACCCTTCGAGTTTATATAATTACTTAATAGATAGGTCTTAGTAATAGTAACATAGTAGGGACTGTACAGTAATTTTTTAAATTTATTTTAATTTTAAAATTCTAATACAGTGAGTTTTCAATTGTAACCTTCAAAAGCTCCTAAATGACATTGACAAATAGATGTGAGATAAACAAAATAAGGATAAATTTGTCTTTTTAATTACCACAATAGGGACTATTTGCAAATTTGATACTTACTTTACGACTAACATCTAAAGAAAAATTCTAGTGGTAAATCCACTTATTACTGTGTAGGAAATTTCATCACGTTCTTAAGGTTGGCCTATACTAAATATAATGAATTTTTTTAATAATTTTTTTTTAATAATTAAGCCTAATCAAATAATATCAAGGTGTACGACTATAATATCCTAAAAAATTGGTCAAATTATTGTTAAATGGTTGACCTCAATTATTATGAATTTGGACGGAATTTATTTGCTAAAAGGCTAGATGCCCGAAATGATAGTGTTTGTGAGACTTAAAATTATGACAAGTTAAGTAATGATTTAGACTAGACCCAAATCAATAGGTATTTGGATTTATTATTATTATAAATTGTAAAATGAGATGGGGAATGAAAATATAATTTTCTATGCATTTGATGAGTTGAAAAGGAATAAGAAATAATAAAGGGGATCATACAACTTGATGACTTCAAATACATGAGGGAAGTACGTAAAGTGAAAGAAAGGAAAATATTAAAAAAATTATTATAGTCCAAGCGGTGGACTAAGGGGTCGTTTGTTTTTTTTTTTTTTTTTTTTTTTCACTTAAAACTTAATGGGTCTGAATCATAATTATTAAGTTGTTATTTATTTATTTATTTATTTTAAGTGGTCAAACAACTTAAAAATACCAAAAAACAATTTAAAATAAAAAGTAAAAAATCACGACTTTTTACTTAATCGTAAATCACTGAATTGCATTAAATACAATCCAAAATCTTTTCTTCCAGTACTATCCTCTATATATAACATATTTTCAATTTCATCATAATTATATATGGTACAAAAATCTTTATTTAAATATATACCTTATTTTAAATAGCTTTAAAAATAAAAAAAAGCTCTAATCACTTCTCATATTGGTGTTTAATATCAATATTTATTATGATATTAGGGTGATGTATTTAAATATAGGGTAAACTTTATAACTAGCCAAAAAATTAGTGGCTTTACTATTTTTTTCCAAAATTATTATTTTTACTGTTTTTGTCAAAATTTCCACTTTTTGGACAAGATTGCCCTTCTTTATAAATTTTTTTCCCTCTTTCTCTCTCTCCTTTTCTCACACCTCCTCCTTCTTCTTCTTTCTCTCCTTCTTTTCTCTTTCTCTCCTCACGTTTTTTCCAGATTTTTTTTTTAAAAAAAATTCAGTTTTTTTTTTTTTTTTTTTTTGGTTGAAAATTTTCAAGATTTAAATAAGGTTTGGATTTAAGTTTGGGTAGTGGTTGTGGTTGTTTTTATGAATGGTGGGAGTTGTGTTTGAGGTTGGGTTTTGTTGAAAAAAAAATTAAGAATTTTTTCGGATTTGATCTTTTTCAAACAAATTTTCTAGATTTCATTTTGTTTAAACACACCAGACCACGAATTAAACACACCAGTCAAAACGAATTAAACATACCAGGCCAAATGAATTAAACACACCAGGGGTAAAATGAATTAAACACACTAGGCAAAATGAATTAAACACACCAGACCATCAATTAAACACATTAGACCACCAATTAAACACACAAGACAAAACGAATTAAACACACCAAGGCAAAAACAATTAAACACACCTGGGAAAAAACGAATTAAACACATCAGACAAAACGAATTAAACACCCGGTGTGTTTAATTGATAGCCTGATGTGTTTAATTCGTTTTGCCCTGGTGTGTTTAATTGTTTTTTCCTTGGTGTTTTTAATGAGTTTTGTCTGGTGTGTTTAATTAGTGACCAAGTGTGTTTAATTGATGGTCTGATGTGTTTAATTCGTTTTGTCTGGTGTGTTTAATTCATTTTACCCTGGTGTGTTTAATTCATTTGCCTTGGTGTGTTTAATTCGTTTTGCCCTGGTGTATTTAATTCATTTGGTCTTGTGTGTTTAATTCGTTTTGCCTGGTGTGTTTAATTTGTTTTACCCTGGTGTGTTTAATTCATTTGCCTAGTGTGTTTAATCCGTGGCTTAGTGTGTTTAAACAAAATGAAATATGGAAAATTAGTTTGAAAAAGATTAAATCCAAAAAAATCTTAATTTTTTTTCAACAAAACCCAAACCCAAACACAATCCCATCGTTCATAAAACCAACCACAACCCAAACTTAAATACAACCACAAATCTGAATTTTTTTTAAGCACAACCACAACTCAAATCCAAACCTTGTTTAAATTTAGAAATTTTTCAAAAAAAAAAAAAAAAAAAAAAAAAAAAAAACTGAAATTTTTTAAAAAAACCTGAATTTTTTTTAAAAAAATCCCTAAAATCAACCACAACCACAACCCAAACTTAAAAATTTGAAATTTTTTTCAAAATAAAAAAAACTGAAATTTTAAAAAAAAAATCTGGAAAAAACGTGAAAGAGAAAGAGAAGAGAGGAGAGAAAGAGAAGAAGAAGAAGGAGGGAAGATCGGACGTCCGATCGTCGGTCGGTTGTCCCATCTGAATTTTTTTTATTTTTTTTTTAAATCTGAAATATTTTTTTAAATTTGGAAAGAAAAGAGAAAGAGAAGAAGAAGAAGGAGGAGGAGGAGGAGGAAGAGGAGGAGGTGTGAAAGAAGAAGGAAAGAGGAGGAGAGAGGAGGAGAGGAAGAAGAAGAAGAAGAAGAAGAAGAATGAGGCGTGAATGGAGAGAGAAAGGAGAGAGAAGAGGGAGGCGTGAAATGAGTGAGAGAAAGGAGGGAGAAGAGATTAAGAAAAAAAAAGGGCAATTATGTCCTCACAGCCCATTTAATGACAAAAACAATAAAAATGATAATTGTTAACAAAAATAATAAGTCTCCATAATTTTTGACTAAAAACTCCTATTTCCTCTTAAATATATATATTTTCAGAGTGTTTTGTGTGAGTTTTTTTGCCGTCTCTTTTATTTTTTGAAAAAAAAAAACCTTTTTCTTTTCTTAGTAAAATGAAGTTTGTTTGTAATGAAAGAGGAAGATCATGATCATATATGTTTATATATAATTATTATTTTTGGATTGTTTTTATTTCATATTATATGTATAATTGTTTAACATGGGTATAAATGTAAAATTACTTATTTTCAGACAATTTTACTTTTAAAAAACAAATATGTTGACAATATATTTAGATGTGAGGAAAAAACAAACAAACATGTCATTCAAGTTTAGATTTCAGTTCATATTCAGTTTTCAGAAAAATTCAGGACTATTCAGTTTTCAGACAAAAAAACAAACGACCCCTAAGTTGATAAGAAAGAAGAATAAAAAATAAAATTAGATAAACAAAGATATTGAATCTTGAAAGATAAGAGAGAAAAAGAGAGACTAGAACCTTGGTTCGCTAGCGATGGTGGGGGTCGTTCCAGAAGAGGCGCGATATCAAGAAGGACAACGGTTTATTTTTCAGATTTATAATGGCATATTGGGTTATTGCTAAACATTGAATACTTCAGGAGAACATGTCTCCTACACTTTTGGAATTTGAGAGTTATTTTATCTTACACATGATGGGGTCATTATTATGGTAATATTTGGGTTGCAATGACTGTTTTAGTTAATATGTTGTAGATTATTGAACAATTCAAGTTTTGCATCCTTTCTTTGAAAACAAAACAAAGTATATCATCACCAAGTTACTGCTTACTAACATCTTTTTTTTTTTTTCTTATGACTGATTGACTATATGTTTTGAAGTTATCTTTACTCGATGTTGGAACATGTTTATTGTCGGAATTGTTGGATTATTTCACTTTCATGAATTATTGGTTCAAATCGAGCATGATTTTCTAATACAATACATTCGTTATCCATATTACAGCTTTGAAAAACAGTTAGTTCAGTTAAAGTAGCTGAGGCCTTGGCAATCTTGAGAGGTCTGAAATTGGCTTAAGAGACAGGTTTTTGTTTAGCACAGACTACAGAGAAGTGCACACAAGGTGGCACATGACTCAACTAATTAAGTATTTCAATTACTTAGGAGCTGAATAACCCTCTCATTGTGTAAGTTCTTTGGTGTTAACTGATCCAATGTCTATGTAATATATATATTTTTCCATAATGAATATTTCCTTTGATAATTTTTATTATTATTAATGATAATATATGTAATAACAATGTGAAATAGATCTTAGCACGTGCTTGTACGTGCTGTCAAACCTAGTATATATATATACACACTAGATTTTTTTATAAATTGTTTCACATTAAGATAGAATCATGACAGTTGGAGACAAATTAATTTTGATTTTTTTCCCAATTATATATCCACTTTTTTTTTTGAATACAAAAACACTTGATTCTTTTAATGATCAGTTGGACACCCTCAATCCTTGAGTTTTTGGTTATAGAAACCAAGATTATTAGCCCCAGATGGGCATTCACACCCTGAAAAATGGAGATATCTATAATGCTATAATTAGAGATGCAAATTCAATTATTTAGAGATCCATGAAGAAGAATACAATGACCAACAAAGCAATAGCCCTCTTGAACTATTTAAATGATAGTATCTCAATTTATCGTGGATCTTCTTCTGATTTGAACTCGTTTGCTTTTCAAAGAATTTCCTGCTGCGTGGCAATTATTAGTAGTATGTGAATAAAATATATGTTTATCTTTTATTCTTTTGTAAGAATCAAAAGTTTAATGAGGGAATCCACATCCGTCATCTCCATTGTTGTGGTTTAAAGCTTGCTGGTTGGACCCCCAACTGGTGCAGCTCTAGACCTCTTTCCTACTGCTCACGAAAGCTGCTTGACTGCCTCTTTTGGTAGAGATGGCTAGGCCGACTCAGCCAAAGCCTCCATCAACTATCAGGGTGGTTCCATTCACATATTTACCAGAATCACTTGACTAATCACTATCCAATATTTTTCATCATATATAGAAACTTTTTTAGATATCCGCTTGGATAAAATCCCATAATTTTCTAATTTATACAAAATAAAGTTGATTATAGAAAATTCATTATTGGGTCTCATCTATTCTCCTTAAAAAAAAAAAAAAAAAAAATCTCATTAACGAAATATTCTAAATTTTTATAAATAATTACACTCCCCATAAAGATAAAATTGCAATAAAGTTCTTGTAATTCTCTATAAAATCCAAATGAAGAATATCTTCATCTTCTTATGCTTTCTATTGTTCTTCACATTTTATTTGTCAATCAAATTACCGCTATAATGACAAGTAACAATGATGAAGTTTCTTTTATCAGAAAGTCTTGTAATATCACTCATTATCCATGTGCATGTTTATCGTAGAGGCAATTTCTAGAGACAGATTCTCATAGTAGAAGTGCAACCAATTTAAAAAGCTTAACGAGGATATCAATGGATATATTATGTGAACAAGCTATTGGGTTAAAGTCATTATTCTTTAAATTTAAAGCTAAAGAAAATGTCACCTATTCACGTTACAAGAGAGATGTAAGAGTTTGCATCCAAGGATTCGATTACTACAATTATGATGTGAAAACGAATGGAATTCCTCATTTCAAAAAGGGGAATTATTGTGAACTAAATCGCGACAACAGTGTTTGTGCTGTTTGTGCTAATGATTGTATTGACACTGACATCAAATTGTTCAACAAAGAGATTGTAACTTTATTTAATTAAGCATGGATATTCTAAGTTTCATAGATACGTTATCTTCTTGATGAAATATGCAAAATTGTTTCTTATTACTTAAATCAATTCACCTTGGAAATGAATATTTTTATATTTTTTGTAAGATTTAAATTATTATACTTTTTTTAGTTCAAATTTTGAATTCCACATAGGTAGAATTTAATTGTCTGCTAAGCAAAAGAGTATTCCCAACTTCACTTGCAGCTTATGTATGATAGCCTAATACAATTCAAACCAAACATGGTGCCAAACCAAATTTGATTGGACCTAATGCAGCTCATATCTGGTCTTCAAAGACCATATCATACATAAGACGGTATTTAAACCAAATGTATGTGCACCCCTTTTTACGTGGGATTTGGTGATGAGCTTGGAGTGACCGAGGTTTTTATAAAAATATCGAAATTAATTAGGGGATGCTTATATGCATTTTTAAAAATAAAAAACAACAAAAACACCCATCGAAAACTGTAGGTACACTCCATTTTGTATATACACCTCATTAATTTTTTTAAAATATTATATTTTATATACACACCCCACACATTACCAATTATATCATTTTTGTAATTTTGATAAGAAATATTATAAAATAATAGATTCTAAATTAATTAAAATTTAAAGACTGGAGCCTCTACACTGCACCTCCTCCATTTCTTTTTCTTAGTCAATTCTTCTCTCTTCTCTCCTGAGTCTTTATTAGAAGGGAGCCGCGCTGCAGCCGCACGTCCTCCACTTGTTTTTCTAAATCAATTCTCCTCTCTTGAGTCCTTATTTACTTACTTTATCTTTGAGCAAAAATTGAATTCAAATCTCTGTACTCATTTTATTTATTTATTTTTTTGAGGGTTTCATTTTTCTCTTTAGTGTGATAATCTATAAAATGACCATCCACTGGGATTTTATTTTTATTTTTATTTTAAGAAATCAGATTTGTTTTTGGTTGACATTATGATTTTGAGTATGATGACAATAAACCATGGTGTTTTTGCGTTTTATAAATATCATATGGAAACTTGCAGTTGGGAAATGGCTGTGAAAATTTCATAAGATATTGTATTTTTTTTTTCTTTTTCTTTTTTTTTTAAAAAAGAAAAAAAATTAGTTTAGTTAGTAATTTTTTTTTTAAAAAAATTGTTAAAAACATAATATATAATGATTAAAATGTTAATAATTTAATTTGAGGATAATATTGGAATTTTAAAAATATATAAATTTGGGATGTACATACAGTTTTAAAGATGTAAATATCCCAACTTAAAAGTAAATAGTTTCAAGAAATATACAATTCAAACCAAACATGGTGTCTAACAAAATTTCAGCCCCAAAAATAATCCTGACCCAAACTTTTATTGGCCCAAAATACAATAGGCAAAATTGGTCATAGGCCTCAGTTTTTATATTGAATTAACCACTTTTAATACATACTTTTGTATTACTGAGACTTATAATTGTTCTCTTTCTAAAAGTAGATGTTAAAAAGTGGATGATATAATTAAATAATTATTATTAATGACAAGATGAAGTTGGTCCGGTGCTAAATCCCTTAGCACCCACACCACGAGATTATGGGTTCGAATCTCTTCCCCCTTTCTAAGAACCCCCTGTTATTGTAATATTTCAAAAATAAAATAAAAATTAACACTCTTTTATGTATTATAAAAATAAGAGAGACACATAAATACTAATTTTGTTATTCCTTAACACTATCAAACTATTTTTTTTTATATAAAAAAATAAAACACTATCAAACTAAGCCACCAGAATAAGGTATATCGAATTTTGAAATCCACTCATCTCCATTGATAAACTTCGCAACAATGAAATCTTTAACATCATTGAGGTTGTTAAAGTTACGATATCTAAGCCATTTTACTTTACCACCAGTGTAAGATCCAGGCCCAAAATTCCAAAATTCAACATAATATAACATGGTGACATCGGACCCGTAATTGAATTTCATCAAACCCTCGGGATTGCATGATGATCGTCCAGGCATACTTTTTCCATGGTCTACCTAAATGAGTTTTTACATTAGAGTGAGCTTTAAGCTCTAGTGTGGGTATAATACTACAATTGTGGATTACAATTGCAGTATTCATTCTATTGCCTTATCTTCCATCGACAGTGATCACAGTTTGTTGCCCATCGAGTGGTCGCCTAACATGTATTGTTGAATTTTGAATAACCTTTGAGCCCGCACCAAAAATAAAATCTATCATACCGTATATGTCACAATTAAAGAAAAAATGCTACTCCCATGGTCTATGTACAAGGTGTCTTGAAAACTATCGATAGAGCATCGCAAACAAGTGATAAAATTACCAATCGTTCTTAATGCTACAGCTTGTTCACCTTTGGGACCAGCATTGTTCACAATGCTAATTTCTTTGGCCAGGAGATAACCAAAGTTTATATCTATTAACAAAAAAATAATAGACTTAGGAATTCAATTTAATAGATATATACAAGGGAAAAAACAAGTAATTTTCACCCAACATATAAATCGAAAAGTCAAACCCTAATTCCTCATTGTGCATCATCATCAGCCGCTCCCACTCTCTTTCTCTCTCCCTCAATTCTTATCGTGCTGTATCGTGCTCGTGTCATATTGGACTGTGTTATTTTGCTTTGTTCCATTATACAAATTTTACCAACAAAAAAAAAAGAACAATTTAATTTAGCAACCCACTAAAACAAATAAAAAAAAAACAAAAAAAAAAAAAAAACAAAAAACAAAAATAGTACCTTTTAAATTTTAGAAAATAAACTAAAAGAAAAAAAAAAGAGTTTCTTGAAAACGTTGAAATGCTCAAAGAGAGCATATGAGATAATTAAAGGAAAACTCTTAAGGGGGTGTATTGTATTAGGATTTTAGTAGACAATTTTTGGGTGCAAGGATTTTATGGATTTGCAAGATTGTTAGGATTATTAGGATTGTCATGATTATACTTTTAGGATTATTAAGATTATATGGACTAGACTTTTAGGATTCTGAAAGAGTCTTTAGATTTTATTTATAGACTATTAAGATTATTTAGATTTTATTTCTAGACTTTTTGGACTCTTAAAAATATAAACTTTCAAGAGTCAATTGTAGTATTCAATTTTCTCCCCAAGTTCCAGTATTCTATAATCTTGTTAAGGGTACTCATTGAACAACAAAGATTGAATGAGAAACACGTATAAGTTATGAAGAGAAGTAATAAAATTTTGAAATACCACCAACCAACACATAACCTTCAGCTGATTTATATGGTGCAGAAAATGTCACCATATGAAATAAATATAATAATCAACAACCCATCCCCCACTACCTCACTAGAAATGACATAAAATAGGGAAATAAAATAGTTTGAACACTGAAGTATTTCCGTTTGGCTTGTTGGACTTCATTAATTCATATGTTATGAAACTCTAATATTCACTGCTCTTTATTCTTTTTTTTTTCTTTTTTTTTCTCTAGTGGTGTGTACAGTGTACGTCCACCTTTCATGTTAGTGATAGATGATTTAAGTCGGTGAGATGAGTTGATATATAGACTATGTATGCATTGGTAAAATTTGGGGGGTCGGAGCATGACAAGAATTTTTTTTAATATACATGTAAATAACAAAAAAATTGATATATAAGATTTAATTATACATATTTAAAAGGAAAAAAAACTCCAAACGGTCAACTAGTGTTTGCTCTTGATAGGTTTCGGCATACCCTTCCATTATCGGATTTCAAAAAAAAAAAAAAAAACCATGTATCTAAATTTTATAGAAGCATGGTTTTATGCGAGACTCGTATCTTTTTAACTCACTCAGGTAATAAATCAATAGAAATGGTAACCATCTTTTTTTGTCTTTGAACTCAATCTACACAAATGGTGATATTATCAGTAATGGACCAGCTCTTTTTTTATTTATTATTATTTTTTTTATCAGGTGTATATATATATAAATCAACTCCCTCTTTATTTTTACTTTTTGCTAAATCCATCTTTTATAGATGTGGATAAAACATTTGATCAATTTTACTAATAGTACTAAAGATTTTACATACTGGTGGTGGTGTTAGAATCGTGGAAATCTAGCATAAAACTATCTTTGATTCATAGAGACATTTTATCAGTCATTTGGTATTCGACTTTCTTGTGTATTTTTATGTTGTCTTTTGCATGTTTGGCCGTCACATTTATTATATACCAATACACCTACCAAATATCTGAAATAAAATAAAAAGTCTAGAAAGTATTGAGAGAGAGAACAAGACAATTTTGGGTTAAAGCTATTTATAAATATCATTAAAAAGTCTAGAAAATCCATTTTGTCATGAAATCCTAAAAATCTTAATCTCAATCCAATACCAGCAGATAATTTGCTACATCTTGAAAGTCTAGATCCAATACCACAACACAATATGGACTTTTTTAAAAAATCTTGATCGAATACCACCGGACTTATCTAATTTGTTTAAAAGTCTCAATCCAATACCACTAGACTTTTCATTCCTCAAATTGTCTAATAAAATCTTGAACCAACACACCCCCCTAAAACTCTAATGAACAAAAGTTCCAGATTGTGTATTTCTCAAGTATTTTTGAAAATTGAAAAGTAATAGTAAAAAAAAAAAAAAATCAAAAGTAGAAAATTATACAAAAATAATATGAAATTTTAGGGATTGAGATCCCGTACCCATCTTATTTGTGTTCAACTTTCAAACATTTACTAACACGTGGTAGACAAACAAAACAATGGCTAAGATTAGTTTTCTTTGTTTATTTTTTCCTCTTTCTCCTGATTTCTTTTTCTTTGTCTAAATCCTTTATTTTATTTTTTCTCTCTTTAGTGCATATAAGTAGATATCAAAAAACAATTATTTTTCTTAATCTAAAAATCCTCTCGAGTCTTAACACTTGTTCTAAGAAAAATAAAAAAGGTAGAAACCGATGTCATTTTGGTATTGAAGAGAAAAAAAAAAAAGACTAAAATAAATCTAAATCGTCCAAAATTTTAATATACACGTGCAGGGGTGTACCCAGGATTTTTTACAAGGGTGGGCTAAAACAAAACTATATATGTATTTATTAAAAAATAAAAAATAAAAGTGAATTTCAATGTTACTAGAAATTTTCATTATTTGAAAAACAAAAATACGGATTTAGATCCTGTGTTGGGCTGATTTTTGTCCCTACCTAAATAGATCTGGTGATATGTGTAATCATTAGCTGAGATTAATTTTACTTTCATTACTTTAAATGCAAGTATTACCTTCAAGTGTTTTTAGTCAGACAAAGTAGGTTAGGACAAATATCAACACAATAAAGGATCCAAATTTCAAATATACATATAGATAAAAGGGATATAATGTGTCTTATCTCACTTGGGTCTCTTGCCAATGTGGTCAGACCCTCCCTTGGGAGCCTCCACCACTACGGTTCAACACCCAATGTGTACGTGTATATATTTAGATTATTTGTCCCCCTTGGCCATTAATCCCAAGGGTGGGTAGGTGTTCCACCAATTGTGGGTGTTCTATCCCCGCTTGTGGGAGCTGTAGTCCGGGTTGCACTAGTAGAGCCTAATCTCGTCAGGTCTAACCGATTTTTCTCCCAACTCAAAACCCTAACCGATTTAGTCTTTCCGTCGCCGGTTTCTCGCTGTGGCAGCGGGAGCCGGCGGCGATGTCGTCCCGGAGGGCGATCTTCTTCTTCCCCATGCTAGGCTTTCCCGGTCAGAAGGGGGACACCGGTGGCTGCTACGACGGTCCTGTCCGTCGACTGGAAGTCTCTCCCGCGTCACCGGGCAGGACGTTTTGTCCAAGCGACGACGGCAGCTGTTAGATCGGCCGATCCTCTTGGTTCTGGCCAGATCTGGTGTGATTCGGCGTGAGCAGTCGATCAGTGGTCTTGATGCTCGTCCGACCCCGTCCTCTCCGTCGGGACAACGCCGGCAACTTCAGCGTCCTCCTTCACTGATCTTGATGTTTGGCTTGGTCGGTTTTATGCTTTGCGGCGACGGGCATCGGAACGGGTGGAGGTTTGATTGGTATGGTGGTTTGGGGTTTTGATCAGGCATCTCAGACGTCTCTGCTTGGTCGGCGGCGTCCTGGTGGGTCTTCTCCGGCGGCCTGGTCTCTCCTCCGGATCGGTTTCAGCTCATTTTTTTATGTTTCGAGTTTGTTTAGTTTACTGTTTTGGTTGTAATCTCACCTCTGTATGGGCGTTTTTCTCCCGTTGTGGGACTCTGTTCTAGGCTTATGCTCGAATAGCTTTATTTGTGGAGTCCCAGTTATGGTTGTAACCTTGCCCTGGATCTGGTTTTCCAGGTTTTCAGGTGCCCTTTCCATCAAAAAAAAAAAAAATTAGAAAAAAATAATAATAAAGAAAAATACTTGAGTTGATGAATCTGTCATCTGATATGAATATATTTTTATATTTAATTTTGTAATTGTAAATTTTGAGGGAGGAAAGAATTATTAATCGGGATGAAAAGAGAGAGAGACAATTGGGATGGATTGATGTTTGAGGTGACAGTACTTACACATTGGGAGTAGAGAATCACTTTTATCTCTAGCTACTTTACTCGTTATCAATAATAATTAATAAACAGTTAACATATAAAACAAATAACAAAAAAAAAAAATCACAAAAGGCTGACCCGGCTATAGCCCGGGTCAGCCCCTGTACACGTGTCATTATATCCTTAAAAGCTTAATATAATTAAGTAGAGAAATAGCTCAAAACTTTAATATACACGTGTCATCATTAAAAGCTTAGTACAGTATAAGATCCTTAAAAGTATAGCTAAATAGAGAAATAGCTCAAGAGGATCCTGGTCTACATGCAAAACAGGACTACAATTTTCCATAGAAAACAGACAGGAAAATGAAGGATCCTTCCTTCTGCAAACTGATCATTTCCTTTAATTTTTCAAGTGCAACATTAATTAACTCGGTTTTTATACATGATTTAGCAGCCAAAACCTTCGTTTTCACGTGTAATTCCACAAACTTATAGTGTCTCTTCATCGTCATATAATAAGCTTCTCTACCCTGCCTCTCCAAATAATAAAAACCATGAATAATTAGGATGATTAAATGAGGAAAAATATTAAATTACAATTTTAATTAATTTTTTAACAAAAAAAGACACGCCAGAAGTTCGTAGAATGGTTAAAAAGACTTGCAGATTAATAATAAAGTTTCTTACAATCCATTTCTCTTGTTAACAGCACACAAAACCTTAGAGAAAATAAAAAACAACACAACATGAATTAAAAGTTTATATATATATGTATATATGTAAAAAAAAAAAAAAAAAAACTTCGAAGATAAATTAATTAGCCTTCAAGCGAGGATCAATATCAACCCTAGCAACCCCTTCTCTATTCTCAGCAGCCTTAGCCACCTCAACTACCCCGACAACCAACCCAGCCACGTCACTCTTCTCTCCACTCATAATCTTCTCCTCCGTCTCTTCGTCCACGTAGTTGGGGTCCTTCTCGTCAATAGCCGGCGGAGCCGCCATTAACTCGTCGGTCGCCATGTCATCAGGACCCTGCCACGTGTACTTTCCACCGTGTCCCGACTTCGGCGGTGGCTTGCCGATCCAGATCCCGTCAGCCGGGTGTCGCTCCATCCGCTGCACCCCCTTGTCCGTGAGCTTCTTCTCGATGTACTTGATGGTGTCTATGTTGTGCGTCTTTAGCTCCGTCTTTTCCACCCTCTTTCGACCTTCTTCGTCGCGGCTCACCGCGCGTATCGTGACCGTGTCTTTCTTGTCATCTATGGGTTTCATTTTGCTGAGATGTTGTTGCGGAGCTTCGAGTTGTTTAAAGTGTTTTTTAATTTGCTGTTGTTTTCCTTTGTTCTTCGAGTGGGTTTTATATAGTGTAGATTGTAGAAACTATAAGCTTGGTTTGGCTGCTAGAAGGTGCTGGATACACCGATACAGTACAGGTTGAGGTGGTGCTAGCTAGAAGGTTCTGGATGCCACCGGTTTTTACTACCATTCCTGTCTTGCCACCTCTACTGTATTTGAATTTTTTTGGGTGGTATAATTCGTGTTAAACCCATGCAAGTTTGGAATAATTTTCTATAGTTAATTTATGTCAAAAATAAAATTGCATAAACTCTAATATTTGGAAGAAAAAAAAAATTACCACCACACATACAATTCATTGTTTATCATATCTGAATCAATAGTATTAGCGAGGAAGTTCTTTTTCAATATACGCCACGTACTATGCAACTCGCAACAATTTGTAAGAAAGACATCTTTCTTTAGGATTAGGATCCCCTACTCATCTTATTTATGCTCATCTTTTACATATCTAATGACATGTGGCAGCTAAACAAATGAATGGTTAAGATTAATTTGTCTTATTTTTTTTCTCTCACTACCTAACAAACGAAGTCGTTAGGTTTCTAAATCCCTCTTTTCAATTTTTTTTTTTCTTCTTCTTGTTTGTTTCAGATGATGATGACTCACATCCATCAATCCATCATTCATTTGTTCTTTTTTTATTTGAAAATAAAATAAAATTTCCAGATTTTTTTTAACTTAAAATTTCCAGCCTCCAAAATCCCATAAATTTTCATCTTTATCAAACATAATCATCAAGCCACAAAATTAGTTTCTTCAAAACCACATCAATTTCACAAAAACCAGAAACCCAGAAATTCTCCCTTTTCACAAAAAAGCACATCAATCTCACTCTCCAAACACGATCAATTTCACATCAGTTTCACAAAAACCACAAACCCACAAACCATATCAATTTAAAAACCACATCAATCTCACTCTCCAAACTACGATCGAATTTTCTTCAATCAAATCCCACAAACAAAAATCAGAAATTAATTCTACAAACCCAAATCAATTCCGAAAATCCAAGGGGAAAAAAAGTGGTAATCCTAGGTCTTCAATTCTTCAAAAAAGTGAGTTGAAGAAGTGGTGGTATTGGATTTTGGGAGGCTTGAAAGGGGAAGAAAATGGATTTCATGAATGAGGAAGGTGTACAAGAAGAAATGGAAGATTTGGGTTGTTTAATTGGAAATCTGGGTAATCCTAGGTCTTCTAATTCCTTTGCCAACAGCCTAGCAAAGAGGGGCTTTGGTGGCGCTGGGGAGAAAATAGTATGGGATTTCTCTGGTTAAGCCGTTGTTGTTGTTGTTGTGCTCTGCTTTTCTTTTTGTTGTTGCTCTGCTTTTCTTTTTGTTCTTTTTAGTTTTGGCAGTTGTTTGCCTGAGTTGGTGCTTGGCCTGGGTTTTGTTGTTGTGTTGGTTTTTTGGTTCTGAAACAAACAAGAAGAAGAAGAAGAAAATAAACGTTGAAGAGAGGGATTTAGAAATGACGTCGTTTGTTAGGCAGTGAGAGAAAAAATAAGACGAATTAATCCTGGCCATTCATTTGTTTGGCTGCCACATATCATCGGATGTGTAAAAGATGAGTATAAATAAGATGGGTAGGGGATCCTAATCCTTCATTTTATTGCGAAGTGTTGTTTTAATAATTATGCTTCATGGTTGAAATAGTTGCTTTGTTGTTGAAGTTGAAACATTAAATAATCAATAAAGTGGGAGTGTCCCGACCTTTCAGTTTCAAATATAACTTACAACACAGTTTTGAAAGTTGAGTCCGTTTAAAATAAAACTATTTGGGTTTAATGGGTCTAATGGACATACTTAACTAAGTGCTTGTTTGGTTGGGTTTTCTACTGCATTAAAAGCTCCATACACTTATATTTGAGTTTTTTTAGAGTTGTTTGATTGGGTTTTTGAGATTGTTTATTTTAAATGAATAATGTTAAACATCCCGCTTACAATCCCACTCCCACCATTTCCATCCCAACATGTGTCAGTTGAGTGTCACTTGATGAGTGGATACATATTAATTGTAATTTACATCACTTACCCATGTATCCACTCATCAAATGACAACTCAGTTGCCACATGTAGTTGGATGAAAATGGTAGGATTGTAGGTGAGATGTGTAACATTACTCATTTTAAATTTAGTAGAGGCTAGAAGAGTTTAAACCTTTACTAGACAAAAGCTCATGGGGGGAGCAAAACGACCTTGTTTTCAAAGTTAAATAAATAAATTCTACCAACAAAATGACTATATATATATATATTAAAAAACTCTATCTCTAATAGATCTATTATAAAGAGTTTTTCTATAGTCAGTTCGTCCTGACAATAAATATATCATGACGAAAAATGTGGACCATAGATTATGGAGAAGTTTTGATAAGTGCATACACTTTGAGTCAAAGTATGTAAATCTAGTAGTCCACATTCTTCGTCTTAATATATTTATTGTCAGAACGAACTGATAATAGAAAATCTGTTATTATAAGTAGACCTTTTATAAATAGAGGTTTTTCAAAAGCCCAACCAAATAAGCTTTAAGTTTATTATCAAATGTTTAAAACGTAAGTTAAAGTTTTATGGTGAGATTATTTTTTTGAAATTCAACATGCGTTGGCAGTGACGCGACCTGAGACATTGTTAGGCTAAATAAGCGTTTTTACCATCAAACTATATTAGGCGGTGATCTTTATGATGAGATATTGAGCCGAATACAAATTGAAATCAATAATTATAAACTTTAAAATTTAATTTAATTAATATAATAATGTTTTTTAAAATATATATATATATATATAAATGTTAGACTGGGCTATAACCTGGTGTACTCTCTACACGCTTCCGCTTTTGACCACCACACAATGTGGCTTGATGGTAAGAACACGCATTTAGTATAACAATATCCTAAGATCTTAGGGCTCATTTGGTGCCTGGGATAGGATATGAATATTTTCATGAAATTGAATTGAATTGGATTGGCCTGGATGTGATATGATTGGACTAAAATTAGTGATGTGATGTGGTTTGTGCTGTATGAGATATGATTAAAATAGTTCTATCTCTTGTCTGGTGTGGTATGTAATTGGTTAAAAAATAATAATTTTATAATATATTTAATATAGTGTGAAAGTGATTAATATAAAATAAAATAAAATAATTAAAAAAAAAATAAGTTTTTAAAAATTTTAAAATAAACAAATAAAAATATTTAAAATTAATATTAAAGAAAATAATATTTTAATTAATATTTAAAAAATATTTTTAAATATAAAATTTTATAATTAAATAAAAAAAAATGAAAGAAGAAGAATTTTAAAAAATATATATGGGACTAAATAACCCCACCTCACTTGGATAAAAATGATTGCATATAATTGAACTTGTTAAAATAATTATTTAAATTAAATTTTGAAAAAAAAATTAAAATATTTAAAACCAATTTTAAAACAAAATATTATTTATTTTTATTTGTTAAAATTAAAAATTATTATTTTTAAAATAAAATCTTTTATTTAATAATTTAATTACATAAAAAATAAAATAAATTGAATAGAAGAAAACAAAAAAGTATAAAGTGGTATGACTAATTTTAATCCCACCTAGTGCTAGCAAAACAGGTCGGCCCGCTTTGCTTAACGGGCCGGGCGGGGGCGGCCTGTTGGGGGGAAGGGTGAGCCGAGCTTGGGCTTGTGGCGAGCTAGCCCGTTAAGGCCTTAATAGGTCGAGCCCAACGGGCTTTGAAATTTTTTAATTTTAAAATATTTTTTTTATACAATATTATTTTTTATACATTGTAATAATTTTGTGTAATTATTAATGTAATAATTTTAATATGAAATATAACATTTTTCATTTCATACAACACTTAATTAGTTTTCTATGAATAATATTTTTGTAATTTCGTATTAAATTTGTGGTGAAAAGTATAAATTACAAATCATGATTGCTTCATTAAAAACCTTACCAAGAAAAACCCAATGGGATAAAAACTTGGTAAAGGAAAAAGAGTGCAATTGGAAAAAAAAAATTTAAGTATTTACAAATACATCAGCTCGCCGGCTAGTTGCTACCGGAACTCTCTTCAATGGTCATGCTGAAGAGGTCATCCATGAGTTCTTCGTTTTCCAGTTGATGTTGTTGTCTGAATCTTGCATTTTGCCAATCTTTAAGGCATGTCAAAGCTTCCACCGTATTAGGGGCCAATGAAAATCTTCTGTCTTCTAGAATTTGCCCAGTCGTGCTAAACATCTGCTCAGATGAAACTGTTGAAATCAGGATAGCAAGAACGTCACATGCTAATCTCGATAGAATGGGAAGCTGTTTCTCTTGCCATGCCACCATTTCAGAAGATCATTGGTTGTGAAGTCATCGTTATCCGTAATGGAGTACTCCGTACTCAAATATCGGTTCAGCTCCTTGTGTTGTCATTGACCTTGACTTTGACTCGGACTCGGACTCGAACTTCTTGAAGCGCGAGAAGTTGTGGCCTTGTTCAAAAAAAAATTTCATGAGCTTCGATTGTTGTTGGGATTGTTGTTGAGGAGGCGCCGGTTCTGCTATTCCGCTGTTGTACATGTTCTCATAAATTAAAAAAACCTCGAACATTTGGGATTTCAGTGTACTAAGATGTTCAGCAACATCTGTTTCACTTAATCCTAGAGCCTCACCCAAAGTAGTAGAAAAAACTTCTAAAGCATTAAATATGAACCTAGGATTTACAACAATACCAAAGGCATACAAAAGAGGAATTTTCCCCTAATATTATATATATATTTTTTGCATAGCAGCAACAGCGAAAGCTACCATCACATTTTCACTGTATTGTCTAAGCAAATCAGTCATGTCATAAAGTTTATAAAGTGCAAGAGGAGATGTGGGGTAATAAACCCCGGAAAGTTACACAATAGCATCATAAAAAACTTTTAAAAATTAAACAAAAACATTGGCCACATACCAATCACCATCTGTGAGTTTTTCATGTCTGGTGTCGTTGGCGGTGTTCAGGTTATAAAAACTAGTAATTTCTGAAGCATATGGTAAAGCAGATTTCAACATTAAATATGCTAAGTTCCACCTTACCGGCATATCTGTTTGGAACTTACCGGGTATTAGGTCATTTGATCTACAAAATCTGGCAAACTCAGCAATTATTTGGTTAGATGCCATAATCCAACTCAAAGCCCCCCTAATATTGTCGATTTGACTTTCCACCTGCTTAAAACTTGATTTTACAATCAAGTTTATAATGTGACATGCACAACGGGCGTGGAAAATTTTTCCCGCAATATTAGAGATGTTAGAATTAATGAAAAATTCGATAGCTTTGGAGTTAGCAGATGCATTATCCAAAGTAATTGACATGATGCGGTTATGAATGCCATAATCTTGTATAACGGACATAATAACCTAAAAAAATATTTTGTGTAGTGTATGAATAATCTATGACATGAAAACCAATGAGGTTTTTTTTTTTTTTTTTTTTTTTTTTTTTTTTTTTTTTTTTTTTTTTTGTTGTAAAATCTATTGGGTGTCTACATAGTGTCCAGAGACACATAAATAATTTTTTTTTGAACGTCTGCTCTAGATGTCGAATGTTAATGCAATTAAAAAAGAAATGTTTTGCAATTCATAAATCAATTCAGTCCTACGTTTTTGAAAAGTATAAATCAAATCGCTCATAGTTGTGTTTCTAGAAACAGGGACATATTGGGGGTTAAAAGCATTATTAATAAAATATTGAAAATGAGGGTTATCTTGAAAACCTATAGGTTGGTCAGTTGCAGCACAGTACAACACCGCCTACTCTCTGTCCCAGTCAGGGTCATACTGCCATGAACTCACAGAACCATTTGGGTTCCGCTGCAGTTGAGTTTTTCGAGTTGTATCGACTTTAGGGATGGGCATTTCCCCATGGGGCCCCATCCCCCACGGGCCCCCATGGGGTTTTGGGGGCAAATTTGGCCCCCAAATGGATTTTGGGGGTGGGGGTGGGGGCAAACTTTGCCCCCAAACATATTTTGGGGGAGGTGGTGGGGGTACCTCCCCCCAAACCCAAAACCCCATTGGACCCCCCAAAGTAATATATATATATATTATTTTTATTTTTATTTTTATTTATATATAAAAATTTTAACAATTAAAAAAAATTATAAATTATAATATTAAATTATTAAAATTAAATGTTATGGTTGTTCATTTATAAGGTGTAATTAACCCCAAAAATAATATATATATATATGTATTATGCAATTATTTTGTATTGTATTTTGGATTTTGTATTGTATTTTTATTACTTTTTGGATTGAAAATTTGAAATTTAGAATTGAAAAGGAAATGAAATGGGGGAAATGGCTTTTGGGGGTGGGGGTGGGGGAACCTCCCCCCAAAACGTCCCCCCCATTGGTCCCCCCAAATGGATTTTGGGGGAGGTGGTGGGGGGAGGTTTGAGGAATGGGGGTGGGGGTGGGGGTACCCTCCCCCGCCCCATTGGGCCCCCACGCCCATCCCTAATCGACTTGCCCATGGGAAGCCATGCATTTGTCTCTTTGTCTCTTGAGATGACTAGTTCCGTTACTTGAACTGGTGAGTATAGATTGACAATACTTACATTGGGCACTCTCAACTTCACAACCATCTGTATTCTTTATCATTACAGGGTCAAAGCAATCCCACACTTCCGATTTCTTCTTCCTCTTCTTACTCGAATTCAGTGCCGAGGAAGAAGGTCCTGCACTCGTAGTACTAGGGGGATTGAGATCGGGATGGAACTCATTGAATAATCGGTTGATCTCCTCGTCCGGCAAATAGTCACCGGGGTTCAAGTTCAAGCCTTCAGGATTCATTTTCCTAAGATTATAATTAAATAAATGATTAAATGTCATAGATACAATTATACATTTATACAAAAAACAAATTAAACATACAAATATACAATTATACATTTACACAATTAAACATAGTAATTTTTTTTAAAATTATTATTTTGTTGTTAAACTCTAAAAAAAAAACATAATCATTCTAATATATTATTAATTTCAACTTAAAAAAAAAAAATTGGAATTAATTTTTCTAAAAAAAACATATTCATCAAAATTTGCATTCACAAATACTGAGTACTCTGTCAATTAAATTCTCAAGTGAATCGTCGGTACCAAGTTTATAATCATAATCAATTAATCATCAAAATTAAGATTGTAAACGAACGTCAAGAGATTTTTCCATCTTAATGATAAAACACAGGTTTTAACAGCATCTCGATGAGATGTGAGATGCTGTTAAAACCTGAGTTTTGTCATCTAGATGGAAGAATCTTTGGATGTTCAACGGTAGGATTCGTTACTTGGTAGGACTCATAACTTTGAGAATTTTATGGATGGAGTACTCAATATGCAACTATATGTGCGCAAACTTAATATTTGATATTATGATGCTAACTTTGAAAATTTTATTAATTTTCAAAGTTGACATCATAATATCAAATATTATGATGCGCATCTTTGGTTTCGAGACATGATTATGATGCTAAAAAAAACATAGTCATTAATATATTATTAATTTCAAAAAATTATAAAAAAATTCGGAATTAATTTTTCTAAATTATTATTTTCTTCTTAAACTCTAGTTATTGTACCAAAAAAAAAAAAAACACATAATCATTCTAATATATTATTAATTTCAAAAAGAATTTAAAAATTCGGAATCAATTTTTCTAAATTATTATTTTCTTCTTATTTCTTCAACTCTAGAAAAAAACATAAGCATAAATACATAATCATTCTAATATATTATTACTTTCAATTTTTTTTTTAAAAAAAACTCAGAATTAATTTTTCTAAATTATTATTTTCTTCTTAAACTCTACAAAAAAAAACATTAGCATAATCATTCTAATATATTATTAATTTCAAAAAATTTTTAAAAAAATTCAGAATAAATTTTCCTAAATTATTATTTTCTTCTTAAACTCAACCAAAAAACATTAACATAATCATTCTAATATATTATTAATTTCAAAAAAATTTTTAAAAATTCAGAATAAAATTTTCTAAATTATTATTTTCTTCTTAAACTCTACAAAAAAATATTAACATAATCATTCTAATATATTATTAATTTAAAAAAAAAATTAAAAAATTAAAAAATAATTTTTCTAAATTATTATTTTCTTCTTATTTCTTCAACTCTACAAAAAAAAAAAAAAAAACATAAATACATAATCATTCTAATATATTATTAATTTAAAATTTTTTTTAAAAAAATTTGGAATTAAATTTGCTAAATTATTATTTTCTTCTTAAACTCTACAAAAAAACATTAACATAATCATTCTAATATATTATTAATTTCAAAAACTTTTAAAAAAAATTCGGAATTAGTTTTTCTAAATTATTATTTTCTTCTTAAACTCTACAAAAAAAAAAAAAAAACATTAACATAATCATTCTAATATATTATTAATTTCAAAAAATTTTAAAAAATTTGGAATTAATTTTTATAAATTATTGTTTTCTTCTTAAACTCTACCCAAAAAAAAAAAAAAAAAAAAAAAAACATAATCTTTGTAATTTAATAATAATTTCGAAAATTTTGAAAAAAATTAGGAACTAATTTTTTAATTATTATTTTGTTGTTAAACTCAAAATAAAAAAAACATAAAATTAACATATTACTAACAACAATATTAACTACACACATACTAATCACTAAATACTAAATAATAATAATTACTATATAAAAAGTTATTAATAACAAAAGTAGAGAAGTAGACATACTGACCTTAAATTTGAGGCTTGAGAGTTGAGACTTGAGACTTGAGAGTGTTGAATTAATTAATCAATTGAATACCTAACAACATTACAAATAATAACATTAGTTATAAAAACATATTAATAATAGTTAATAATTAAATAACAAATTAAAGTTAATTAAAAAAAAAAAAAAACAAGACAATACCTTAGACGATACTAGAGAGTGGGAGGTATGTAAATATATAATATATAATGTATAGTGTATAGTATATTAGTATAGTAGTATATAGTATATAAATAATATATTGAATAAATAAAATAAATTACAAAATAGTTGAAAGAGTGAGTGAGAGATGTTGGAGATTGTAGAGAATAAAGAGAATAAGAGAATAGGGAAGTAGAGAAAATGTAGAGAATGAGGTGAGAGTGATGGGGGTATTTATAGGAAAATGTTGGGTTAGGGTATAATTGGAAAAAATTGTAAAAGATTTAAAAAAGTGTAATTTTTAAAAGTTTTGGATTCTGGGTTCAAAAATTTTTTGTCACCATTTGGGCCTGACTTTGTAAGAATAGCAGCACTTTACTAATTCAAGTTTAAAAGGCACCTATTTAAGTGACCAGACAAAAATACCCTTATTTTGTCAGTTTGTGTCTTTTGAAACGTAAAGAGAAAAAAGTTGAGAGATAGAGAACAGTGAAGGGAGAAAGCATCAGGTGCAAGAAATCCGGCTGAAAATCTCACGGCGGTGACGCTACAGTCTTGAAGTTGACCAAAATCTGCAAGACGATGAAGATATGGGTTTCCAAACCTTTTCATACACTTTCCGAGCCTTTTCAACAGTGATTCGAGCCTTTTCAATTTTGAATCCCCGAGCCTTTTAACACTGTATCCGAGCCTTTTCATACATTTTCCGAGCCTTTTCAACAGTGATTCGAGCCTTTTCAATTTTGAATCCCCGAGTCTTTTAACACTGTATCCGAGCCTTTTCCGAGCCTTTTCATACATTTTCCGAGCCTTTTCAACAGTGATTCGAGCCTTTTCAATTTTGAAACCCCGAGCCTTTTAACATTGTATCCGAGCCTTTTCCAAGCCTTTTCATACATTTTCCGAGCCTTTTCAATAGTGATTCGAACCTTTTCAATTTTGAATCCATGAGCCTTTTAACATATTTTTCGAGCCTTTTCATACATTTTCCGAGCCTTTTAACACTATATCCGAGCCTTTTCAATTATCTCCGAGACTTTGTAAATAGTCTCTAGTTGAGATATTAAAGTCAATAAATCAAGTTCAGAAATTCAACCATTTTTCATCTTTCATTTTAATTTAATTAATATTTAATTCAAAAAAAAAAAAAAAAAAAAAAACATTTCTCATTTATTGTAACCAATGAATTGAAGTCAAATAGAGAATAACATCCTTGACATAATTATTAATAATGCGTTGACATCTCGAAATCCTTCAAATGTGACCTCTTCGTATTTCAATATAACAACCACGAAGGTCGATTTATTCCTGTAATAGAATGATACGAATCATGGGTGTTATTTTATTTAGTTGTTAATTTGTTATCTTATTTTATGCTGCTTGTATTACTCAATAAGTTAGTAAGTTTTTGTTAGTTGAAGTGGTCAGTTACGTAAGTGGTAGCTAATATTTAGGAGTAGTGTCATTCATTTCTCCTATTATTTTGCATTCTCTTTAAATGCATTGTAGGCTATATATTAGCCATTTGAATTCAATAACAGATATGAAAGAATTATAATCCCAAATATCTCTCCTCTCCTGATATCTCTTCTAATTCCTTTCCCGTATCCTTCTTCTTCTTCTTTTAAAACTCTTCTGCTGCTTCTTTCCTCTGTTTCTTCACATACTTAAATTAAAACCTTATCATAGAATCTTGTAAAATTATTAATTACACGGGAGTTGGCAAAGTTAAGATATATAACCCAAACTGCAACAGCCACATTTTGGCATAAACTAAAAAAACTGTAGTGTGTTCACATACTTATTATCAGATATATGGCAGGGAAGAGCGAAGAGACAAAGAAGAAAGCTGTGTTGCTCAATGACAGTGATTCTGACATAAACGTAGAATAACAAAGGACTTTCAATGATGAAGCTGAATCCGGGTCCTAAAAAGAAACTTCTTGTTCTTAGTCTCGGAGGCCTGCTTTGCCATAGGGTCTGTCGTAGAGAAATATTAACAGATCCAATTAATCGTAGCTCTGATGCTTCTTATGGAAGTATTGATGGTGGGTTCCTCTCAATTTTGGTTCTCATGACCAGGGGCGGACCCAGAAAATATTTATCACCCGGGCTAAACTTATATATGTGTAGGGATATAAATAGATTTTTCTTTTGATATAAATGATTCTACACATATGAATATTTACTTTTAAAGACTAGTTTGAATTGTTTAATATAACAATTAAAAAGAAATAGAGTGAATATGAAATGCTTAATCTAACAATTAGAACAAAATCAAGTGAATATAGAATGTATAATCAAACAATTGAAACAAAATCAAGGAAATATTTTATATAAAACATGCATAAAATTACATATTTATAAAGACTACTTAACTCATGCGATGTTTTATATTGAGTTAGAGTAGGTAATTGATTGAATTTGGTTTTTATTATTGGTAAATTATCAAACATTAAACGCACTAAAACCTATAAATTAGAAGTACTCTAAGGCTAAAGTTCTATAAATCACAACCCAAACAAATGAACAAATATCATATGCCGAATACAAAAAATTAAAAGTAGAGTATGAAAGAAAATAACATTGGATGAAAATTAAATAAAAGGCAATGTCATGAATAATGCTATATTTAATGGTAAGTTTAATAATATAATATTGGTTGAAGTTAAATGTAATTTACTAGTAATAAAAGGGTTTAAAGGAAATTGTGCAATAATTTTTTTTTTTTTTTTTTTTTTCACAGAAGGCTGCCCGGGCTGTAGCCCGGGTCAGCCCTCTCAAGGGTCCGCCCCTGCTCATGACTATCTATTATTCTAATTAATATTGATTTTCATTAACTATATATATGTTTTCAGTTTATAAAAGGCCTTACTGCACCGACTTTATCAAGTTCTGCCTTGAAAGATTTGAAGCGGGAATATGATCATCAGCAAGGGAGTCAGTTTATTATTTAATCCACTTATACTCTGTTTAATTATTTCTAATTTCATGTTTTATGTTATTATTATTATTATTTTTAATTACTTAATTATATTCTTTGTTTGCTTCTTCTTTAATGAGCAGGTGGTACATGAGTAATGCCTTGGATTGTATAATATGGGACAACAAGTACTATAATCTTCCTTCGCGAGTAGAGCGATATTCTTCGAAAAACACTTGCTGATCGATACAAATCCCTACAAGGCCCTGTTGAATCCTGTAATATATGTGTCCAACCGGTTTATAATTTTGGCTCAATCAACTGAAGTTTTTTCACGATTTTTTTTATAGCTTGCATTGTTTGTTAATTTGACAGCCTAACACAGCCGCATTCCCAACTGATGAATACAAAGCCAACCACCTGGTTTCTAATGTGTATATATATATATATATATATTTTGGAAATTTCAACAGTTGAACAGAAATTCAATCAGAAGTTCAGAACATTATCTTTTAATTTTTCAGGTCCAAAGGGAGAGCTGAGGCAATACTTGGAGGGTCTGGTGGATGTAGGGTTGGCAATTCCAGGGCCCAAGCCCGCACTGGACCCAAGCCCTCAAAATTCCCTCATAATTTCAAAGGGCTTAAACCAAGCCCAAATAACAATTTTATGTATACGGGTAGGGTTTTACCCAAGTCCACCCATTGACCCGCATTATTACACATATTATGACCTGGTTTTGGATCCAAATTTTATCCCGGATTTTGACCCATATTTTTAACATATATTTTTTGACCCATATTTTTAACATATTTTTTGACCCATATAAAGAGGGCTTGATGTGGGCTTTTTTATGATAAGGTCTGGGTTTAAACCCGGCCCTCATCAAGTGGGTAAGGGCCAAACTCTCTTACCCAGCCCATTTTGCCATCCCTAGGTGGATGCAGATGATGTTCCTTCATATGTGAAAAACCATACATTTGGACAGCCTGCAAAAACATGCAATTATACCGACTGGGATTTTTATTCAAAGATTATACTTTGTCACCGCAAGGAGCCAAGGACTAGTCTACTTTGTCACTACAGGGACTGTGGTTTGAAACCGTGTGTGGTAGAGTCGGATGCTGCAGTGGTGGTTTCTAGAATCAATGAGGGTAGCCATTTGGACTCTACTAGTGGTAATATTTTGTTTGAGATAGCTTCTCTCATTTATGTTCTTAGTGTTTTTTCAATCAGTCATGTTCCTAGAGGGGCCAATGGTGTTGCTCATGGGTTGGCTAAGTTTGCCTTAATGAAAGATGATGACCATTTATGGATGGAGGAGTTCCCTCCTTGTGTCAGGAATGCGGTCTAGTTGGATTGCATGTATAGGCTCCAACTGCTAGGTTTGCCTTTCTATTTCTGGTTGTATTTTCCTTCAAAAAAAAAAAAAAAAAAAAAAAAAACTGTTTAATTAGACTATTTACCGTTTATCGTTTGACATGCACGGAGATGTACGTTTACAAGTGCAAACTATATTTACTTTGTTTATCTTAACTATTCATATTTTAGTTTGTCTTGATAAATAAATTTTAGGGTAATTTCACTAAAATCCCTAATTTTTAGTGAAATGTCACATATTTAAACGTTTTTGTTATATTAGCAACTTAAGTCTCTTGTTTTTTTAAAATATGTCACTTTAGTCCATTTGATCAAAATATTAATGGTCAACTCTAACTATATATATAAAAGTACAATTTTATCCTTGTCAAAATGATTGATTGAGTTTCAAATAAATAATATTAAAATGGTTTACAACAACAAAAAATTATTTTCTAAAAAATGAAAAAAATAATTATAAAAAAAAAACTAATGGATTATGGAAAATATAAAATTAAAATAAATCATAAATTGAAAGTATTTTCATAAATTAAAATATAAACCATTTTAATATTTTTTGTTGGTTTGATCACTTTTGTAAAGATGGCAAACAATTTGGAATTATAAAAAATAAAAATAAAAATCCAAGATTTATTCGGTATTGCCGGTGAAAAAACCAACGATCAAGTAGGTATGAAATAATGGTGATTAAATCATTAAAATATTGCAAAGCATATAAAAGAAAATCTAGATCGGAGGAAGCAATATTGGTGGACCATGACAAAGAAGAGAAGAATTTTAAATCGGGGGACTAGTTTAGTTCAAATCGGGGGATGGGGGTGCTGAAAAGAAAAGAAAAATTTTGAGGTTTATCCGATAATTACTCATATTGGAAAGCAGATAATAGCGAATCTTGAGTGGAGAAAGCAATATCACCGACTTTTTTTTGGCATAACTGCAGTGGACCATGAAAAAGAAGAAAATAAAAACGGAAACAGAAAACTGAATGGACTAAAAGTAGAATAAATCTAAGGTTTAATACTTTAATTATTAGAGTTTTTTTTTTTTAAAAAAGATTTAATTATTATTATTTATTAGAGTGCTAAGGCTATGAATGTTTTAGAAAAACCATCATGAAACTAGGATAATATTTAAAAATCATCTAGAAATTATGAGTGTGTTTAACCATCATGAAATTACTTAATTTCTGGATTTTAAAACAATCATAATTTAGGCACATCACCTCTCGGCACATGTGGTTGTGCACCTCTCTTCCACATTGGTGGTTAGGAGTTTAAATTTTACTATACGTAATGTGTGGGGAGTTTTCAACCCGGTTCGTAGAAATAGATATTTAGACTGTACATATATTGTCTGATCTTGACAGATCTCGACATTCCTATCGTAATAGTTTGTAATATTTTTTTTTATAAAAAAAACCATCATAATTTAGTGTCATTGATCTTCATTTTTCTAGCTGTGATTAAAGCAACGTGATTATCCAAGTTTTAGCCGGGTCAATAAAAAGCTCATGCCTTCAGCGCTTTTTTTTTTTTTTTTCTTTTTCTTTTTCTTCTTCTCTCTTCTCTTCTTTTTTTAGATAAAAAGCACTTTATAAAACAAAAGGAAAACAATCATTTCGAAAACAAATCATTTCGAAAACAATCATTTCTTCTTCTCTCTTCTCTTCTCTTCTTTTTCTTTTTCTTCTTCTCTCTTCTCTTCTCTTCTCTTCTTTTTTTGGCACCTCCTCCTTCCAAAAACAATCATTTCGAAAACAAAGAAAAGTAAAAGTTATTGTTTTATAGTTTTATAGTTTTATTGTTAGGTAATATCCGATCAGCTTTTGAAAAACTACATTGGTTCAAATTGATTGTACACATATAGGTTTGTCTATTACACAATAACTTCTTTTTAGATAAGGTAATTAATAGAATATTCATTAACCATTTTTCATCTTTCATTTTTGGAATTGTTGAATTTAATTTTTGTTATTAAAAATTAATCTTTATTTCAAAAAAATTTCTTATTTGTTGAAACCAATGAATTTCAATGGAAGAAGAGATGAAATAAATAATAAATATTAAATAAGAAATAAAGATGAAGGAGAGACATGAGAGGAGAGAAAGGGAGAACAAGAGATATATTTTTGTGTCAAAAAGGGGTCGGTGCATTAACAACAAAGGCCATATATATAGGCAAACATACAAAGGGGTGCTCATTGTAATTTTGCACAATTTATTTCTCACCATCCAACACATGTCACATGCATTGACATGTGTTCCTTCTTGAAAATGGTGGAAGCCACCATATTTACAACACCAGTAATGCTACACATCCCATCTAAAATCCCACCTTTTTTATCCCATCGCATGTGGCATGTGAGGTGTCAAATGGTGAGTGGATACATGGGGTAGGTGAGATAAATCATCATTAATATATATCCACTTATAATTTAACACCTCACATTCTACATGTGGTGGGATGAAAAATGTGGGATTTAGATGTGATGTTTAGCATTATTGTTACAACACCCCCCCCCCCCCCCCCCCCCCCCCCCCCCCCTTGGATTCCACCATTTATATTTTAGTTTGCTAGGAAAAACCCAATGGGACAAAAACCTTAGCAAAAATATATACAATGATCTTCTGGATCAAATGGTGTGGATGTGTTCAAAACTGTCTCTTTAAAACCTTTCCGGTAAAACTCAGTGGGACAAAATCCGGTAGAAGGAAAAAGAGTACAGTACACATATATCCATTCAAAATTTTGCTCCCCCTGAATGAAACTTTAATATCAATCCTGTAATTTGCAGAGTTGACGCATGCCAATCCCATATACCAGTTTCTCAAAAGTTGTGCTAGGCAATGTTTTGGTAAACAGATCTGCAAGATTATCTGTAGACCATATTTGTTTAACATCAATCTGTCGGCTCTATTGAAGTTCATGAGTATAGAAGAATTTATGAGAAATATGTTTGGTTCTATCTTCTTTGATATAGCTTCCTCTAATTTGAGCAATACAAGCCGCAGTATCTTTAGATATTGGTGTCGGCATTCCTGTAAATAATGAAAAATCCACATATATTTTGAATATGATAAATAACTGACCTTAGCCACACGCATTCTCGACTTGCTTCATGAAGTGCAAGGATCTCAGAATGATTAGAGTAGGTAGCAACAAGAGTTTGCTTTGTGGAGCGTCAGGAGATTGCTATGCCATTATAGGTAAAAATATATCCCGTTTGTGAAAGAGTTTTATTGGGGATCAGATGGATACCCGGCATCAGCATAACCAAGTAAACCTGAAAAATTGTTAGATTTTGAATAATATAATCATAAATCTTTTGTTCCACGAAGATAAAGGAAAAATGTTTAATCCCATTTCAATGTCTTCCAGTTGGTGCTGAATTGAATCTAGCAAGTAAATTGACTGAAAATGCAATATCTTGTCTAATACATTGTGTCAGATATAATAAAGCACTAATTGCATTAAAATATGGTACTTCATGACCAAATATCTGTTAACCATCTTTAAGTGGTCGGAATGGATCTTTCTTTAGATCAATGGTTCTAACAATCATAGGGGTACTTAATGGGTGAGCATTGTCCATATGGAATCTTTTCATAATCTTTTCAGAATCTTTTCAACATATGCTGATTGATGGATAAATATTACATTTGATTTATGCTCAATCTCCAGACTGAGACAATATTTTATCTTTCCCAGGTCTTTCATTTCAAATTCTCTTTTCAAATATTCAGCAGTTTTCAGGAGCTCTCCAAGAGTTCCAATCAAATTCATATCATCAACATAAACTACTATAATAGCAAATCTAGATTCTGATTTCTTTATGAAGAACATATGGGTGTATAATATAATTATTATACCCTTATTTTATCAGATATTTACTGAGACGGTTACACGACATCCGTCCAGATTGTTTTTAATCCATATAAGGATTTTTGTAGGTTTATCAAATACAGATTACGAGATCTCGATTTATATGCTTCTGACATTTTAAATCCTTCTGGGATTATAAATATCTGCATTGAGTGAATCATATAGATAAATGATTACTAAGTTTAGAAGACGTATTTCAAACCTTTTAAAGGCAGCCAAATTTATTAAAAATTTGAAACGTAATCGTATTCATCACTATTGAATACTAAGTTTCTGTGAGAAACCTTGTACTATTTATATCTTACAATCTCGTTTTTCTTATTACGTTTCCATATAAAGACCTTTAGTATCCAACTAGTTTGACATCTTCAGGTGTCTGAAGAACTATTGGTCTAAATATTTTATGTTTGGCTTATGAAGTCAATTCTTCTTGAATTACTTCTTTTCATTTAGGCCAATCATGCCTTTGTCTACAACCATCGATACTATGAGTTTCATAATTATTATTTCAGTAGCTACTTATATTTGAAAATGTATTACTAATGATTGTTTCTTCACTATTCCACATTTCTCATTTATGATTTATAGAAATTTTCTTAATTTCAATATACTTGAATCTTTGTTGAGATTTCTTCAATTTTAATGGATTTAGTCACTTCAGGGACTTTGTGTATTTTTAGATATATCTAACTCTTATAGAGTTGATTTAGAAAAAATGGATTTATTCATAACTTGAGTCTTGTTTACATTAGAATCCTGATAATTTATTTTTCTCTTCTGGGAACAACACATTTTGAAATAAAAGATTTATAGACTTATGATATGCATCAGATGATTTATTTATTGCATTTTACTCAAATCGTTCTTCAGGAATAATCACCCGGCCGGGGTTTATGAGATAGCAACTTATAAAATTTTGTCACTTTTAATATATGAAGTAACTGATTAATAATTATCTGATGATCAATTATTTTAAAAATGAGCATGTCTATGACCAATTACAAGTTGTAATGGTAAGTAATAATGATAAGCAGTGGGTCAGAGATGAATAAAATGTCTTCATGTAGAAATTAGTAATTGTATCGAAATAATAAAGTTCTTGCAATTACTTAGAGATACTTGATAAGTGACTTTGCTAATCCATTCTGAGTATGAAAATGTGGAACTGGATGTTCAACATCAATCCCAATTGATTTGCAATATTCATCAAATGTTTTGGAAGTAAATTCATCAGCATTATCAAGGCGTATTAACTTAATCAGATGATTGGAAAAATGTGCCCGAAGCCTGATAATCTGTGCAAGTAATCTTGCAAAAACAACATTGCGTGTTGATAATAGATAAACATGTGACCATCTGATGGATGCATCAACTAGGACCATAAAATAGCGGAACAGTCCACTTGGTGGATGAATAGGTCCACATATGTCCCCTTGAATCTTTTGTAGAAATGATGGGGATTCAAAACCAACTTTAGAATAAGATGGTTTTTTACCAATTTCCCTTGTGAACATGCAGTACATAATTTTTCGTGGGATAAAAGAATCTTCTGGTTCTTTAATGGATGTCCATAAGAATTTTCAATGATTCTACACATCATTGTAGATACCAGGTGACCAAGACGGTTATGCCAAAGCATAAATATTTTTGGGTCTGAGAACTTCTGGTTCATAACTGCATTGGTCTGAGAACTTTTGGTTTATCACTGCTTAAACTCCTACACCTCTTATAAGAGTGTAATATAATCCAGATGATAAATTACGTGGCCTTTCCATAATGAGTTTTTGGCCTGAATCATGAGAAGTAATGCACAGATACTCAATATTCTTATCATTTATCGTTTCTATGTGATAGTCATATTTTAGTATTGTTTGGTAACAATATCATGGCTCTACCAGAGCCTTCTATCAGATTTGCTGGACCTGATATTGTATTAACATTTGCCATAAGCAGGGTTCAATTATTCCACAGAATCGTATGTGTCGTTGCACTATTGACTAGATATATATTTCTTGTATTTTGCTTTTCAATATCACTCAACTTATCTTTTAAAGACATATTTATTCACAAAGAAAAATAAAGTGCATATTAGACAAAGTGATCAAAAGTATAAATATATAGATATAAAAATATATCACTTCATAAAACAAAATCATGAACCATATTGATTTTTCGAACTTCTGGTTCGACCATGAACTGCAGGTTCATAAAATTATGAAAACTTCAGGTTCATAAAATTCAGAAAACTTTAGGTTCTAAATAGAAATTACAAATTTGACTTTCTATATGAAAGAATCGTAACTTGATTCAATTCAGAATTTCTGGTTCTAATAAACTTTGACATAAAAGTTTTAATATCACAATTTAGATTGAATTCAGAGCTTCAAGTCTGATTAGAACTTCATGTTCAAAACTTAAGAACTTCAAGTTCAGATTCAATACTTTGTTTTCAAAATTAGAACTTCAGGTTCAATATAGAATTCGAATTTTGGAATTTCAGGTCCCAAGTATGACATTCATGTACATAGTAATGAATCCAGAACTCCATATTTTTACTGAAATTTAAAGTTTAGAACTTAAGATTCTGATTGGTTTGTAAAACCGCGCCAACTTAAATATTATAATGATAAATCTAGAAACTTCAGATTCTGGTTAGTCGGTCTAGCCGAGCTTGGTTTAAATTCCAGAAACTTAACGGTTAACCTAGTTAGGCTCAACACATAATTTATACAAATCCAGAAACTTCAGGTTCTGGTTAGTTGGCATATTCAGATACATAAATTGCATAAAATTAAATAGATATGTAAAATCAAAATAATAGATAATATAACAGAAATAAGATGAAGAAGAATGAAAGAATAATAGTATGAGATAAAGTGAATAGGGGAGAAAAATTTACTATTTGCTTTTATTGATGATTTCGGATTACATCCTGACCACACAATTTCAGCTATCTAGAATAAAGCAGAATTGTACTCAGAGACTTATCTATAGTCTTGAAAGTGTATATGTTGCCTACTGATACCTGGCATTTGGTAATGCAATATCGGGTTAGTTATCAAATCGATCTTTTAGTTCTTGCCATAGAACTTCTGGTTCTGTGACTGTTAGGTATTGGGCTTTCAGATCGTAGTTGTCCCCAAACACTTCTAGTGCAGCAAATTTTAAAATTTTAAACTTTGACATTATTACAACTTCTGGTTATCCGAAAATCACAATCGGAGTCAGAACTTCTGGTCTGACAAAAATCCGAGGAATTTAAACCTTCAGATATATAAATGAATATTTGTAAGTAAATAAATCCAGAAGCTTCATGTTCCGATAATGATAAATAAATCTATAAACTTCAGGTTCTGGATGGGTGACCAAATTGTTTAAATAAAAATTGCAAAATAAAATACATAATAATAAATGCGAAAAAAGAAATATAGAACTGCATGTTCTAGTAAGTTGGCATAACCAATCTCATAAAAGCATAAAAATAAATAAATGCGAAAAAGTAAATCGCGTAAAAGTAAATAAAATGCAGGAAAATAAATTGCATAAAAATAAAAAGCGAGAAAGTAAATTCAGAACTATAGGTTCTGGTATTAATAAATAAAAATCTGGGAGTTTCAGGCTCTAATAATAATAAATTCAGAAGCTTCAGGTTCTGAAGATAAATCTAGGAACTTCAGGTTCTAGTAGTAATAAATTTAGAACTTCAGGTTCTGGAAATAACAACATCGTGCTGATAACGTGTTGTAATAAAATTAAAATAACAATAACAATAGATGAACAAGGATTAATGGAAGAAGAGATGAAATAAATAATAAATAATAAATAAGAAACAAAGATGAAGGAGAGACATGAGAGGACAGAAAGAGAGAACAAGAGATATATTTTTATGTCAAAAAGGGGTATGTGCATTAACAACAAAGGCCATATATATAGGCAAACATACAAAGGGATGCTCATTGTAATTTTGCACAATTTATTTCTCACCATCCAACACATGTCACATGCATTGACATGTGTTCCTTCTTGAAAATGGTGGAAGCCACCATATTTACAACAGTATCTTTATTATTATTATTATTATTAGTATTGGTCCCAATGACATGAAGTCAAATGGAGATTAACATTTAACGAATGACAACATGCACAATTATTTATAATACGTAATCCACACTTCATTATTCTTCAAAATAAATGTGACCCCTTCATATTTCAATGAGACTATGATCTGCAGGTGTATTTAGGAATGAAATAAGAGGAGATCAGGTTCCACAGGAAAGTGAATTAGTAAATAAAACTTGATTCCTTTATTGGGAGAAGGGAATCAAGTTCTATTTCTGGAGTCAAGTTAATTCTTGATTTGTATATAACTATAAAATGGAATGATTGCGTCTGAATTTTTTTTTTTTTTTTTATTCTTACGAGATTCCTAATTTATACAACTAGATGCACCCTATTCTAGGGATACAATTACTAACCAAATCAAATCATTGACTATTTTACAATCAGATCTCTCTACAATCCCTTCAATCATGCAAACCAAATATTCTTCCATTAACAGCTAGAATTGCGGTGGCAATCTTTGACTTTCTTAACACTCTCCCTCAAGTTGGAGAGTGAATATCGTGAACACCCAACTTGCCTAACAAAGAACAAAAACGTTCCTTGCCTAAAGCCTCAAGGAAAATGTCTGCCAGCTGCGATGCAGATGGAACAAATCCGCTAACCAGTGGCGGACCCACGAATTTTAACTATGTAGGGCATTTGAATAAATATAAAAAAAATACTGAAAATTAAAATCATAGTAAAATGAGTTTTTTTTTTTTTTAATAACAAAAATGAGTTTTTTTTAGATAAAATAAAACGAATAGAACACTTCCTCAGATGAATTAAATAATCTTACATTCAAAAAGAAATAAAAAACAAGAAAAAATGTTAAAAATTATATAATAACAAGAAAAACAACATAAATAATGAAAAAAAATTTTAAAAAAATAAATTACAATATAATTTTATAATAAGAATTTTTTTTTTTTGAATTTATAATGAATTCAATTTAAATTTATACAAAATATTTTATTTACAAATATTACTAGACATGTTTTTAATTTTTTTTATTCTTCAAATTATTGGTAAATTATTGATTTATTGATTCTAAATAAATTAAAACTATAAAATAAAGAAAAATACTAAGGATAAAAGAAGATGAATCATAATAATATATTGACTATTTTAATCCAATAAAGTAAAATTTGAGATTTTATCGTTTATTAATTGGACGTGTTAGGTATGTTAAACTAAAACTTGAAAATATTTATAAACTCACGTGTGTCTAAACAACCTAGAGGAGGGGGTGAATGAGTTGTTAATCCGTTATTACCAAATTTTCGGATTAGTCAATATTACAAGTATAACCCCAATCACACAAACAATAAAATCAAGTATAAAATGCGGAAATAAAAGAACACTTGATTTTTACGTGGAAACCCTCCAACTGGGAAAAACCACGGGCTGATATGTGCGCCACACACGGTCAACAAAATCCACTATATGAAAAGGAATTTACACCCTCAAGTGATTCTCGGACTCTCACCCTAGATAGTCTCAGGCTATGGACACTACCACTCGCCACTCTTGGTTCAATCCCTAGTGATATCCTCTGATACACTACTCTTGGCGTGAGCAACTCCTAATCTACCCGGCGGGCCTTTTACAGTGGCACTCGACCAATTGCTTGAGCACTACCCACCGGTAGCCATAAGACTTTTCTTGCTTGTGTAACTTCACCTAGAAGCCACAAGACCTTGACTCATGAAGAGAATTAAAAGTCTATGTGAGTATGGCAATAATGATGCACAAATGCAATAAGTGCTAGACTAAACACATGATGCTTAACTAGATGTTATAATGCAAATAAACATCCTAGTTATCAACAAAACCTACATGTACATGCATGAGGTGTCAATTAGTTGTAGAGATTTCTTACAACCTAATTGTCAACAAATAAAGCCAATCCAACACATGTCAATAATCATGACAAGACCTAAAAACATGCAATTAATTAATGTAATCAAGAAATTGTCAATCAAAAGGCCAATCAACACAAGTTGTCAAATAACATGGCAAGGACACTAAATGCAATAAACAAATGCTCAATGATGTCTAAATGCAAAATATAAAGACTTAGCTAGATGTTTTCAATCACAAAACAATCCTAGTTATCAAACAATGTCAACATATCCAAACATGTGAAATCAATTAGTTGTAGAGAATTTCTACCAACATAATTGTCAATTAAATCCACAAGAACATTCAATAAAGCTTGACTAGATAAATAAACATTAATCTATCAACCTAATCATCAACCAATTTTACATGAATGTTCTAGGGTTAGCTATTTGGGGAAAATCATCCTAATCATGTAAGCTATCACAAACAAAACCCAATCATGTCATAACTTCATTAAATATGCAATAAGAGTGAAGATTTGCTAAACTAAGTAAACAAAGACATGTCTTGACTAAGATAGAACAATAGATGAAGATGTAGTGTTAGTTCTACTTACCAAGTCATAAATGAAGAAGACCCATGGAAGATTGATGCATGAAACATGTTAGATGCACATGGGTTTTGGGTTTGGAGAGTTAAAAAAGTAAGCTTGAAGCTTTCTCTCTCTAGGAAACTCTTAATCTCTCTCTAGGGTTGTGTATCTTTTGTTCCCTTGAATACAAATGAGAGAAAAAGATGAATTTATAGTGCTTAGATGATAACCCTACAAATTTCATGAATTTTGCTCCAAAAATGAGCCAAATCGAACTTCAAATGAGTGAGATATGACCAAATTACGAAACAGAGACGGAGCATTACGCTGCTCATCCAGCACCACACCAGCGCCATATCTTTGGACCAAAAGCACTGGTCGAGTAGCGCCACACCAGCGCATAGGCGTGACAGTGCAACAGCTTGAGATTCGAGCGCTCCGAAACATAACCAAACGACATCGAAACCTTTCGTATAATATATCGTTGGAAAGGTACGGAAGTCTAATTTCTACTCCAATTTATGGAATGACATTTCAATATATGTAGAAATAGTTATGGTCAATTGAGTAACCAATGGTCAGATTCAGATAACAGCTGTGATGCTCTGTTTTAGTGGTCACTTTGGAGATTTCAAAACCAATCCAAACGACCATGAAATATTATGAATAATATACCGTTGGAAAGGTATGGGTGTCTAGTTTGTCTAGAATTTTAAAAAACAATTTGAATCTTTTTGTAAAAAGTTATGGTCACAAGACCATACAAAGGTCAGTTTTAAAAAACATTTAAATCATTCCAATTTTTTGAAACTAGACACTTTACTCCAAATAACCAAACCGAATCTACCACTTATCCAAGAGAAGAATAAGACCTTCTCAAGTGGTCAACCATCGTGTTAAAATATGCACACCATTGTGCAAGCACGGACGTTTCCGATCACACAAACGGAAATAAATTACACCACGCTTAAGACTAACATGAAGTGCAAGTGTGGTTGTGAATAAATAACATGCATGGGAAAGGATAACATCATGAAAAATACCAAGCATGTGACACACAAAAGACATGCAATATATGAAAATGCATAAGTGTGATGATAAAGAATATAAGCACACAATTAAGAGAACCACAAATGCAATCATATAAATGCAATGAAAGTGAGTGTGTGCTAAAAGACATAGATGCACGAATCAATGAATCACACATGCATGGTAACAAATGCAAGATAGATAAAGATGCATGCAAGTGTGTGTGTGCACCTAATCTCTTTAAGAATCAAGGTCAAGTGATATACCTTTTGAAGCTCTTGATCTTGAAGTCACCGGGATGCTTGGAAGCTTTCCTTGATAATCATCAAGATGACCTAAGCTACCCATTACACAATCATTCCCAATGTGGTATGTCATGAAATAAGTCAATCACAAAATAGATGTCCTTACAAAACTATTATAAATAATAAAAATCCAAAATAATAATAGATAATTTAATATAAAAAAAGAAAATGAATTATTTTGTTTTAGAAGAAAAGAAATTTTGAGAAAATAATTGAAAAAGATAGCAAAAATAAATAAGATGTAAAAAAATTACAATATAAAATTGAATTAAAAAGAAAGTATTTGCTTGAGATGGGACTTGAATTAAGAACTTTAAAGGTAGATAAAAAATCCAATACCAGCTGTGCTAATGAAATTTGATGCAACTGTTATCAATGAATATATATATATAAATTAAATACAAAGTCATTTTTTTTTAAAAAAAAATTGAGGTAGGGCACGGGCCCTACCTGGTCTCCACGTGGGTTTGCCCCTGCCACTAACGATCTTTCCTTCCATAATTTTGTCTTTAACAAAGTGGCAATCAATCTCAATGTGTCTTGTTCGTTCATGAAAACGGGATTAGCAGCAATGTGGAGAGTTGCTTGGTTATCACAAAATAAAGTGGCTGGTCCTTTATTCTCAATCTCTAAATCACGCAATAAGCTTTGCAGCCATGCCAATTCACAACATGCTCCTACCATAGACTGATAATTTGCCTCAGAAGATGACAAAGATACAGTTTTCTGTTGTTTGCTTTTCCATGAGATAAGACTATTTCCAAGAAAAACACAATAACAGGTGGTAGATCGTCATGTAGTAGGATAGCCTGTCCAATCCGAATCACAATATGCCTTCAACTTTAAATTACTTTTAGAAGGAAACATTATGCCTTGCCCAGATGTGCTCTTTAGGTATTTCAAAATACGTAAAGTAGCTTCATAGTGTGGCTTCCGAGGAGTTTGCATAAATCTACTCAATAAGTGAACTCAATATGTAATGTCTGGACGAGTAATGGTAAGATAAATCAAACGACCAATCAATCTTCGATATTTGGCAGGGTCATTAAGAATCTTGCCTTTATCAGGTACCCATTTCAAGTTTTTCTCCATAGGAAAGCTTGCAAGCCGAGAACCTAAGAAACCAACATCATTGAGGATATCCAATAAATACTTTCGTTGTGAAATGAAAATACCTTTCTTCGAGCGCGCCACTTCGATACCCAAAAAGTATTTCAAATGACCAAGATCTTTGATACTAAACTTGGTATTTAAAAACCTTTTAAGTCCATCAATGGCAGTCAAATCATTTCCCATGATTAGAATGTCGTCAACATAGAAGAGAAGAATGGTAAAAGATTTTCCTTGTCGTTTAGTAAAAAGTGAGCAGTTGGCTTTGGATTGAACAAATCCCACTGAGAGAAGAGCTTGTGAGAATCTGGAAAACGTACCATTGACCAGAAGCTTGTTTCAACTCGTATAGTGACTTGTGCAGGCGACACACTAGATTCTCCCCTTGTCGCTGAAAACTAGGAGGAGGGACCATGTATATTTCCTCCATTAGATCACCATGAAGGAAAGCATTATGAACATCTAACTGATGGAGAGACCATGAAAATGCAGCAGCAAGAGCAAGTATGCAACGGAAAGCATTATGAAAACTAGGAGGAGGGACCATGTATATTTCCTCCATTAGATCACCATGAAGGAAAACATTATGAACATCTAACTGATGGAGAGACCATGAAAATGCGGCAGTAAGAGCAAGTATGTAGCGGAAAGTAACAAGTTTGGCAGTGGGTGAAAAAGTGTTGTGGTAGTCAATGCCTTCCAATTTTGTATACCCCTTAGCTACCAAGCAAGCTCGTTTAATACTGCCATCAGCTTTACGCTTGATCTTGTAAACCCACTTACAACCAATTGGTTTTTTACCACGGGGCAAAGAGGTAAGGCTCCAAGTGTGATTAGTTTTAAGTGCCTGAATTTCCTTAGTCATGACCTTACACCAATTAGGATTTTGACAAGCTTCTGCATAACTGTTAGGTTCTGACATGAAGCAATATGGGCAAGAAAAGTCTGGTACTTGGGAGATAAATTTTTATAGGACAAATAATGAGAAAGAGGGTAACTTGTATTAAGACCGATAGACGAAGAATCAGTTGGATACAACGTAATATGAGAGCAAACATAATCTTGTAACTTGGCGGGCTTAGTGCGGGGCCGTGTAGAGTGACGCATGGCAAGTGGTTCAGCAACAGGACTCATATAAGTCTCAAGGAGAGCATCAGGGCTTGGTTGTGTATCAAGAACAGCGGGCCCAGATTGGGTGTGAGGCTGGTCACCAGTGATGTCTAAAATAACTGGCTAATTTTGTGAGGTGGTTTGTTCTGCTAAGGGAGGAGTGATTGTGCTTTGGTTTAGTGAGGAAGGGTCTGCCATTGGTTGAGAAATTATGGGTGTGTTGTTTGGTGCCATGTGTTGCCTGGTATGATACCATGTGTTGTTTGGTATGATGAGTAGGTTGACAGAGATATTATTTGGATCAGGTGGTGAGCTAACATGGGTGTCGTTTGGTGGCGAATGGGTTGGTGTTGGTGTGTGATATGGAAAAATGTCTTCATGAAAGACAACATCTTGACTTGTGAAAATTTGTTTGGTATTAAAATCATATAATTTATATACTTTTTGCCCAAAAGGATACCCAATGAAAACACATTTGCGAGCTTGAATGTCAAATTTATGTTTAGGATATAAATTTGTGGCATAAGCTAAACACCCGAAAGTATGTAGATGTCCATACGTGGGAGGGTGACCAAAAAGTCTCTCGTAAGTTGTGAGACCCAACAAGAGTAGCGTAGGTATACGATTAATAAGATATATAGCTGTAAGAATGAATTCTTCCCAAAAACTTAGAGGTAAACTAGACTGAAATTGTAAAGCCCATACAGTTTGAAGGATATGTCTATGTTTGCGTTCCACAACCTCATTTTGTTGAGGAGTGGAAACACAAGACCTTTGAAAAACAATGCCATGTGTACGAAAAAAATCAGACATGGAAACAAATTCCCCCTATTATCAGAACAAATTATTTTGATTTTTTGATAAAATTGTGTTTCGGCATATGCAATAAAGGTCTTAAGCAATTGTTGTAAATTCCCCGCCCCCCCCCCCCCCCCCATTAACAGAACAAATTATTTTGATTTTTTGATGAAATTGTGTTTCGGCATATGCAATAAAGGTCTTAAGCAATTGTTGTGTATCAGATTTATGGCACATGAGAAAAACTCAAGTACTACGTGTGTAGTCATCAACAAGAGTATGAAAATAACGAGCTCCAGAATGAGATGCAATTTTATGTGGACCCCATATATCGCAATGTATAAGAGCAAAAGCATGCTTAGTAGTAATATGACTTAATCCAAAAGACATTCGTGTTTGTTTTGCCAGTGGGCAAACATCACAAGTTTTATTTGTAGAAAAGGAAATTTCTGGAAATTTCTTAGCTAGTAATTGAAGTCTTGGTAGGGATGGTTGACCAAGCCGACGATGCCATGTAACGGAGAATGCCTTCGAATTCATGGTAAGTGGTGATGAATTGCACCCTTTTCCATCCACCAAGTAGTAAAGCCCATTACGTTGTTGCCCCCAACCAATCATCATACTCGTCTCCAGGTCCTGTAAAATACAAAAATCAGGGTAAAATGTTATTAAGCATTTTAATGATCGAGTGAGACAACTCACGAAAATTAAGTTGATCATAAAAGATGCAATTCTAAGAACATTATAAAGAGAAATTTTCGAGCTCAAATGAAAATTTCCAATCGTATCAATTGGAATCCATGTGCCGTTAGGTAGTCCCACCGGTGGCAATGGTGGTTTGAGTGTAGCTTGAGCTGACTAGATACATGGTCAATTGCACCACTATCCATTACCCACTGATTAGATAATTTTGTAGACAATTTTGGAAGCCCACATGTAGCATGGTTGACACTAGGCTTACTATCCAGACCCATCTTTTGTGACATTATTGTAAACAATTGTTCGAATTGTTCGGCTGTCAAATTAGGACCCTCATTTGAACTTGACGTTTATATGTTATTCACAGAAGATCTGCCACTCTTTCTGATATTGTTGCTGTTCTTCCTTTTTTTAGCACTAGAATTTTCTGTTTTCCCATGAAGCCTGTGACCGGGAGGATACGCATGGACCTTCCAACAAGTGTCAACAGTGTGATGATCTCGATCGCAATGCGAGCAGTGAAGAGGTTTTCTCTCACCCTGGTGCCCCTTGAATCCATCTCAGTTGGACTTCACCGCCATGGCGGCGGGCTGTTCAATCAAGTTGTGGCTTGTGGTAAGGACACTCTGTTTTTCTTCCTGAATCAACATGGAGTAAATCTTCCGAACGGATGGAAGGGGTTGATTTAAAAGAATTTGGCCACGAATGGCGGCGTACGAGTCATTGAGACCCATCAACACTTGAAGAACTTTCGTAGTCTCGATTGCTTCTCCGTTGGACTTCGTGACTCCGCAAGAACACGGTGTGATGGTTCTACAAGCATCTATTTCATCCTACAAACTTTTGATTTTGGTGAAATAGACATTCACAGGTTGTTGATTTTGGTTTATGCGAGCAAGATCTCGCTGAAGATCAAACAAACGACAAACATTGTGTTGGGAAAATCTTTCGTCTAGGTCGTTCCACACTTCCTTTGCCGATAAAAGGTAGGCTACACTGGTGGAAAGATCAGATGACAAAGTATTTAGGATTTATGAGAGGACCATGTCGTTGCATCTTTGCCAAAGAGCCAACTCTGTGGTCTTCTTCTCCGAAGGTTTTTCGACACTGTCATTGACAAATCCTAACTTATTTTTCGCACTTAGTGCGATGGACATAGAACGTGATACGAACCTCGTCGATTGTAACAAGGATGATGCCTAGGATCGTTCTAACCTCTGGTTCAGATGGAGACCGCGACCCAACACCTATAGCGAGATGTGAACCTTGGTATAAGGAAGACGCCACAATCAAGGATGGAATACTTGATTGATAAGTCAGGGAGGAACGCCACAGAGAAAATCTGATAAGTTCCAATCAGTTCTCAAAGAACGAAAGAGAAAATTCTCTCAACTTTTATTAAAAATTCAAAACTACCGAAAATAACATAAGTTGGTTCCTTTTAAACTAAAACCCTAGAAGACAAGGTAAGCTACACGCCTAATTCAAAAAGGAAACAAATATTAGGCTGCACGCCTAATTCAAAAAGGAAATAAATATTTCGGCCTTTAAGGCCTTACAAAACGAAACTAAAAAGGAAACAAAACAACTGAAATTGAATCTCCTCCAAACTTGTGCCACACGCCCAACTTGTGCTTCACGCCCAAGTCTTCTCTTATTCAGCCCAATCCATTGCCTTGATGACATTAATTAAGCCTTGGTCTTCATGTGGGCTTATCTCGGGCTTTAACAATTTAGAATTAGCCCAAGTGTCTTGAATCAGGCCATTGCGTGCCTCTTTGAATTTCTTAGCCCTAGCCCTTGTTATTGGCCCAACCGGAACATGCAATGGGTCCCTTGGTGCAGCTCCCTTATTCTCATCATTCCCTCCCTCTTGAAAAGGATTTGTCCTCAAATCGTCACCTACATCAAAAGGAGACAAATCAGAAATATTGAAGCTTGTACTAACATTATACTCACCTGGAAGATCTAACTTGTAGGCATTGTCATTGATCATTTCAAGCACTTGAAATGGGCCATCTCCCCTAGGAAGTAATTTAGAACACCATTGGACTGGGAACCGTTCCTTCCTCATATGCAACCACACCCAATCACCTGGTTCAAACACAACTTTCTTACGCCCTTTATTAGCTTGGTTGGCATATTGTTCAGTTCTCCTCTCAATATTTTGCCGAGTCTTTTCATGGATTTGCTTAACAAAATCTGCCTTTTTCTTACCATCCAAGTTAACATGCTCATTCACAGGTAAAGGAATTAAATCCAAAGGAGTTAACGGATTAAAACCATACACAATTTCAAAAGGCGAAAAATGAGTTGCAGAATGCACACTCCTATTATAAGCAAACTCTACATGTGGCAAACAATCCTCCCATGTTTTCAAGTTCTTTTGTATTATAGCATGCAACAAGGTAGATAAAGTCCTATTAACTACTTCAGTTTGACCATCAGTTTGTGGATGACAAGTAGTAGAAAATAAAAGTTTAGTTCCTAACTTGCCCCACAGAGTTTTCCAAAAGTAGCTTAAGAACTTAGCATCTCTATCCGAAACAATGGTTTTAGGCATGCCATGCAATCTAACAATTTCTTTGAAAAACAAATCAGCAATATGTGATGCATCATCAGTTTTATGACAAGGAATGAAATGTGCTATTTTAGAAAACCTATCAACAACCATATATATATAATCTCTACCCCTCTTTGACCTAGGCAAACCCAGCACAAAATCCATAGAAATATCAATCCAAGGTCCACTAGGTATAGGTAAAGGAGTATACAAACCATGAGGCTGAACCCTAGACTTAGCTTGTCTACATGTAATGCATTTCTCACAAATTCTCTCTACATCACGTTTCATATGAGGCCAAAAGAAGTGTTCATGCAAAACATCTAGTGTCTTGGCTATACTAAAGTGCCCCATCAAACCTCCCCCATGAGCTTCTCTAACAAGCAATTCACGTAAAGAACTCTTAGGCACGCATAATTTAGTTTCTCTAAACAAAAATCCATCATGTCTATAAAACTTGCCAAATGCAACATTTTCACATGCATTGAATACATTGCCAAAATCAGCATCTTCCACATACAATTCTTTAATGTAGTTAAAACCAAACAATCTAGCATCCAAAGTGGAAAGTAAAACGTACCTTCTAGACAAAGCATCAGCGACGACGTTTTCCTTACTTTTTTTGTACTTGATCAAATATAGAAATGTTTCTATGAACTCCACCCACTTGGCATGCCGCTTATTTAGCTTATGTTGTCCCTTTAAATGCTTTAAGGACTCATGATCCGTGTGGATCACAAATTCCTTTGGCCACAGGTAGTGTTGCCAAGTCTCCAATGCCCTAACCAACGCATACATCTCCTTGTCATAGGTAGGATAATTCAAGGCTGCTCCATTTATCTTCTCACTAAAAAATGCAATGGGACGTCCTTCTTGCATTAGAACAGCTCCAATACCTATTCCTGAAGCATCACACTCAATCTCAAAAGCTTTAGCAAAGTCAGGCAAAGCAAGCAAAGGTGCATTAGTTAGTTTTTCCTTAATCAAGTTAAATGTCTTTTCTTGTTCATTACCCCACTTAAAACCCACATTCTTTTTGATAACTTCAGTTAAAGGGGCAGCTAGACTACTAAAGTCTTTCACAAACCTCCTATAGAAACTAGCCAACCTATGAAAACTTCTCACTTGTCCCACATTTGTCGGTTTCGGCCACTCCTTAATTGCCTTAACCTTTTCCTCATCAACCCCAATTCCCTTAGCACTAACAACAAAACCCAGAAATACAAGCTTATCTGTGCAAAAGGTACACTTTTTTAAATTAGCAAACAATTTTTCTGTTCTTAAAACACCTAAAACAAGTTTTAAATGTTCAACATGCTCATCCAAAGTTTTGCTATAAATCAGAATATCATCAAAGTAAACAATCACAAATTTTCCAATGAAAGCACGCAATACATGGTTCATTAATCTCATGAAAGTACTTGGTGCATTAGTTAACCCAAAAGGCATAACTAACCACTCATATAAACCATATTTTGTTTGAAAGCAGTTTTCCACTCATCACCTTCTTTCATCCTAATTTGATGATATCCACTTTTAAGATCAATTTTAGTGAAAACAATAGAACCATACAATTCATCAAGCATATCATCTAATCTAGGAATAGGATGTCGATACTTTACAGTGATATTGTTGATGGCATGACAATCAACACACATCCTCCATGTGCCGTCCTTCTTAGGCACAAGCAATACGGGAACCGCACAAGGACTCATACTCTCACGAACATAGCCCTTTTCCATGAGCTCCCCAACCTGTCTTTGAAGTTCCTTTGTCTCCTCGGGATTACTTCTATATGCGGGCTTATTTGGAATTGGTGCTCCGGGTACAAAATCAATTTGGTGCTCAATCTCCCTTATTGGTGGTAAACAAATAGGCATCTCCTCGGGAAACACTTCATCAAAGTCCTGCAAAAGTGAAACAACAACACTAGGCAAAGAAGAGTTAATTTTGTTAGCACTAAAACAAGCCTCTTTGTACAAAAGTACAATCATTGGCTGATTTGAAAACAAAGTCATTTTGATCTTACTCCCTCTTGCATAAAAGCTCACTTGTTTTCTCTCCTTTTTTTTCTCTTTTGCCTCTTTTTCTTTTTCAATTTTCTTTTCTTTTTTTGCTGTTTCAGACTCCCTCTCTTTTGTCTCTCTTTCTTTTGAGCTCTCACTCTCCTTTTTAACATCTCTCTCTTTTTTTAATCTCGCTTGATCTTCATATACTTGGCTTGGGGTTAAAGGTACAAGAGTGATTGGCCTTTTATTGAGTACAAATGAGTATCTATTGGTATATCCATCATGAGTCACATGCCTATCAAACTGCCATGGTCTTCCCAAAAGAATATGACTCGTATCCATTGGTACCACATCACAAATAACTTCATCTTTATATTTTCTAATTGAAAATGACACCAAAACCTGTTTATTCACCCTAACTTCCCCACTATCATTCAACCATTGTAGTTTATAAGGTTTTGGGTGCTTCAAAGTTGTCAAATTCAATTTTTCCACCAAAATAGTGCTAGCCACATTAATACAACTCCCCCCATCAATAATCATACTACATACCTTATCATTAACATGGCAGCGGGTGTGAAAGATGTTATCACGTTGTACCTCATCATCTTCCTTGGCTTGAGCATTAAGAGCTCTTCTTGCCACCAAAAGCTCTCCACCCACCGGATATTCAAAGTCACTTGCATCCTCCAAAGGTGGCATAGACTCATCATCGGATTCATCCTTGGATTCGATATCACCATCATCCCTCAAAACCATTACTCTCTTGTTTGGGCATTGTGATGCACTATGATCTGCTCCCAAACACTTAAAGCATTTAATGTCACGGTTTCTAGAAGGTTGAGGATCTGATTTACCTTGATTTAATGAGCCTCCGACCTTATGATCTTTAGGAGGTTCGGCTTTGGCCTTGAAACTAGGCTGGTCCTCTTTCTTGCTCCAATTTGGTTTCCATGATGATGAAGAACCCGAATTTTGCCCAACCCGTGTGGAACCCTTCCTCTTCAATTGTTGTTCCACTTTGATGGCCATGTGTACCATGTCAGTCAATTCAACATAATGTTGCAACTCCACTACATTTGCAATGTCTCGGTGTAGCCCATTTAGAAACCTAGCCATTGTCGCCTCTCGGTCCTCCTCCACATCAGCTCGAATCATGGCTATCTCCATCTCCTTGTAGTAGTCTTCTACACATTTAGACCCTTGAGTAAGAGTTTGCAATTTTTGAACCAAACCCCTATAGTAGTGACTTGGAATGAATCTCCTCCTCATAACAGTTTTCATCTCCTCCCATGTCTCAATAGGTCTTTCTCCATTCCGTCTCCTACTCACAATCAATTGATCCCACCAAACAATAGCATAATCGGTGAATTCTATGGCTGCCAATTTCACTTTCTTCAATTCGGAGTAATCATGACAATCAAACACCAACTCTATTCTTTTCTCCCACTCCAAATAAGCTTCAGGATCAGTTTTACCCTGGAAGGTTGGAATCTTCACCTTTATATTACCCAAATTATTATCAACCCTCTCTCCATACCTATCTCCTCTATTCCCATACCTATCTTCTCTATTCCCATACCTATCTCATCTACCTCCCATTCCACGCCTAAATCTTCCTGCACCCACATTGGACATGCGATCATCCCCCTCCATGTCATTTTCATCCCCATAATAATCATGAACTTCTTCCCTAACCGGAACTCTCTCTCTCCTACGTGCTTGGGGAACGGGTCGTGGCTGTTCCGCACTTGCGTTTTCCACTTTATCTAAGCGCTCATGTAAATGCTCCAATTCTCCCCTCATCATCCGTCTCATCTCCCCTACTAATGCCTCCTTCCAATTCTTTAGATCCGCCGGAATGGAAGAATCTTCAGTAGTGCCTTTATCTTTGTTTTCGGACATGTTTTTCCTGCAAGAAAAAGATTAGAAAATAAAAAGGACCTCATGGCACTACCTCACGTGTTTCGCTCAAATAATCAATTCACTCAACACTCGTGTGTTTCACTCAATATACTCGGCTTTTACCCTCAGTATATACTCACCGCTCTTGTCTTTTTCCACTCGTAATTTCCTCAAAAGTTCTTATCAAACTAACCAAACAATAATCAGGATTTCTTAGCCACGTTCACAAGAAACTCAGATTTGCTAGGTTCACACGAACGAATTACAATGAAACTGAAATAATAGGGACGAGTTTCTACTACCAAGAAATTATTTATTTTTTTATTTTTTTTAATACTACCACTGCACGAAACCAGAAGAGGAAAGACAAAAATTGGTATATATTCAACTACACGATCGATCAAAATAAAATTTTTTATACTTTTTTTTTTTTTTTTTTCGGTTCTGGACTTGATCAAACGGAATCAAAGAAGAAGAAGAAGAAGAAGAAGAAGAAGAAGAAGAAAGATAGATTAAACCTGATGTTAGAAACCAGGCTCTGATACCAACTGATACGAACCTCGTCGATTGTAACAATGATGATGCCTAGGATCGTTCTAACCTCTGGTTCAGATGGAGACCGCGACCCAACACCTATAGCGAGATGTGAACCTTGGTATAAGGAAGACGCCACAATCAAGGGTGGAATACTTGATTGATAAGTCAGGGAGGAACGCCACAGAGAAAATCTGATAAGTTCCAATCAGTTCTCAAAGAACGAAAGAGAAAATTCTCTCAACTTTTATTAAAAATTCAAAACTACCGAAAATAACATAAGTTGGTTCCTTTTAAACTAAAACCCTAGAAGACAAGGTAAGCTACACGCCTAATTCAAAAAGGAAACAAATATTAGGCTGCACGCCTAATTCAAAAAGGAAATAAATATTTCGGCCTTTAAGGCCTTACAAAACGAAACTAAAAAGGAAACAGAACAACTGAAATTGAATCTCCTCCAAACTTGTGCTTCACGCCCAAGTCTTCTCTTATTCAGCCCAATCCATTGCCTTGATGACATTAATTAAGCCTTGGTCTTCATGTGGGCTTATCTCGGGCTTTAACAATTTAGAATTAGCCCAAGTGTCTTGAATCAAGCCATTGAGTGTCTCTTTGAATTTCTTAGCCCTAGCCCTTGTTATTGGCCCAATCGGAACATGCAATGGGTCCCTTGGTGCAGCTCCCTTATTCTCATCAGAATGGCACCAAGTGTCATAATTACCACCTGTGAGGGGCTTGGAAACGAGCATCAATCCTGGGTAATCAGAATGATGAAGGTAAAAGTGGCTAGAGGGATCAGTTGCAGAATTGGTTGTCCGGTCCCCCATGGCAATGAACATTTAACCCCATAATAGGGAAGAAGTGAAAAAAGTTAAAAAAAACAAGAGCCCAAGAGTAGGCTCTGATACCATATAAAATGGAATGATTGCAGTCTGAAAAAAAATATATTTATTCATACGAGATTCATAATTTATACAATTAGATGCAGCCTATTCTAGGTATACAATTACTAACCAAATCATTGACTATTTTACAATCAGATCTCTTTACAATCCCTTCAATAATGCAAACCAAATATTCTTCCATTAATAGCTAGAATTGTGGTGGCAATCTTTGACTTTCTTAACAATAACAACCACATAATCTTGATTCCTAACTAAAGTTAGTAAACAAAATAATCACATATCAATATAGGGGTGGGCACCCAAACCGCCAAACCGATCAACCCGCCTTAGTTAAATAAAATAAACCGATTGGGTTGTTTTTGAGCAACCCAATTGGTTTGGGTTGGTTTATGGGTTGCGTTTTATCAAACCGTATAACCCAACCCAAACCATTACATACTTATATATATATATATATTATTAATTAAATTATCGGAGAAAACAAATAAAAACTAAAGTTAACCCAATACAATAAAAAGTGAACTTCAAAACTTCAAAGTGGTTGCTTCGATGGTGATAGATATTATTAATTTAGATGCTTAAACAATGTGGTTTTATTTTATAAGTTTTAGGCATTCTACAATTGATTTTTTTTTTTTTTTAACGATTATCGTTCTGCACTTGAGTTAAATTTAGTATTATAAATTAGTATTATTATTTATGTTATTGATAATTAGTTTAACTACTTATATTGATAATTTGATATTATTAAATTTATTCAAATAAAAAATAATGTAATTATTTTCTTAAACCGTTAAACCAAACCGAACCAAACCGATTTTTATTAGTTTGGATTAGTTTGGTTTTATCTTATAAATGGTTTGGTTTGGGTTGTAAAAAAATAAACCGATTTTATAATGGTTTAGTTTGGGTATAGTCAAACCCAACCCAAACCAACCCATGCCCACCCCTATAAATAATCAATGTAAAAAGTTCATTTCCATGTAAACTTAACACATAATCTGATTCCTAATTAATGTTGGTAAACACAATAATCACATATCAATAATAAAGTTTTCTTTCTCTGGTTAACTAGGATTCCTATTAGTAAAGTCACTCTACATCTTTAAAAAAAGAAGACACCAAGGTGGATTTATTCATATAATAAAATAAATCCGTTCACATACAGACATACTCATTATCAGATATGGCAGGGAAGAGTGAAGACACAAAGAAGAAAGCTGCGTTTCTCAATGAAAGTGATTCTGATTCTGAAAAAGGTTTAGAAGAAAACAGTACTGGACTTTCACTGACGAAGCTGAATCTGGGTCCTAAAAAGAAACTTGTTGTTCTTAGTCTTGGAGGCCTGCTTTGTCATCGAGTCTGTCGAAAAGATAGATCAACAGATCATCCAATTTATCGCATCCCTGATGCTTCTTATGGAAGTTTTGTAGGTGGGTTCCTCATAATTTGGATTTAAATTGACTCTCTATTCTTCTAATGAATATTGATTTTCATTAACTACATATATGCTTTCAGTTTATAAAAGGCCTTACTGCACTGACTTTATCAAGTTCTGCCTTGAAAGATTTGAAGTGGGAATATGGTCATCTGCGAGAGAGTCTGTTTATTATATTCAAGCCACTCAAACTCTGTGTTTATATGATATTTTAAAATTAATTAATTACTTATATTATTTGTTTGCATGATCTTCTTTAATGAACAGGTGGTACATGAGTAATGCCTTGGATTGTATAATGGTAGGATTGAGAAGCAAAGTGTTGTTTGCTTGGGTACGTAAGTTCAATTATTTTAGAAGCGTTGTCCAACAAAATTGGTCAATTGTGTGACAATTTACTTGGTTGCTTGTAGGACCAAAACCAGTGTATTGATTCTGGATTTAAAACACTGGAGAACGAATTCAAGCCTATCTTTTTTAAGGAGCTGGAAAAAATATGGGACAATAAGTACTATAATCTTCCTTCGCGAGTCGAGCAATATTCTTCGAAAAACACTTTGCTGATCGATACAAATCCCTACAAGGCCCTGTTGAATCCTGTAATATATATGTCCACCTGGGTTTATATTGGCTCAATCAACTTAAGTTTTTTCATGAATTTTTAATAGCTTGTTTTCTTTGTTTATTTGACAGCCTAACACAGCCGTATTCCCAACTGATGACTACAAAGCCAACCATGTCAACGATGATGCTTTAGGTAAAACCTAAATTAATGTATTTGTTTTTGGAAATTTCAACAGTTGAATAGAAATTACCACCCCCAATGTGGCTAAATTGCTGTAAGAGCATTCCAAGTTTTAGTCACCGTCACTGTAAGTACGTGGTATATAACAAACTATATAAATTCAATCAGAATATAATAATCCTTTACCTTTACAGGTCCAAAGGGAGAGCTGAGGCTATACTTGGAGGGTCTGGTGGATGCAGATGATGTTCATCCATATGTGAAAAACCATCCATTTGGTCAGCCTGCAATAACATCACTACATCCCGACTGGGATTTTTATTCTAATATTATCCGTAAGGACTAGTCTATCTAACATCTTTATTATCTTGTTACGTTTAATTAGTCTATCTACCGTTTATCGTTTGTTGTATATGGAGATGTACGTTTGCATGTGCAAACTAGATTTACTTTACTTTGTTTATCCTAATATCTTCATATTTTGGTTTGTCTTGATAAATTTTACTTTAATTGCCTGTTACTTGCTATGAAAATGTACTGATTTTTTTTTAAATTTCGGGCTAAGAGTACCATCAATCACAAACCAGCAAATAAATGATTTATTTGTATTTGTTAGTAAAACCAGTGCGATAAGACCACATCAAAGGAAAAAATAATAATATAAGAGTTCATCTATGTCCAGTCGAATTATTGTTCCTTTCAAAAATTTGGTAATATTTTAGTAAATAGATCAATAAGATTATTTGAATCTGTACATCAATTTGTCATCTTTGTTGAAGTTCTTGAGCATAAAAATATTTAATATCCCTAAAAGACTCTTCAAATAAGATATCGGTTAATGTCAAATGATCCACATCAACATATTTGGTTCAAACAGAGACTTTAAATGAGATTCTTCAAATAAGATTTTGCTTCTCTCATTTCAATATTGAAGAGCAACTTCTTCCTCTGCAAATATTATTATATTATTTTTTATATCATATCATCGTTATTATTTGATATCTATATCTTTTTTTTTTCTTTTTAATTAAATTTAATTAATTTATAATAAGTTTTAATTTATAAATTTTATCATCATAAAAAATATACCATTAGAAAGGTCTCATCTAGATCTTTAAAATGAGATTAATATTTAATATTTAATAATAACATATTAATAATTTGGAAATTGGAAGGTCATTTAAATTATTTTCATATCAATCTAAAAATAATACTAGTTTATTTGAAAATTATTATTTCTAACTTGAAAAAAAATGGAGGTTAATTAGATTTGTTGGTGGGGAGGAGGGAGTTTGAGTGCTTTCATTAAAATAATATAAACCTATTTTAATTGAAGAATCTTTTGTAAAGGTTATTCTTTTTCCATTCTCAAATTGTCATATAAATAAGCAAATAGACATTATTTGAAGAGTGAAAATAGAAGAGTCCTTGGGAATGCTTTAATAACGAAACATTTGAATTGATTATATAGGAATTAGCTATTACTTATTAGAGAGAATAAAGTGGATCCACCAAACATTTGAATCGAATTGATTATATACAAATCTGGATGGAATTGATTGTACACGTATAGGTTTGGCTATTTCGTAATAACTTCAAAATAGTTAAAGAAATCGAAATAAAATTCATTAACTACTTCTCATGTTTCATTTTTAGAGTGTTTTAATTTTGTTTATTTCATTGAAACCAGTGAATTGAAATGAATGGGAGCAGATCAAGAGCCGGCAGCCATAAATATTTTTAATCCCCATCACACCTCCATATACTTCAAATGTGACCCTTCGTTTTTCAATAAATTAAACTACATCTTTCAATTAAAAAGAATCACAAAGGTCGATTTATCCTGTAATTGAATCTCGCAAAATTATTAATTACACTGGAGTTCAAAAGTTGGCAACATTGTGTTATATAAACCAAACTGCAACAGCCTAATTTTGGCATGAACTAAAACTTCTGTTTTTTCACATACTGATTAACAGAGATGGCAGGGAAGAGTGAAGACACTAAGAAGAAAGCTGTGTTGTTGAAGGACAGCGATTCCGATTCTGAAAAAGAAAAACAAAAGGAAGTAGTAGAAGATGACACTGGATTGCTTTCACTGATGAATTTCAATTTGGGTCCAAAAAAGAAATTGCTTGTTCTAAGTCTCGGAGGCCTGCTTTGTCATAGGGTCTTTCATAAAGAAAGAACAACTGTACCAATTCGTCAACCTGATGCTATCATTGGAAATTTTGAAAGTGAGTTTATATATACATATATATATTGTATTCCTATTAATGTTTCTTGTAATTTAATAATAATTAATTCTATCTTAATTATATGTTGCAGTTTACAAAAGATCTCACTGTACTGAGTTCATGAAGTTCTGCCTTGAGAGATTTGAAGTTGGAATATGGTCATCTGCCAGGGAGTCAGTTTGATTAAACCTCTCAACTAGCTTTTTTTTTTCCTTCCTTTAATGGTTTACATTTCTTCAAGTTAATATATTATTTGGATACATCTTGACGGGTGGAACTTGAGCAATTCCTTGGATTATATAATGGCTGGATTGAAAAGCAAAGTGTTGTTTGCTTGGGTAAGTTACGTTATTTCAGTAATTTTACTAGTGGTGGCCACATAGTTTCCTCAATTGCTTTACAAGTTTCGTGTCATCTTTTAGGATCAAGAACAGTGTACTGATTCTGGTTTTAAAACCCTGGAGAACAAATACAAGCCATTATTTTTGAAGGAGCTGGAAAAAATTTGGGACAAGAAGTACTATAATCTTCCTTCGCGAGTTGGTGAATTTTCTGCGACCAACACTTTGTTGATCGATACTAATCCCTACAAGGCCCTGCTAAATCCTGTAATATGCTGTTTGCTTGATTTATTTATTTTTCTCAATTAGCAGAAGTTTCATCAGTAATTAAGTTCTAAAATTTTTATCTCATTTGTTTTCACAGCCCTACACATCTGTTTTCCCAACTGGTTACAAAGCCTACAATGTCAATGATGATGCTTTAGGTGAAACCTATTGTCTTCTAATATATATATACATATATTAAAATTTTAACGAGTAATGTTTGGCAGCTTAAAATATTAGTCCATAATCATGCTCAAATGTTTGGCATGTGAGGTCAAGATTCTGTAAATAGTAAGAATATGGTATGATGAACTTGGACAACTCACATGCCACATCATTTATACATTATTTTGGATAAATATTTTGGACAGTTCACATTACTCAATTTTAATAGTTTAGTACAAATTTAATCGAAATATAATCTCTTGCTCTAACAGGTCCAAAGGGCGAGCTTCGGCTGTACTTGGACGGTCTTGTGGATGCAGATGATGTGCCTTCATATGTTAAAGACAATTCATTTGGACAGCCTGCAATAACATCTATCCATCCTGACTGGGAATTTTATTCTAAGGTTATCCGTAGTCATCGCGAGGATTAGTTTATGTTTATAATTGAATAGATGGTTGAAGTGATTGAAAGAACTATCAAAGATTGGCTTTGTCTATCCAATATCTACATTATGTTTTAATTGGTTAATTAATTAGTCTATCTGCAGTTTATCGTTGGTTATGGAGTCCAGATGTATGTTTGTATTAGCAAACTATATTCACTTTGCTTGGTTTATCTATCTAAATATATTCATATGATGGTTTGTTTCGATATATAAATTTTAATTTATTTTGCATCTTACTACATGTGAATGCATTGTTACTTTTTTTTTATTTTTCTAATTTTTCTATAAATGAGACAAATGTTTTTATAATATTTTTCAATCAAATCACATAAAAAAATATATATATCATTGATCCTATATCTTAAATGTAAATGGAAATAGAATCATAACATAAATAGTGTATCTCAACTAATATTGTTTTTCCAACCAAATGATTTGTTCTTTCTTATAATCGTACTTATCTCATTCACTCTAATACAATATTATATCTTTAATATGTTATTTATTTTTAAATAATCAATATGTATCTCTCTGTTTCAAAAATAAAATTAATGTGTGAATTTATATAATTATAAAAATATGTAAACCAAACATATACATTAATTAGATAAAATAAGATTGACCTAGTGGTATGCCTATCACACCCATACCACGAGTTGTGTGTTCGAGTCTTCCCCCTCCCCATACCCCCCAGATTAGAGAAAATAGGGGTATATAGCACTTTTTAAATTTGGACTTGTGCAACTGTCACCACATTAGAGCATCTCCAATGCTGTGCCAAATAATTGTGTCAATGCTAAAATTTAGCATATGGTGTAAAAATCCTTCTCCAATGTAGTGCCAAATGATGTGCCAAATTTGACACATAATATAGCATATGCCAAATTTGGCACAGCAATAAATACTCTTCTTTTTATTTATAAAAATACCATTATATATATATATTAAATGAAATAATGAATGCATTAATGGAATTTTGTATTGGAACATTGAAAGAAATAATGAATGCATTTATGGTAAGTGTTTACTTTTATAATTTTAATTAATAAAATAATAAAAATAGCATTTTAAATAGGATTATGTATTGGAGTACAATGCTAAATTGATGTGCCAAATATAGCATTTTACACTTTTTTATGCCAAATTTGGCATTGGCATTGGTATATGCATTGGAGATGGTTTACTAATTCATGTTTTATTAGCACCAAAAATGGAATCTGGATAAAAATACCCCCAAGCTTCTTTTCTTTTCTCTTATGTGTCCTTCACATTCTTTCTTCTCCTTTTCCCCCAAACCTCCATTGATGGAGCTTCAATGGAGGTGCCACCGCCGACCGGCGAGTTGATCGACAAAACCACCGGCAAAACATCCGTCGTGCCCCACCCGTTGTAACGGAAGTATCCATTTTCAGTTTCGATCTGTATAAAGAGAGAAACGAAGCCAAACCCGAATCGTCTCCGAACCTTCATCGTCAGATCTGCGATGATCCATCCCGAATCTGACGAAACCGATGGCCCCAATGAACTCTATGTCATCCAATCTTCCAGATCCGACTATCTCCGGAGTCAACCAGCGCTGTCGTCGACACTGTCACCATTGATGAAGGTCGAACAGAATAAGTCTCGAACAAACTATAATTAAGTCTCGAAACGCATCAATAAGTCTCGAAAACTCATGAATAAGTCTCGAATTTGTAAATTAAGTCTCGAATTTAACCTAATAAGTCTCGAAACAGTAAATAAGTCTCGAATTTTCGAGAAAAAAAATACAAAGGAAAAGAGTAAGTGGGGGTATTTTGGTCTCACCACCTATTTTGGTGCTATTAAAACAAGACTTATTAATGTGGTGCTATTTGCACAAGCCCTCCCCCAAAAAGTGCTATTTAATTTTTGAACCCCCCAAATTATATATTTCAAAAACATATACACATATTTATGTTTAACGGTTATGATATTTTATGAAACAAACTTTTATAATTTTTAAAAATTAAAATAGTTTTTGGATGTTAGAAAATTCTCTGAGTACAATTTAAATTTTAATTAGTTTTCTAACTCCTAAACACTATTATTAAATCATGAATAAAAGACCATAAATTTTTCCTACATTATTTTTAGAGTAATTTCCAGACATTCTAACTCTGTATTTAACTTGTGTTCCAAACTATTAGTGTGTCAATTGTCAAATAAATACATATTAACGGTATTTTTTTTAATTAGTTTTTTCTTTAACAAACCCTCTACAATATATGATATAACTCATTATTTTACGATGCCTCCTCTGGAAACCATTTCTGGCTCCGTCCCTGCTTATTGTAACTTAAAATATTAATAATTTATAAATTTGGTTAAGAAATAATTGAGCATGAGTTTAGTAAATTTATTTTAAAGTTGCTTTGCTTTAGGAAAGAAATAAAAGGAAGGAGCTGATCGGGCACACAACTCGGCTATTATAGAGTATTTCTGCAAATCTTTATGTTGACCGAGTCCACTTGTGACGTGCTCGGACTTGTTATAAGTTAATTCTGTATTAATAGATTTAATTAAGGGGTTTTTTTATTATCAGAAACCTAAATAGTCATAAATTTTATTAAAGGTTAAATAGGGACCGAAACGAATGAAACATTTATTTTTTTCTTTCTCACCTTTCAGTATACTTTTAATTTGTTTATTTTTTAAATATAAAATTATCTTTAAACGAATAATTTGACATTTATACCTATGTTAAAACAATTATATACAACATGTAAAATAAAATAAAATAAACAATCCAAGAAAAACAATTATACGTGACCATGAACCTGAACCATGTTTGAGCATTCTCTTGTGGGATTGCAAACAAATATCATTTTACTAAAAAAAAACAAGTGGCAGCAATGTTACACATAAAAATTGCCTATGAAAGCATTGAACTCTTGTCTAGCCAGTCAACCCTTTCTTGACAATCACTCACAACTGTTATGTTTCCGGTGTTTCCCAAATCTACACAACACTCTATTACACAGTCTGATTGTTGCACACAAGCATTGCACAAATACAAACACACGGCAAGCCTGTTTGCAGCAAGCACGTAGCAAGCTATTCTTGTTAGCGAACAAACGTCACTAGACGCGTGGAAGCGTTGCCAGATAGAACACAAGCAAACACAATAACAAAGAAAAAAATAAGATGAAGAGAAGTAATCTAAATCCAATCACACACAACACAAGAATTTACGTAGAAACCCAAATCAGGGAAAAAAACCAAGTCCGTCAAGACGATAAGAGAAAGTTCCAATATGTAGTAAATTGTTACAACCACACACTCAGGATCTCTCTCTAAATAATACCCTAAAGCCAATTACACTCAATGATCACTTTGAGATCTATCTAGTATTTGCTATTTTGCTCCACATCAAATAACCTAGTTATTATGGTCTATTTATATGAATTACAAGGAGTTAAAGATAGAAAGAAATCCTACTTCTAAACATACAAGAATTACTTGTTTCGCATAAATACTATTTCCTATTTCTGACAAGTCTTCTTTTAAGGAGGAATCATATTCCTATAATCATAAGAACTTCTAGAAACAACATATTTCTTCTTCCATGAATATTTCCTGATTCAATGCATGCTTGTGATTGACTACGACTCAAGTTGCGGTTGGCCACTTACTTCCTAAACCGTGTTGAACTTGATCACTCGGAAAACTGTGATCTATACACCATGTCATCAAAATTCATCACAACTGCTCTCGGTACCACTCTTGGTGCCTTTGCCTCCGCCGCGGTCTAGGCTCGTAATACCTGCTGGAGTTTACCGCTCCCTATGCCACGGTTGGTGCACATGTCTGCGCCGCGGTCTAGGCTGTGATAACCTGCAGAAAACGTTTCTTTAGTTCTTCTTCAATCTTCAAGCCTCCCTCAAACATAATATCGTACTCCCAAACGCTCTCACGTCTCTAGGAAGTCTCCGTAATGGTAAATCGTGTTTGGTAATCATTGGTAATTCAAACCATATATAACAATTCTTACAACACCATACACAACGTAGAAGTAAGACCACATAGAATTACGAGAATCAATCACAACCCAACTATTCTCATTAATAATCAGGAATACATATACAAGGCTTGCAGAATTATCACACTATGATATCTCCGCCAAAATACACAACAATCCGTGTATTTATATCACACTCTGATAGCTTGCGGGGAAACATGTGTGAAGCAGTTACTGTCTGACTTGTATTTGGCATGTGACAAAATCAAAAATTTGATAAGGGCGGTAGTTACCAGCAGTTACCTTCTATATGCTGATTGTTGTTGTATTATATATATATATATATATATACATACATACATACACAGATTGTTGTGTGCCTGTTTGCAGCACAAGCTATTCTTACAACACAATCATGCACAGAAACGTAGAAGTAAGAACACACAGAATTACGAGAACCAATCCCAACCCAACTATTCTAATTAATAATCAGGAATAAATATACAATGCTTGCAGGATTATCACACTATGATATCTATACCAAAATATACAACTAATTGTGTATTTATATCATACTCTGATAGTTTGTAGGGAAACATGTGTGAAGCATTTACTATCTGACATGTGACAAAATCAAAAATCTGATAAAGGTGGCAGTTACCAGTAGTTACCTTCTATATGCTGATTGTTGTTGTATTTTATATATATAGTTGGGTTGGGATTTGTTCCCGTAGTTATCTGTGTTCTTACGTCTACATTTCAATGCATGATTGTGTTGTAAGAATAGCTTGATGTGTGCTTGTTGCAAACAGGCTTGCTCTGTACTTGCTGTGTGTTTGTATTTGTGCAGTGCTTGTGTGTGCAACAATCAGACTGTGTGACTATGGTGATGTTTGGAACCATTTATAAAAATGGTTTTCTGTTTTTAAAAATAAAAAAAAACAACTTTAATGTTGTTTGTTTACACGTTTTACAAAACTGTTTTTGAAAACAAAAAAACAATTTTTTGAAATGTATAACTAAAAAGTTAAAAACAACTTTTTATTGATTTTCACCATTTTTAAAAATATCATTTCAAAACAAATCAACTTTTCCTTCCAAACAATTACTTACCCATTTTAAAAACAATAACTAAACATTTTTACATCATTTTCTGTTTCAAAAAACTACTTTTAAAAAACACTACCAAACACATTACATTTTTTAAAACATCATTTTTAAAACATGATTTCCATTTTAAAAAAAAAAAGGTTTTCAAAAACACCATTTTAAAAACAATTCCAAATATGCCCTAAGTGTTGTGAGGATTTGGAAAACACTGGAAACAGAACAGTTGTGAGTGACTGTCAATAAAATGTCGGTTGGCTGGATAGGAGTTCAGCGTCTACATGAAGTAAAAATTCATAGACAAGACAATTTTTATCCATGTAACATTGGAGTGGAAATAATAGTGATTAAAATATTGGAAAGCATATAAAAGCAAATGTTGATCGGAGGAAACAATATCGGTGGACCGTGTCAACAAAGAGAGGAATTTTAAATTGGGGGCTAGTTTAGTCACTTTTATAAAGCTTGCAAGCTATTTGTGATTTAAAATAAATAAGGGGTAATTGCACAAACATCCCCTGACGTTTGATATAATTACACACATATGACAGTTTTGGCCATATTATCACAAACATCCCCTGACCTTTGAAAAATATTGCACTAACATCCCCTACCGTTAATTTTCTGCAGTTAGCACTTAATAGTTAGGGGTAATATGGTCATTTTCACTAAAATTAAAACAAATTGAAAAACAATTATTATTTTAAAAATATTTTCCATTTCGGTGAGCAAGATAAAGAATTTTTTGTTTGATGATTTGGAGATCATGTTGTTTGATTATTTGAATACGATGTTTTTCGATGTTTTTTTTTTCCAATAGACAAATGAGGAAGATAAATATTTGTTTTTATTAATATTTTAATTTTAAAATGTAAATTAGGGGCATTTTAGTCATATTGCTCCTTTGACTATTGTTTAACAGTTAAAAGTTAACGGTAGGGGATGTAAGTGCAATATTTTTCAAAGATTAGGGGATGTTTGTGTTAATATGACCAAAACTGCCATATGTATGTAATTATATCAAACGTCAGGGGATGTTTGTGCAATTACCCCAATAAATAAATAAATAAAAGTCGAAAACTTATTTAGTAATTACCCATGAAAAAAAAAAACCACTAATCGACTATGAATTGAAATATTGAAAAGTAAATAGAAGCAAATCTTGATCGGAGGAAGCAATATCACCGACCTTTTTTTTTTGCTTAATAGTAGTGGGCCGTAAGTTCGTAACAAAGAAGAGAGGAATTTTAAATCGGGAGGCCAGTCTAGTTAAAATGGGGGGCTAATTTAGTCACTTAAAATAGGTTACAAAACTACTTCAATTAAAAATAAAAAAAATAAAAATCTGAGGTTTATTTGGTAATTACCCATATATAAAGCACCTACCGAGAAAAGCAGATAAAAGCGAATCTTAAGTTGAGAAAGCAATATCACCGAATTCTTTTCATAATTGCATGGGCCATTCCATGACAAAGAAGAAAAAAAATAAAATGAAACAGAAAACTGAATGGACTAAAAGCAGAGTGAATTTAAGGTTTAATTCTTTATATTAAAGCCAATGTAAAATTGGTATTTAAAAATCATCAAGAAATTATGAGTGTATTTACATGAAATTACTTAAAGGGTGGTAACAAAATATCTTCCTATACCAATTTTTCTTCTTACACCCATATTAAAAAAATTAAAAATATTAATTTTAATTCTTACACCAATTAAAATACCAAAACTATCCTTTAAATATATATATTTTTTTATTTTAGATATAATTTTTTTCTCATTACACCCATTTCTCTTCATAAAAAATAAAAAATAAAAAAAAATAAAAAAAAAACTACGTATAATTTCTTCGTTATAAACAAAAATATCATATTCAAATAAAACTCTATAACTAAAATTTACTTGGACAAAAATAAAATACAAATTCAACTCTAAAACTATTTTTTTTTTTTTTTTTTTGTTACTTGTAGAATCAATGTATTGAATTATCTAAAAAAAATCATGAAATCATAATGATTTACACACTTAATCATCGTCATAGAAAACAACAACAAATTAAATTAATAATGATCTAAATTTTGGTTTTTTTTTTTTTTTTTTTTTTTTTTTAATCCATCGACTAAGTTTTCTATTTAAGAACCAATTAAATTGATAAGAATTTGTAGTTGAAATAAAGTAAAGTGAGAGTGAGTTGTGTTTGAGACCCATGTAGACTTGATAGACTTCTACAATTGCTTTAAAAAAGAGTTATACAAGACTACAACTGCAACAATTTTTTTTTCAAGCACAAAACAATAGTAAAAATGAAAGTAAACATACCTGAATCCATTAAATCAATTCTTTATTCATCAATTCTTTGACTAGATGTGGAAAAAAAAAATTATATTTCCTGATTGATGTTGGGTTTTGATTAAGTATATATTATTATGGTTTATGGTAGATTGAGTGTTCAACTTATTGGTGTAGGAAGTAAATTTAATTTCCAGTTATAAAGTCATGTATTTTAAATAATTAAATGTAAGGGTAATTTAGAAATAACAAAAAATTTGAACAAATCGCACTAAACTCCCTGAGGTTTGGTCTCTTACACACAGAAACAACTTTATCATTATTTGACACTCTCACCCCTTGTCGTAAGATCAAACTTAACTGTTACCTTTAAAAGACCAAACACCCATGATCACTAAATCAAATTAATAAAAAAATAAAAATAAATAAATAAATAAATTAAAATAAATGGATCTCCACCATCCATCTCAAACATGTATGGTGGAAATCAAATAAAATTTTAAATAATTGAAAATTGAATTGAATTAGAAAATATATAAATTAAAAGAAAAAACATAAATTTAAAAACAAAACAGTTTTAAAAAATAAAATTGAAAATCTGGAAAAAAATATATCATTGTTTGTGTAGGTGTGGAGACCATGATGCATCTCACGTACACAAATAATGATATTTGTTTTTTGGTTTTTCAATTTTATTTTTTATTTTTTATTTTTGCTTTTTAAAACTGTTTTTTTTTTTTTTTTTAATTTCTGTTTTTCTTTTAATTTATATATATTTTAATTCAATTCAATTTTCAATTATTTAAAATTTTATTTGATCTCCACCATCCATAATCAGGGGTAGTTTAGTTTTTTAAAGGTAACCGTTAGTCAACATTTAAGTTTGATCTAATGGCATGGGGTGTGAATGTCAGTTAATGATAGAGTTGTTTCTAGGTACAAGAGGTCAAACCTTAGGGACGTTGAGTGAAATTTGCTCAAAAAAATTTCATTAAAACATGGGTGTAGATATTTTGTGGGTAGCAATAGAGCCACCCATGACTTAATTACTGGATTTCAAATCATCATAATTTAGGGACATCATCTCTCGGTATAGGTGATTGTGCATCTCTTTTCCACATTGATGGAAAGAGGTTCGGGTCCCACTATATGCATTTTAAAAACATATATGAAGAGTTTTCTCCCGGTTTGTGAGAGTAGATATCCGGACCGCATATATATGTTTAATCTTGGCCGGTCTCGACAGTCTTATTGTAATAGAGTAATTATAATACTTAAAAAAAAAAAAAAAAAAAATCATCATAATTTAGTGTCATTAATCTTCATTTTTCTAGCTGTGATTAAAGCAACGTGATTACCCAAGTTTTAGCTGGGTCAATAAAAAGCTCATACCTTCAGCACATCCAATGTTTTGCATTGACAGATACAGTATTCAAATTAGTTTAAAATTTGAAAACAAGAAAAGTTAAAGTTATTGTTTTATAGTTTTATTGTTAGATAATATCCGATCCAAATCATTTCGAAAAAAAAATTAGTAAATTCAGCTTTTGAAAAGATGCTGCTACGTACCACCGGGGTTGCGGCACCTTTGCGGCCCAGTAGTGGAAAAACAAGTGAAAACACTTGGGACCTGCGTAATTAATATGTGGGCCCACGTGTTTTTTCTCTTGTTTTCCATTACGGGGCCGCAAAAGTGCCGCAACCCCGGTGGTACCACGTTTTCACTTGTTTTTCCACTACGGGGCCGCAAAGGTGCCGCAACCCCGGTGGTACCGCGTTTTCACTTGTTTTTCCACTACGGGGCCACAAAGGTGCCGCGACCCCGGTGGTATAAAGTGTTTCTCTTTTGAAAAACTACATTTGGTTCAAATTGATTGTACACATATAGGTTTGTCTATTACACAATAACTTCTTATTAGATAAGGTAATTAATAGAGTATTCATTAACCATTTTTCATCTTTCATTTTTAGATTTGTTTAATTTAATTTATGTTATTAAAATTCTTATTTATTGAAACCAACGGATTTTATATTTTGTAATATTTTTTTTTTTTTTTTTTTTTTTGAAAGTATTGGAACCAATGAATTGAGGTCAAAAGGAGATTAACGAATAACAATATGCACAATTATTTATAATACGTAATTCACACTTCAATATTCTTCAAACGTGACCTCTCCCCGGGCCTGTTATGTCTAGGGGCCCTAAATATATGATGTGAGTTTTTGTTATGGGTTAAGTTGTAAAAAAAAAGGTCCAAAAAAAAGCACAATCAATACCAAAAAAAATTTTGAACTTGGCCCAACTCATTTTATTCTAATACAAAACCTAGTTTTTTAAAGTTTCTTACTTTCCTATCACCAATTACATATTTATTCTTCATTTCTTTTCCACCCACCAAAGATAATTTTTTTTAAAAAAATTAATAAAATAATAATAATAGCAACTGGAGACATAAAAATCATGGATTTTTTAATTTTTATTTTTATTTTAGGATGCAGTGGGGATGATTTTGTTGGTATGGGCCCATTTTGTAGATTTTGCCCAGGGGCCACAGAATAGTCAAGATTGGCACTGCTTCATATTTCAATGAGACTATGGTCTACGGGTGCATTTAGTAATGAAATGGTAGGGGATCAAGTTCTATGGGAAAGTGAATCAATAAATGAAACTTGATTCTTTCATTGGGAGATCAAGGAATCAAGTTCTCTTTCCAGTATCAACTTAATAATTTCTGATTTATGTATAACAACCACATAATCTTGATTTCTAACTAGCTAATGTTAGTAAACACAGTAATCACATATTAATATAAAAGTTCATTTCCCCTCATTGGGAGGAATCAAGTTCTATTTCTAGTATCAACTTAATATCTGATTTGTTCATATAATCAAATTCCCAATTAATGTTGGTAAACACAATAATCACATATCAATAATAAAGTTTTCTTGCCCTTTGGGGCCGTAACTCAGCTGGTAGATGGACGAGTTTGGGGCATAGACAAATAACTTCTAAGTTAGCAGTTCGAATCCTACCAATGGCAAAAAACTTCAAAAGAAAAATACCTAATCTAGACATGTGGATAGATGATACCGTCAAAATAATAATAAAGTTTTCTTTCCCTGTTAGGATTACTATTATTAAAGTCACTCTACATCTTTAAAAAAAAATAAATAAATAAATAAAATAAATAAATAAATAAAATAAAAATAAAATAAAAAATAAAAAACCACCAAGGTGGATTTATTCATATATAATAGAATATAATCTTGCACCAAACTGCAGCAGCCACATTTTGGCATAAACTAAAAAACTTTAGTCCGTTCACATACAGGCATACTCATTAATCATTATCAGATATGGCAGGGAAGAGCGAAGACACAAAGAAGAAAGCTGTGTTGTTGAATGACAGCGATTCCGATTCTGAAAATGAAAAACAAAAAGAAGTAGTAGAAGATGACACTGGATTGCTTTCACTGATGAATCTCAATTTGGGTCCTAAAAAGAAACTGCTTGTTCTTAGTCTCGGAGGTCTGCTTTGTCATAGGGTCTTTCATAAAGAAAAAACAACAGTTCCAATTCGTCGCAAACCTGATGCTGTCATTGGAAATTATAAAAGTGAGTCTATAAATATATATATATATATATATATTGTTTTCTTAATGAGGTTTCTTGTAATTTAATAATAATGAATTCCATCTTATATGTTGCAGTTTACAAAAGATCTCACTGTACTGAGTTCATGAAATTCTGCCTTGAAAGATTTGAAGTGGGAATATGGTCATCCGCAAGAGAGTGAGTTTTGATTAAGCCACTCAAATTTTGCGTTTATTTCTTTCATATTTTATGTTTCAGCAAATTAATATATATCCATCTTCTTCAATGACAGGTGGAGCATGACAAATTCCCTGGATTGTATAATGGTTGGATTGAAAAGCAAAGTGTTGTTTGCTTGGGTAAGTTATTTCAGGCCGTTCACATAGTTTTTTCAAATGCTTTACAGGTTTCTTTTCTGCTTATAGGACCAAGAGCAATGTACTGATTCTGGGTTTAAAACCCTGGAGAACAAACACAAGCCATTATTTTTGAAGGAGATGGGAAAAATATGGGACAAGAAATACTGTAATATTCCTTCGCGAGTTGGGGAATTTTCTGCGAGCAATACTTTGTTGATCGATACTAATCCCTACAAGGCCCTGTTGAATCATGTAATATATGTTCACTTGATTTATTTTATTTAGCTCATGATCAATTAACCCAAGTTTCATCTGTTTTAAATTTTCTTCTCTAATTTGTTTTCTCAGCCCAACACAGCTGTTTTCCCAACTGATTACAAAGCCTATACTGTCAATGATGATGCTTTAGGTAAAACCTAGCTAGTCTTCTATTGTTTTGTATTTTTATGTGAAAATTTATCAGAATATAATCTTTTTTCTTTTACAGGTCCAGAGGGAGAGCTGAGGCTATACTTGGAGGGTCTGGTGGATGCAGAAGATGTGCCTTCATATGTGAAAGACCATTCATTTGGGCAGCCTGCAATAACATCCATGCATCCTGACTGGGATTTTTATTCCAAGGTTATTCATCGTCATCGCCAAGCCGAGGACTAGTCTATATTTGAATAAATGGTTGAAATGATTGAAGGAACTATCAAAATTAAGATGGGTTTGTCTATATAATATCTGCGTTATGTTTTTTACTTGGTTAATTAAGTAGTCTATCTACAGTTAGTCGTTGGTTATGGATTTGAGATGTACGTTTGTACGTGCAAACTATAATTACTTTGCTTTGTTTATGTATCTAAATGTATTCATATATATAATGGTTTGTCTTGATATATAAATTTTAATTTATTTTGCTTCTTACTACCTAAGAATATGTATTGTTATATTTTCCTTCGGGTTTGAGGATATGTATGTTTGGTGTTGTTATTTGTGTTAGTCCATCAAAAGTTCTAATTGCAGATCAAAAGAGAAGCCCAAATTGAAGCCAAGTTGAAGAACCCATCTCATGGCCCAACTTTCAGCTTCAGTCAACCGAAGTCAACTTCTCAAATGCCTAAAGGAAACGTAGTTGGCTAGTCTCTTTAGTGACCCTCACAATAGGACGAGGTCGGAGAGTAGCACAATAGTGAGTAAAGTTCGTTCCCACGGGGATCGAGTGACCGATTACCGAAATTGACTAGCCTATTTGCTATTCAAACAATCAATAATGAGGGTTTTCAAATTAAGCAAATTTAAACTAAATTGATTAAAGGACTAATGCTAATGCAATGAAGGAATAATACGAAAGTAAACTTGAATGTGATAATGGAGAGAAATATGCTAGGACTTGACTACACCCCACCCTATATTGACTTCTGTTCTAGACTCAATTATTCACCCAAAACATGCTCATGCAATTCATAGACTCATGCACCCTAACATTAACCTACAATCTAGGTCAAGTAGAATAGGTTACACCCAAAGCATACCCAAGTTTATCTTTCGATTACTCGGAATGTACGAATGAGTTCATTAAGAATATTGGTGCACTGAACGAATCCTATACGCTAGCCTAAGTAGGTATGCTTTTCTAGACATGCATAGAGGGCATTTTATCGAACACGTGGTGTGCGTCTCTGGTCTCTGGTCAGTACATAACACACCACAAAAATTCATTCAAAAGGAGATCAATCAATTGAAAGCTTTAAGCACACTAAAATACCCATACAAACCACACTTGCACAAAATGAATAAACAAAGGTCAATACATATAGATATTCAAGAGTGGGGTTTTATCAAATCCTAACACTAAGAGTTTAGCTCATATTACAAATAGTAGCCATACAACAAATATGCAATAATGAGTACATGGCTATAATAAAGAATAAAAAGGAAAGAGTTTAGAGAAAACCATATGGAGAGCTTCCTCTTCTTCTTTGAATCTTCTTCTCTTTCTATCCTTCTTCAACTCTCTTTTGCCCAAAAGGTGGAGTGGTGGTGGATGTGGTAAATGGAAATGGTAGATTTGTTTGGATTTTAGGGAGTGGTGGAATCTTGGTAGGCTTCCAAGGATGGAGATGGTGTTGTAAGATGAAATGAATAAAGTGAAGTCTTAGTGTAGTTTGGGAGAGAGAGAGAGTTTTTTTTTGAAAATTCCAAAGAGAGGTATTTATATGGGAGCCAAAAATAGGGCAAAAATGGGGCAAAATTTCTTCTAGAAGACGAGCAGGCGGACTGCTGCTATTGGCCCAATCGCGGCGCCAACCACGGCGCTCTGATGAGGTCTCTATCGCTACCATCGTCGACCGCGGCGCCAACCGCGGCACTTCAACCACGGCGCTCTGATGAGGTCTCTGTCCCTTGACTACCAACCGCGGTGCCACCGTGGCACTTCAACCGCGGCGCTCTGATGACAAAACTCCAATCTTTCCAAAATTGCACATTTAGCCCTCAGATTTTCCCTTTAGAACCAAAACACCCCTGCTATCAAAATTAACTTGCAAAAGCCTCAAACAAGCCATTAAACACTCGGTTTTGCCCGAGAACCGAACTCAAAATGATAAGGAAATAGGGCTACACTTTGTGTAGAAGTGAAGCAATCAGTAGTGTTTTGGTGTTGATATATGATCAATTGAAGATATCTGGACTGCTGATTTTGCGTGTCGTGATTGGCTGTGAGAGATTGATACTGATGTGGAATGATAAGGATATATAGTGAAGCGATGGAGAGAGAATGACACAATTCATTCATGATACTTTTAGGTTTTCTGAAAGCTTACACTCTTTGAAATTCTCTCAGTTGTTCTTGATTGTTCTTGAGAGGTTTGTGATCTTTTTGTACAGATCCGAGTATATGTGTTGTAGATCGTGCTTGCTTATGTAATTGGTGTTGAGAGAGTATGATTTTTGGTTGTAATAGATCACAGAAAGTGTGAGATTAGGATTGGCTGTTAGTGGTAACAAGTTGGGGTTTTGAGCGTGGGTTTTCTAGGTTCTTTTGGGTAGATCCTTGATCTGTAACACAGATACTCATGTAGTGGAGTGAGTCTCTTGCTTGACTCAACATGGATGTAGGTCCTCTTCAGTGATTGAACCGCGATAAAAACCCTGTGTTTCTTTTTCTTCTCTTCTTCTATTTCTATTTGCCCGATTCTTGTTGATTTTAGTTTCTACTATTCCTTATTGCATCACTGATAAGTTAATATTGCTTAGGTTGTTTATTGGAGTTTGCTATTCTTCTGCTCGTTTTATAAGGCATTATTTACATATTACTTTTGGTATCTTTTAGGTTGAGTTGATATAAATCTATCTCTTAGTTCAGATTTTTCTTTTTATTGAATATTTGTGAATTCTTGTGATAGAACCACAATTAGTTGGTCTAGAATTTTGTTATTAGTCTCCTGTAATTCTTACTTATCTTTAATCACAGCAAATCTTAGATGAACATGTTATAGAAATTAATTTTGGTACTGCATATATTCTGTTATTAGTATAAAGCAATATTTTCATATTGCTTATTGTAATTGATTAATACAGATTGTATCAATTATAGTTGCTGTTAGAGTATTTCTTACAATTTTATATAGTTAGAACAGGTTTTGTGTTGGTCCTATTGTTGACCTGAAACACAACAGTGGTATCAGAGCTTGGTTGGAACATTACTAACGGCGGAAGAAGAGGACTAGATCCCTCTAGTTGCTGAGGCTTCAAATCTTGAAGTCTCAACTAGAAAAGTGGGTACTAGCAATAAGGTACCTGGTAGCAGTTACAATGAGGTAATCCCTTCTGAATTTTGAAATTACACTGGCTCTTTTAATTCTTGTTTAAGCATTAAATTTGAAATTGATAAATTCGATGGCTCTGGGGATTTTGGCATATGAATAAGAAAGGTGAAAGCCCTTCTCTCCCAGCAGAAAATCCTCAAAGCCATTGAAGGCCCTGACAAACTACCTGAATCATTAACTAAAGAACAAAAAAAATGACAAACTTGAAATGGCCTTAGGCACTATGATATTGAATCTATCTGATAATGTTCTTAAGGAGGTTAATGATGAAAAAACTGCTTGTGATGTTTGGAAGAAGCTTGAAAACTTGTATCTAACTAAATATCTCACTAATAAGATTTATCTTAAAGACAGACTGTTTGCTTTTAAAATGAATGCTAGTAAAGGCCTAGGTCAAAACTTAGATGATTTTAAGAAAATGACTATTAAGTTGGTTAATGCTAGTATGGATGAGAAGTTGAGTGACGAGAATGAGGCCATCATTCTCCTAAATTCACTCCCTGACTCCTACAAGGATGTCAAGGCTGCCATTAAATATGGTAGGACTTCTTTGTCACTTGAAGAGTGTATTTCAGCTCTTAAGTCCAAGGACCTAAAGCTGAAAATGGAAAAGAAGGACAGTGGTGAGAATTTAATTGTTAGGGGAAAACAGCCTGTTAGGAATGGGAATAATAACAGTAATTTAAACTCTAATAAAGGAAAAGGTAGGAGTAAGACACCCAACCAAAATAGGTCTCAGTCTAGGAATAGAAATGGCACTAGAAAGTGTTATTACTATGGGAAAGAGGGGCATATTAGAAAATACTGTTATGAGCTTAAAAGAAAGAATCAAGAAAAGTCTCACAATTGTGGTGATGCAGCTGTAGCATCTAAATCATTTGAACCTAGTGAGGTCCTAGCTATTAGCACTGAGGAAACAAAATCCGAATGGATCTTAGATTCAAGCTATTCCTTCCATATGTGCCCTAGAAGCGAGTGGTTCACAGAGTTCAAAGAACTCAGTGGAAGTAGTGTGCTGATGGGAAATAATCGGCAGTATTTAGTGGAAGGAATAGAGTTAGTTGCTATTAGGATGTACGATGGGTTAGTGAGGGTTCTTAAGGATGTTAGGTATGTGCCTAACTTGAAGAGAAACTTGATTTCTCTTGGTGTTTTAGATACAGAAGGCTATTGTTATAAAGCTGAAAAGGTTGTCCTAAAAGTGTCTAGAGGTTCTCTAGTTATACTTAATGGTGAAAAGACAAATTGTCTCTATGTCTTGAAGGGAGAGATAGCCATTGTTTTTGCTGCTAATGTGGCATCTAAAAACAGTGATAAAGGGGTCTTATGGCATATAAGACTTGGTCATACGAGTGAGAGAGGGTTGTGTGAGTTGAGCAAGAAAAATCTCTTAAGTGGAGACCAAGTAACTAAGCTAGATTTTTGTGAGAATTATGTCCTAGGAAAATAACATAGGCTTAGTTTTACTGCTACCCAACACAACACCAAAGAGGTTCTTGAATATGTTCACTCGGATCTTTGGGGACCAGCCAAGGTTCCCACTCATGGTTGAAGTAATTACTTCCTATCCTTGATAGATGACTACTCTAGGAAAGTGTGGATTTACCTTTTAAAATCCAAGGATCAAGCCTTTGACAGTTTCAAGGTTTGGAAGAAGTTGGTTGAAAACCAAATTTCTAAGAAAGTCAAAACCCTTAAAACCGATAATGGTCTTGAGTTTGTTAAGGAAGAATTCAATGAATTCTGCAGTAATAAGGGAATTTTAAGACATAGTACAGTTAGGTATACACCCCAAAAGAATGGAATAGCTGAAATGATGAATAGGACTATCCTAGATAAGGTTAGGTGCCTTTTAATCAGTTCTGGTTTGAGTCAGAAATTCTGGTGTGAGGTTGCCACAACAGCCACATATCTAATAAATAGGTCTCCCTCTACTGCTATAGGCTTAATTACACCCGAAGAAAAATGGATTGGGAGGCCCCCTAGTTTGAACCATTTAAGGGTGTTTGGGTGTGCAGCCTATGCTCACCAATTTGAAGGGAAATTAGAACCTAAGTCTCTAAGAGGTGTGTTCTTAGAATATCTTTCCGGTGTTAAAGGATATAGAATTTGGTTAAGGGACCAAATAGGTTTTAAAGTCATAATTAGTTGAGATGTGATTTTTGATTAGACTAAAATGCCTTGTAAAGGCAATGACTAATCTTCTGAATCTAATCCAAATCCTTTAAAGGATGATGGTGACAAGATTCATGTGGAATTTGGTAGCTCGCCACTTGGTCAAGTCTCGGTTCAACCTAGTCCTATTGAGGATGATAAGGCTACCCATTCTGATCTGGATGATCAGGTGGGAGAGAGTCAGAATCAGCTAGAGATAGATGATTCTCTAGCTGATTACGAGCTGGTTAGAGATAGGGTTAGAAGAGTTATCAAACCTAACAGTAAGTATGCCTACGCGGAAGTGATTCCTTTGCGTTGTGCACTAGCCAAGAAATTGAAAATGCTGAACCTATGACTTACGAGAAAGCTGTCAATTCGCTTGATAAGTTGAAATGGGTTGATGCTATGAAAGAAGAGATGGATTCTCTTCTGAAAAACAGCACCTGGTCTCTTGTCATTAAACCTGAAAAACAGAAAATTATTCCTTGTAAATAGATTTATAAGATTAAGGAAAGTGTAGAGAAAAATATACCTCCAAAGTATAAGGCTGGATTAGTAGCCAAAGGTTTTACACAAAGAGAGAATTGATTATAATGAGATATTCTCTCCAGTTGTCAAATATAAAACCATTAGGATAGTTTTAGCTTTGATTAGCTACTTTGGTTTAGAGTTAAAACAATTAGATGTTAAAACAGTCTTTTTGCATGAGGATTTAGATGAGACTATTTATATGTCCCAACCGGAGGGTTTTGAATCAAAATCTAAACCCTCCCATGTGTGTCTTCTGAAGAAGTCTTTATATGGGCTTAAGCAAGCCCCTAGACAAGGGAATAAAAAGTTTGATAGCTTTATTACTAGCATAGGTTTCATTAAAAGCAATTTTGATGCATGTTTTTATTTCAGTGGTGAAAATATCAATACTACTGTCTTCTTGCTTTTATATATTGATGATATGCTAATTGCTAGTAAGGAAATGTCTAGGATTATAAAGTTAAAGAAGAAGTTAAAATTTGAATTTGATATGAAAGACTTGGGTAATGCAAAACTGATTTTGGGCATGGAAATTGTTAGGTTTAGGGATGATAATAGGTTGTGTTTGAAGCAGCCCAGTTATTTGAATAAGTTGGTGTTATAGGTAAAATTCGTTGAAGATGACACGTCAGCAAACAGTATAGATAGAATCTACCACGTAAGCAGAAAGTTTGGTCGGAATGAGGCACTGACATTCCGCATGGACAAATCACCCAAGTGTAGTACAAGGACAGCTAATGAGTATTAAAAAGCCGAGCATGCCGAGTATGAAAAATGCTAGACCAACCACACTCAACACGAAGAAAAAACCAGTCCTTGGAGTTTCTCCACCACTTGCAAGCAATACAACAAATAGAGATCAATCACAGATCAATCACAGATCAACTACCAAGAAACAGAGTTCCACAAGGAAACAAAATGAGTCTTCCTGTTAGCGTATCAGAATTCAAAACAGATTCAGATTCAATCACATTAAAGACAAGATAAACACCAAAAAGGAAAGAATCATAAAGCCAACTCTGCAATCCCCTACTTGTACGTCACTATACTAAACCCTAGTGGCACCCCAAAAACCCTAGCAACACCATGTATAAATACCCCTACAAAACACAGTAGGAGGACACGAAAAATCTTAAGCAAAAGAGAGAGAGATCAGAGTGTATATCGTTCAAATATTATAATGGATTTGACTGAGTTGCTTAGGCAAGTGGATGTTTCTTCGATCATCGAAGTTTTACCACATTATATCTTTCTTTTATTTTGTTTATCGTTTTATTGCGTATTATATTCGTATTTGCAGGGTTTTACTAACCTAAAATCGTTGACTGGTTAACTGATAAAAAACCACCGTTAACAGCCGGTTGATAGGTTTTCAATGAGAAATTGCAAACCTACTAATATCCCTCTATATGTTAATTTTTTGTTATCCGCTGCCCTGTCACCTAGATCCTTAGAGGAGAGGAGAGTAGATACATGGAAAATATACCATATTCTAGTGTTGTAGGGCCTATGATGTATGCTATGATAAACACTAGGCCTGATTTAGCTCAAGCCATTAGTTTGTTATCTAGGCATATGGCCAATCCCGGGAAAGGCCATTGGAATACCATGAAATGGCTGCTTAGGTACATTAGCTCTACCACTTCTGTAGGGCTAAATTATGATTGCTCTAATAGTGGTTAGACTTAGTTGGGTATGTGGACTCCGACTATGCAAGTGACAGAGATAAGAGGAGGTCTACCACCTCCTATTTCTTTACTATTACTAGCTGTTGTATTAGTTGGAAAAGCCAACTACAATCAGTTGTGGCACTTTCCACAACTAAGACAGAATACATAGTTGTAACTGAAGCCATAAAGGAAGCCATTTGGCTTCAAAGGCTTCTAGGTGAGATAGGTATATTTAGGGTTAAGGCTGTCATTTTCACTGACAGCCAAAGTGCCTTGCACTTACGTAAAAATCCTGTGTTCCAAGAGAGAACTAAGCACATGGTGGTCAAATACCATTTTATTAGAGATAAAATCTCTGAAAGTATTGTTAATGTGGAAAAGATATCCACTGAAGAAAATCCAGCTGGTATGGGGGCTAAAGTGGTTACCCTATAGCAAGTTCAAGCATTGCTTGAATCTGCTGAAAATAGGTGACTATGGTTAGTGTGTCATTAGTGTTTTGAGTCAAGTTTAGAATAACTTACTTTACTATATGAAATGTGATGAACTAAGGTGGAATTTGTTGTTATGTATGTTAATCCATCAGAAGTTCTAATTGCAAATCAAAAAAGAAGCCCAAATTGAAGCCCAATTGAAGAACCCATCTCATGGCCCAACTTTTAGCTTCAGTCAACCGAAGTCAACTTCTCATATGCCTAAATGAAACGCAGTGTTTTGGTGTTAATATCTAATCAGTTGAAGATATCTGGACAACTGATTTGGCATGTTGTGATTGGCTATGAGAGATTGATGCTAATGTGGAATGATAAGGATATATAAGTTAAGCGATGAAAAGAGAATGACACAATTCATTCATGATACTTTTAGGTTTTCTGAAAGCTTACTCTCTCTAAAATTCTCTCAGTTGTTCTTAAGTGTTCTTAAGAGGTTTGTGATCTTTTTGTACAGATATGAGTATATGTTGTGTAGATCGTGCTTGCTTATGTAATCGGTGTTGAGAGAGTGTGATTTTTGGTTGTAATCGATCACTGAAAGTGTGAGATTAGAGTTGGCTGTTAGTGGTAACAGGTTGGGGTTTTGAGCATGGGTTTTCTGGGTTTTTTTAGGTAGATCCTTGATCTGTAACACATAATACTCATATAAAGGAGTGGGTCTCTTGCTTGACTCAACATGGATGTAGGTCCTCTTCAATGACCGAACCACGATAAAAACCCTATGTTTCTTCTTCTTCTTTTCTTCTGTTTCTATTTGCATGATTCTTGTTGATTTTAGTTTCTGCTGTTCCTTATTGCATCACTGATCAGTTAATATTGCTTAGGTTGTTTATTAGAGTATTGCTATTCTTCTACTCATTTTATAAGGCATTATTTATAGATTACTTTTGGTATCTTTTAGGTTGATTAGGTTGAGTTTATATAAATCTATCTCTAGGTTCAGATTTTTCTTCTTATTGAATATCTGTGAATTCTTGTGATATAACCAAAATTAGGTTGTCCAGAATTTTGTTATTAATCTCCTGTAATTCTTGCTTATCTTTGATCACATCAAATCTTAGATAAACATATTATAGAAATTAATGTCGATACTGCATATATTCTGTTCTTAGTATAAAGCAATATTTTCATATTGCTTATTGTAATTGATTAATACAGATTATATCAATTATAGTTCCTATTAGAGTATTTCTTGCAGTTTTATATAGTTAGAACAGGCGTTGTGTTGGTCCTATTGTTGACCTGAAACACAACATTTGGGATTATTGTAACTTAAATACTAATAATTTATAACATTGGTTATTAAATAATCCGTTTAAAATTACGCTTAAAATTACGCAAGACATATTTGGTAATTTTATATCAAAGTTGCTTTGCTTTTGAAAAGCATGAAAAGAAAGGATGTTAATCCTCATTCGACCTTCGAGGTCTTTTAGTTTTAATATTATGATCATTATTAAGTACTTGTTTGGTTGCGCTTTCTACTGGCTCAAAATATCTACCAATGTCTATTTGAGTTTTTTAGAGTTGTTTGGTTGGGTTTTTGAGATTGTCTATTTTAAATTAAGTAGAGGCTAGTAGAGTTTAAACTTTTACTGGGCAAAAGCTCATGAGAAGGTGCTTCTCCAAATAGAATTTTTTTTTTTTTTTTTAAAAAAAAAAAAAAAAAAATCTACCAACCAAACATCTATGATTTTTTTTTTTCAAAAACTTTATTTCCAATGGATCTACTACAAATAGATCTTTTATCAATAGAGGTTTTTCAAAAGCTCAACCAAACAAGCTCTTATCACTGATGCAGTGATGCTTGGCAACTCAAAAATTTAGAGTAAATTTCAATTCAAATGATGTGGTAAATGGTTTTCTCATTAACCACATCATCTCATGTTGTGTGTAGTGATATCAACTCACTTACCACATCATTTGGATTAAAATTTTGATTAATTATTTAGGTTGTATAGTATTACTCTTATTAAATAATATAGTAATATTGTCTGAGGTTATTGTGGACATTTATGTTAGTTTCCCAATAATCAGTTTCCAATAGCTACTTTAAAACAGACCCAACTTAAAAATAAATATGACTAATTGTACAAAAGTCCCCTAAGTTTAGGCATAATTGCATGTATATGGAACTTTTACCCATAATTGCACAAACGTCCCCTGCCGTTAGTTGACTTCTATTAACTCTAACTGTTTACCACAATTTTAACCCACAATGACTAAAGTGCCCCTAGTTACATATTTTATTATTTAAATTAATAATTAAAAAACAAAACAAAAAAGACAAAGAAAACAAAAAACAAAAAAAACAAAAAAAACAAATCAATCTTTTTTTTTCTCTTTCATTTTCTCAACCCCCAAACACAATCCAAAAATAAACTTAACAAACAACCAAAACTCAATCCCACAAATCAAAACCAAAACTCAAATCCTCAAACAACAACCAAAAATCAAATCCATCAATACCACAACCAGTTAACCACATCCATTTTTAAAAAAAAAAAAAAAAAATAGAACTACAACCTAAAAAGTTAAAAATCCACCATTGAAGTTCTAATTTTTTTTTTAATTTTTTTTAAATAATAAAAAATTAACGGTAAGAGACGTTTGTGCAATTATGGGTAAATGTTCCATATGCATGCAATTATGCCTAAACTTAAGGGACGTTTGTGCAATTAATCCTTATAAATAAATAAAAAATAAATAAAAATAAAAAAAGGACCACTATACATATATATAAATTGAGAAAATGTCCACCAATCATTCTTACAATTACATTGGATCAAGGGTGGCAATGGGTTAAATCCTATCAACAATTGAGTTTGTCACCGATTAAATAATCCTCTTTTATATCTCTAAGAAAAATAACAACATGACCGGTCTCTAATCAACTAATCAGACATCAAATAAAAATTGAAAATCAAATTAGGTTTCTTAATAACTTGATACAAAAAATCTGAAGTTGTTCTTTTTTGTTTTTTCGAAAACCTTCTTTTCGTATTTCTTTTCTAGTTTTGTTAGAATTCAAAAAGGTAAAGGAATCAAAATCCTTCTTGCAAGTGTTTTAGAAAATGGAATTTCAAGAATGTAAAGTACCGTAAAACAGAAGCGTTTGATGAGAATAGTTAAGTGACTAGTAGTGATAATTGACTTTGTTTGGTTGTTCAACTCGGGTCCCGAAATTCTTAGGACCGGCCCCATATGAAAATAACATAGTTCACCCACTAGGACTAGGCCACTGCTACATACTCGGTTCCTTGTATGATAGCAAAGAGAGATTTGATTGAAAAAGCATTTGTGAAGTGAATCCAGCTAATTTCTTTCCAATGAAAAGAAGAAATAATGACCAATTAAGTTCCAAAGCAACAAAGGTCGTTTAATATTCTTCTGATAATTAAACTTGCAGCACAAGTTGACTGTCCTTTAGTTCGGGTAATTACTGCGACGTTGTTTCAGTACTACGGGTTAGAGGTATAAAGTGAGTATTGTGTCGTGTCATGTTGGATCGGGTTGGGTCATGGTCAGGCCCGGTAATTATGAACAAGAGTTTTTGAGTAATATTCAAGATCGACGTACGTACCGGAAGATAATCATCTGGAATATGATGACCATTCAATCGAAGGAGAGGTTAGCGTTAAGATCCAAAGAAGTATTAACATTATTAATATTCCATGAAAAATTACAAGAATCCATAGCTATATGTCACGGGTTTAGAATTACGCAGCGAAAATCCTGTGCGGTACTTAGGCAACTTCCGGGTGAATGTTGCTAAGTAAGCCTTAAAGTATTGCTTATCACTCTCAAAGGCAAAAGAGACCAGAGAAAAGGGTTGGAAGAGCTTTGTAGGGAATATAAAGGAAAGTTTGTATTGCTAACAAGAGAGCTTTACAAGACTAAGATTACAAATTGTTTGGATTAGCTTGGTTGCCTTACAAATGAGAGGGGTTGGCTATTTATAGTGAGCTACCTCCTCAATGAATAGTTAGGATCAATTTGATCGAATGGTGGAGGTTTGCCCTCCAGAATAATCCATAACTATGTACAAGGTTCTAGATTATTCTTACATAAGACTACATGTATCTAGATCTTTCCTACATCTATCTACAAGAGTGCTCTAGAAAGGTCTAGAGTCTTTCACCATCTAGAGACTTCTAGAAGCAAACCAATGCTAGGATTTTTCGGAGATCTCTAGAATGTTCCGCAAACTAGAGACTTTCATTAGTGTGTGGAAATCTCTAGATTCTTCCAGCTACTTGGTCTTGTTGTGGACTTATTCGACTCCTTGGCTGGAATCCAGACTTTGAATCTTGCGGGCCATGACATATAGTGACGCAGCGGAAATAATAAAAGAATACGACCAACGTCAATATTCTAGATAAACTCTGGAATCCACTAGAAAACAAGAGAAACTCTCAAAGAAAATTCTAAAATATTATTGAATAATTGAATAAATTCGGCCAAAACCAAAAGGCTTACAAGCATATTTAAAGCAAAAACCCTAACCCTAACCCTAACCCTAATCTTTGTTGGACAAGAAACGGGACTAATTACTAAACAATACCAAAAATAGAAAAATTGAGATAATTGCGGAAATAAAAACTATTAGGAATCCTAAGTAAGCCAGAATTGACGGAAGTCGATTCGGACTTGAAAAACAAAAGTTATGGATAAAACCAAACTTTCCTAAAATAGGAAAAACGGCAATTTCAGGTCCTAAACGATGGAATTCGACTAAAAAAGGGTATGCTACAATAGAAAAGCTATTGACTATCTCCTCCCTCGTCGAAACACATCAATTGTGTGAGTTTCGCGTCATTCCGACTTCGACGCCCAAACTACTGGAATTCAATTGCTCTTGAATTTAGAATGTTCCCTCTTCATCATATAAGCATCAGCCACTTGTTCTACATCATATAGCCGCCAAATAAAAAAAATTAAAAAAAAAAAAAAAAAAAGCATACCTTTCTACTGCTGTTGATGATGATAATATTCCTCGTACCAAATGTAGATGCTAAGCATACTTTTAATTTTTATCGGTAAAAGGACTCATTGTTTTCTTTATTTTTATTTTTTAAAAATAAACATTGTTTTCTTTATTTTATATTTCAAGGTCTTAAAGAAGTATGTTGCTACTTGCTGTCATCTTTTATTACTAAAATAACCTAAATCAAATTTCCATTGCACTAGTCAACTTGTTTTCAATTTTTGTTAACAGCAATAACCTAAATCAAATTTCCATTGCACTAGTCAACTTGTTTTCAATTTTTGTTAACAGCAACATCAGAGCATCTCCAATATAAGAGTGGCTTGTAAAAAAAAAAAAAAAAAGATGTCACCTAGAATAAATAGACAGTCTATTAAAAAGTGTATCGTCAATGTAGTTGTGCATATTCAACCTCACGCTGATGTGATAAAAAAAATATTAGACATTGTCAACATGAACGTCTATATTTAGACGGCCTGTAACATAAATATTTTTTCGGTTGACTCAACAAGTATTTAAAATTGATATTAATTTTTCATCTATTTTTAGTAAGGAAATAAAATAAAAAACAGGAACAAAAAAAACAAGATTTGACACGTCATTAAAAATAAATGTGTTTTAAACGGAAGCATTGGAGACTAAATTTTGAGTTGATTGTCTATCATGTCTATCTTTATGCCACATAAAAAACAAGTCTCTTGACATTGTTGTCATATCAATGATTTTTGATATGCAAACTACTTTTGCATTGGAGATACTCTCAATACATAACCATGATTATAGAACATGGTTGGCTATATATATATATATATATATTTTAACATCGACATCACTTAGTTAAGAGGACATAGTAAGATGTCCACATAAAGTGTATATTCTAAATAAATATAGGAAAATTATCATTTTCCCCCCTGAGGTTTACCATATTAGATAATCTGGTCCCTCTAGTTTCAATAATGGCCAGTCAACCCCCTGAAACCCAATTATTGGTTATTTTCCCCCTTCTATTAAGTTTTCCATCCAAAAAAACATTGACTTTTAATTGCAAAATTAAAAGACCTCATCAAGGATTGAACACTCAACCTTGTGATAAAAAGCAACAAGCCCTAGCCAACTAGGCTACTGCAACTTATTGTTGTTGGTTTGTTGATTTAAATGTATATATAGCTATATAGATATATAATTTGTGTAAAATAATTTAAATCTGTTTATATAATTTAAAATAAAATCATATTTAATTATGATATATAAAAAAAACAGATTTATAAAAATAATAATAAGAAAACAAAAGGAAAAAATTTCAAAAAAAAGAAATTCTTTCTTTTTTTTATACTTTTTTCCTTTTCAAAAAAATATTTTATTTCAATTTGATATAAAATCCCGAAAATCAAATCCCAAAAATTGAAATGGGAAAAAAAAAATCAAAAACAAAAAGGAAAGAAAGAAAAATAATAAAAAATAAATTCCTTCTTTTTTTTTTTTGAATTTTTTTTCCTTTTGTTTTCTTATTTTCTTTTTCTTTTTCATAAATCTGTTTTTATATATTATTATTAAATATGATTTTATTTAAATTATATATATATATATATATATGTGTTTATTTAAAATTATTAAATATAATTTTATTTAAATTATATATATGAGTTTATTTTAAAGTATATAAAAAAATTTAAATTATTTTACACAAATTATATAACTTTATAGCTATATATACATTTAAATCAACAAACCGATAACAATGAGTTAGAGTAGACAAGCTGATCAGGGCTTGTTGCTTTTGATCACAAGGTTGAGAGTTCAATCCTTGATGAGGTATTTAATTTTACAATTAAAAGTCAACGTTATTTTTTATGGAAAACTTGACAGAAGGAGGAAAATGACCAATATTTTGGGTTTCAGGGGGCTGACTGGCCAATATTGAAACTAGGGGGACCAGATTATCTAATATGGTAAACCTCAGGGGGGAAAATGATACTTTCCCATAAATATATTACCAAATTTTATTTTATTTTTAAAAAAGTCAAAACAAATTATATATCAGAGAAACATAAAATGCAAATACGAAAACTAATTAAAATGTATCCTACTTTATTTTCCATCTTAATACGAAATGATGTTTTGATAAGTTTCATTCATGAAAAATAATAATTTAAATATATACTGTTCTTATATTATTATATTAGTTTGATTTATTCGAAATATATTAATACAATATTATGAGAAATTTAATGAAATTCATTTAATACTATTGTTACTTTGTAAATTTAAAATTGAATTACTCTTAAAATCTCATTAACTATATATTTAACAATAACCCTAAAATTTCAAAATAAAATAAAATATTTAAAGCCATAATATTCACCCAAACATATCTAATTTGAAGACTAATTTTTGATGTTAATAAAGAGATTGAGCCAAATTTAAAGAATGAGAAGAACGAATTGTTATTATAAAAAGAAGAAAGGAAAAGAAAAGAAAAACTATTTTTTCTTACTTTGAATAGAAATTAAAATTAATTATTTAATAATTTTTGTTCTATTTACTATTATTTTTTTTTTAAGCCCCCACACGGGTCTGTCATTGCAGGCGCATCATCATATCCAAAGCATCGACAGTTCTATGTTTGCTAATAAATAGTTACTTCATTCTCTTTTTTTCTTTTGTCTGAAAATGTCTATTAATCCGAGACTGTATTTTTTTGAAAGCTTTTACCATTGGTATGTTAGTTTTGGCTCGTATTCTCAAATGAATTAAATGTGAACCAAACGAGACTCAACTGATGTGAAGCTTCCTGGAGACGTGAGATACGTTTGGAAGTTGAATGGTGGTGTTTAAGGGAGATTGAAGATTGAAGATTGAAGATTGAAGAAGAACTGAAAAAACGTAATCTGGTAGGTACCGCTGCGCAGGACCGCGGCACAGGCAAGTGCCTAAGCAGCGGCACATGGAGCGGTAAAGTCCAAGGATCAGGCGCAACGTAGGACCGCAACATAGGCAAGTGCCTGAGCCGCGGCACATGGAGCGGTCATGAGCAAAATAGTTTTTTCGTGGTGTTGGAAACGGGGTGCACACCGTAACCTATACGGCGGAGACGATGTATTGCTGAGATCGGGAATATTGCGCAGAATAGGAAAAGGTATTCTTTTGGAAGTTCTTGTACTTGAAGGAAAAGGATTTACTCCTTACAAGAAGACTTGTCATAAAAGGAAATAATATTTATGTGGAACAAGTAAGTCTTGTACGTTTAGGAGTAGGATTTCCTTTTATCTTAAACTCTCTGTAACTAGTATAAATAGTCCTAATATTTATGTTATTAGATTTAAGGCTGTTGAGCAAAAAAGAACACCATGTAAACATCAGAGAGTGTGAGTGAGATCCGGGGAGACCCAATGAGAATATCCGAGGAGGGATCCAAGGGAATATCTGTGGATCTAGTTATAGATCCGTGGGTGATATTTAGGGGAGACCTAGGGGATATTGTGGGGTTCTTGGTGAGGATCTTGTGAGTGGAGTTTGGGGTTAGGTGTGAGAGAGAATCCTGGAGTATATGGTTGTAACAATTTATCATATAGTGAAACTTTCTCTGTCGTCCTGACGGCCCGTGGTTTTTTACCCGTTTTGGGTTTTCCACGTATATCTTGTGTTGTGATTGTTTTATTCTCTCTCATATATTTTTCTGCTTATTGACGTTATTATTTACTATGAGTTATGGGGGTATATTAGGCACGGCGATTCCGCGTTCATCGGTTTATAGGAATTATCCCCAACAATTGGTATCAGAGCCATATGGTTTGGTGATGGCGGTGACAAGTCTTTACGGGAGATTGTATGGAGGACTTGGTGGCATTGGTGGCATTGGGATAATGATGATCATGGTTGCCTAGTATGGTTTAGCAAAGGAGATGCATCTTGAAAGCGGTTTCGAACTCGTTAGGGTTTGATGAAAGGAAGAATATTGATGGAGGAGAAGTTTGGCTTGTGGTGACAGGTACAAGTCATGGAGATTCAATCTGGGTTACACAAGGAGCTGATTAACTATCAAAAAAAAAAAAAAAAAACTCCTGACTACCAAAAAAAAAAAAAAAATCTCTCTGTGGTATGGTGTGGGGCTTATCCGGCAAAGCACTTCCAGTTTCTAGTAGCAGTCTTTCACTAGGTATGTGATGCAAGGACAGAAGGTCTTTCACAAGGTTGAGTGATGTAAGGACATGTTTATCCTTTTGGCAGTTTTCCCCACTGGTCATGGAAGAGGATATGTTGCTGCTAGTGGTCCATAATTGTACACAAGGCATTGGTCAGAAAATGATGCAAGGTGTATGGTGGACAAAGATGTCGATAGCTGACGAACTCCCTGGAAATCTGACTTGAGGAGTTGCACCACAATTTCAGCAGGTTATTTCGACATGGTGCCGGAACAACGAACAAAAAAAAAAAAAAAGTGTTGAAGAAAAAATCTTAGGATGGTTCGTTCCTAAGTGGTTATACCTTGTGGTGGGGTATGTTAATTCTCGGTGATGAGAATTGTGGTTGTGGACAAATTTTGAGAATTCTAGCCAAAAGGGAGAATTGTTAGTTTTGGCTCGTATTCTCAAATGAATTAAATGTGAACCAAACGAGACTCAACTGATGTGAAGCTTCCTGGAGACGTGAGATACGTTTGGAAGTTGAATGGTGGTGTTTAAGGGAGATTGAAGATTGAAGATTGAAGAAGAACTGAAAAAACGTAATCTGGCAGGTACCGCTGCGCAGGACCGCGGCACAGGCAAGTGCCTAAGCAGCGGCACATGGAGCGGTAAAGTCCAAGGATCAGGCGCAACGTAGGACCGCAACATAGGCAAGTGCCTGAGCCGCGGCACATGGAGCGGTCATGAGCAAAATAGTTTTTTCGTGGTGTTGGAAACGGGGTGCACACCGTAACCTATACGGCGGAGACGATGTATTGCTGAGATCGGGAATATTGCGCAGAATAGGAAAAGGTATTCTTTTGGAAGTTCTTGTGCTTGAAGGAAAAGGATTTACTCCTTACAAGAAGACTTGTCATAAAAGGAAATAATATTTATGTGGAACAAGTAAGTCTTGTACGTTTAGGAGTAGGATTTCCTTTTATCTTAAACTCTCTGTAACTAGTATAAATAGTCCTAATATTTATGTTATTAGATTTAAGGCTGTTGAGCAAAAAAGAACACCATGTAAACATCAGAGAGTGTGAGTGAGATCCGGGGAGACCCAATGAGAATATCCGAGGAGGGATCCAAGGGAATATCTGTGGATCTAGTTATAGATCCGTGGGTGATATTTAGGGGAGACCTAGGGGATATTGTGGGGTTCTTGGTGAGGATCTTGTGAGTGGAGTTTGGGGTTAGGTGTGAGAGAGAATCCTGGAGTATATGGTTGTAACAATTTATCATATAGTGAAACTTTCTCTGTCGTCCTGACGGCCCGTGGTTTTTTACCCGTTTTGGGTTTTCCACGTATATCTTGTGTTGTGATTGTTTTATTCTCTCTCATCTATTTTTCTGCTTATTGACGTTATTATTTACTATGAGTTATGGGGGTATATTAGGCACGGCGATTCCGCGTTCATCGGTTTATAGGAATTATCCCCAACAATTGGTATCAGAGCCATATGGTTTGGTGATGGCGGTGACAAGTCTTTACGGGAGATTGTATGGAGGACTTGGTGGCATTGGTGGCATTGGGATAATGATGATCATGGTTGCCTAGTATGGTTTAGCAAAGGAGATGCATCTTGAAAGCGGTTTCGAACTCGTTAGGGTTTGATGAAAGGAAGAATATTGATGGAGGAGAAGTTTGGCTTGTGGTGACAGGTACAAGTCATGGAGATTCAATCTGGGTTACACAAGGAGCTGATTAACTATCAAAAAAAAAAAAAAAAAAAAAACTCCTGACTACCAAAAAAAAAAAAAAAATCTCTCTGTGGTATGGTGTGGGGCTTATCCGGCAAAGCACTTCCAGTTTCTAGTAGCAGTCTTTCACTAGGTATGTGATGCAAGGACAGAAGGTCTTTCACAAGGTTGAGTGATGTAAGGACATGTTTATCCTTTTGGCAGTTTTCCCCACTGGTCATGGAAGAGGATATGTTGCTGCTAGTGGTCCATAATTGTACACAAGGCATTGGTCAGAAAATGATGCAAGGTGTATGGTGGACAAAGATGTCGATAGCTGACGAACTCCCTGGAAATCTGACTTGAGGAGTTGCACCACAATTTCAGCAGGTTATTTCGACATGGTGCCGGAACAACGAACAAAAAAAAAAAAAAAAGTGTTGAAGAAAAAATCTTAGGATGGTTCGTTCCTAAGTGGTTATACCTTGTGGTGGGGTATGTTAATTCTCGGTGATGAGAATTGTGGTTGTGGACAAATTTTGAGAATTCTAGCCAAAAGGGAGAATTGTTAGTTTTGGCTCGTATTCTCAAATGAATTAAATGTGAACCAAACGAGACTCAACTGATGTGAAGCTTCCTGGAGACGTGAGATACGTTTGGAAGTTGAATGGTGGTGTTTAAGGGAGATTGAAGATTGAAGATTGAAGAAGAACTGAAAAAACGTAATCTGGCAGGTACCGCTGCGCAGGACCGCGGCACAGGCAAGTGCCTAAGCAGCGGCACATGGAGCGGTAAAGTCCAAGGATCAGGCGCAACGTAGGACCGCAACATAGGCAAGTGCCTGAGCCGCGGCACATGGAGCGGTCATGAGCAAAATAGTTTTTTCGTGGTGTTGGAAACGGGGTGCACACCGTAACCTATACGGCGGAGACGATGTATTGCTGAGATCGGGAATATTGCGCAGAATAGGAAAAGGTATTCTTTTGGAAGTTCTTGTGCTTGAAGGAAAAGGATTTACTCCTTACAAGAAGACTTGTCATAAAAGGAAATAATATTTATGTGGAACAAGTAAGTCTTGTACGTTTAGGAGTAGGATTTCCTTTTATCTTAAACTCTCTGTAACTAGTATAAATAGTCCTAATATTTATGTTATTAGATTTAAGGCTGTTGAGCAAAAAAGAACACCATGTAAACATCAGAGAGTGTGAGTGAGATCCGGGGAGACCCAATGAGAATATCCGAGGAGGGATCCAAGGGAATATCTGTGGATCTAGTTATAGATCCGTGGGTGATATTTAGGGGAGACCTAGGGGATATTGTGGGGTTCTTGGTGAGGATCTTGTGAGTGGAGTTTGGGGTTAGGTGTGAGAGAGAATCCTGGAGTATATGGTTGTAACAATTTATCATATAGTGAAACTTTCTCTGTCGTCCTGACGGCCCGTGGTTTTTTACCCGTTTTGGGTTTTCCACGTATATCTTGTGTTGTGATTGTTTTATTCTCTCTCATCTATTTTTCTGCTTATTGACGTTATTATTTAGGGATATTATTAAAAACCCCCCTCTAGTTTGGATTTTTGGCCAAAAACCACCCTCTAGTTCCATTATTGGCCAAAAACCACCCTCTAGTTTAATTTATTGGCCAAAAACAACCTTCTGTTAAGGTCTGTTAACATTTTTACCAAATATACCATTTTACCCTTATATTTAAATATGAAAAATAATTAAAAAGAAATTTACATTAAAAAAATATATATATATTCAGTGATCCAGAGATGGATCTTTAGACCTTCATCATCTTCACCACCGGACCACCACCGTCGGCGACTCCTTCCCTTTCCCAACCCACTCAATCACCATCTCAAACCAAAAAAGAAAAAAAAAACAAAAACAAACTTATGAATTTGGTATTCTGGTGGATATCTCCACCACCTTCTTCACCTTCCCAACCACCCAAACACCAACACAAACAAACACTCAACACAGATTTCACATTGAATCAACACAGATTATTTCACCTTCCCAACAGCCAAATACCACTCCAAACCAACACTTATTTCACCTTCATCAAAGAAAATTTTTTATTAAAAAAAATTTAAAAAAAAAACGAAAAAAAATCCCATCTCTGGATCGAGATCCAGAACCATGGGATTGGCGTCCTGTTCGCAGCAAATCGGACTCCACGAATAGCAACAGTGCGCCGCCGACTGTAAAACCTAGCAACTGCGTCGCTGCCGCCGCCCGCCGCACATCTTGTTCTGCACCCGATCTCAACCAAAAATCCAGCTGCAACCTCCAATCAAAACACCCCAACAATCCACAAAAAATCACCACCAGCCACCACACAAAAATCATCCAAACACACAGCCTCCACCTCCAAAATCCATAAACCACACATCCAAACCCATCAATCAAGGAGAGAGCAGCGGGAGAGAGAAAAGGAGAAGAAGATAATCGGGGATAGCCGGATAGAGAATAGAAGAAGAGAAAGAAGAGAATCAAGGAGAGAGAGAGATCTGCGTGAGAGAGAGAGGGAGATGAGAGAGATCGGCGTGAGAGAGAGATTGGCGTGAGAGAGAAGGAGATTTTTTTTTTTGTTTTTGATTTTTTTATATTTATTATTAAATGAATTTTTTATTTCATTTAATAATATTTTAAATTTACTCACTCCCTATTTACTGTTATACCCTTGATGGTTTAACAGAAAAATTGAATATATTAACGTAAAAACTAACGACAGGGTGTATTTTGTCTTATAAATGAAACTAGAGGGTGGTTTTTAGCTAATAATGAAACTAGAGGGTGGTTTTTGGCCAATAATGAAACTAGAGGGTGGTTTTTGGCCAAAAATTCAAACTAGAGGGGTTTTTTTAATAATATCCCTATTATTTACTATGAGTTATGGGGGTATATTAGGCACGGCGATTCCGCGTTCATCGGTTTATAGGAATTATCCCTAACATGGTAGGATTCGAGCTGCTGATCTAAGATTCATTTACCTATATCCTAAGCTCGTCCATCTATCAATTGAGCTACGCTTCAAGTTTCCTCTTTTCTTTTCTTTTTTATACTTTTATGTAAGTTTTTAGAAAAACAGAATGTCATATTTGATCTATTTTATTGCAACTACAATAAAATATCTTTCTTATTTGAGTCGCATAATAATTAATGAATTAAATATATAATTTAAAAAACTTATTTATATGGTCCATTCAAACCATATTGGGGTCGTGCCCATTCGTTCTAAATTTGAGTCTGCCTTTTGTGTTTCATGCAGGCCACATAGCTTAGCCCAACACACTACATAAAGTGTATCGGGCTTAGGCACGGCCCCAATAATTATCGGGTCGGGTCGGGTCGTGCTATTCTATTATATAGTATTTCTAATTTTTTATAACTTATTATGTTGACTGAGTTGTCTCGTGACGTGCATTGGGCCATGTAGACCGACAGACACTTTAAGGGCTTATTTGGTTAGGCTTTTGAAAAACGTCTATTCGTTACCAGCTCAAAATTTCTACCAATGTCTATTTGACTTTTTTAGAGTTGTTTGGTTGGACTTTTAAGATTGTCTATTTTAAATTGAGTAGAGGTTAGTAGAGTTTAAACCTCTACTGGGCAAAAGCTCATGAGAAGGTGCTTCTCCAAATAGACATTTTATTAAAAAAAAAGTCTACTAATCAAACATCTATGGGTTTTTTTTTTTCAAAAACTATATTTCTTATAGATCTACTCTTTTACCAATAGATGTTTTTCAAAAGCCCAACCAAACAAATAGTATATATCTAATTGGAATAGAGCTTTTGAAAAAATATATATAATTGTTTGGTTGGTAATTAAAAAAACAATTTTATAGCAGTAGACCGTTTGGTTGTAAAATCTCAAAAAGTCTACTGAGATAATAAATTACTGAATATGACATATTACTTATTCACTCTAAAAAAAAATGAACTTAAAAGATTTTCTACATGTTAACTACATTTTCTATTGCACAATAATAATAAAATTTAAAACTTTCACCATATAAACTTAAAAGATTAAAATAATAACCAGAAAATATTAAATTTTCAACCAAGTTAAAGCATTGTCAAAGATTAAACAAAAGGAAAATGATCAATATCTCATACAAAGGTAAAAAGTTACATGGAAAAAAATTCAAAATTAAATAAATTATCATCGAAGCATGAGAAGAGTCGCGATACTATCACGTTCTTTGTTTATTTCATGATTAGGATGTCACTCCTTATAAACATCTTGAATATCATTCTCTTCTTCATCATCACTTGGTAGTTTATCTTTATCGTTATCATAGATATTTGTGAAAAGCCAAAACCAACCAAAAAAAAATGAATTTAAGAAAATATATATATATGATTCTACGGAACAAAAATCAATTTTTTTTGGAGTCAGTTGTGGCCTCCCTAGGCTTTGTGAGTTGAAACTAGCTGCACTGTTTACGATACAAGAAATAAGATCTCAAATTGTTATATCATTTATTGAGATAGTAATTATTTGACTCTTTTCCTCGAAAATTATTTTGGCGAAACCCTGTTATATTAGAAAAATTTTATAAGTATAAGCTTGCGATCTCAGACTCTCAGAGATGATCATCAGTTTTTTCGGACGATTCAAAGATGTTATTAAATTTTTTATTTTTTTTATCAACAATAAATCATTGAAGTCTGCAGGTTTAATTTCAAGAATTAATAATTGTAAAAGTCTAGTTATTTGATGCCAAAATTTACATTAGTCATTTGAAATATGACACCGTACAGAAGAAAACACAAGTCTCAAATACTCAAGCTACCATGCGATAAACCCTAACAAAATAATCCAGAAGAAAAAAAAAAAAAACGAAAAGGAAATTCAAAGCTCAAAACTTCATGGGACAATAATCAAACAACTTGGTAATGAATATACAAAAACATGGACAATATTTCAAAACTTTTGACAAAAAATAAAGTAATCAAAAGCATTAAAAAGAAATAATAAAAAAAATTGAATCAAAGCCAATAGAACAAACATAAAGATAGTCCATCAAAAAAAAAAAAAAAAACAATAAAAATAATAATGAAGAAATATTATACATACCAATCTTCTAGTAAGTGTAGAGCAAAGAAAATAACCTATCTATAGAGAGTAAAGAATAAAGAATATAAAAAGGATCTAGGGTTTTATTTTAATAAGGGTATTCCATGTCAATAATACAAAATTAGGGATGTATAAATCAAATACTCTTTTTTTTTTAAGGTCTATTTAGAAAAACTCATAAGGAGGTGCTTTTACCTAGTAGAGGTTTAAACTCTACTGACCTTTACTGAATTTAAAATAGACTATTTCAAAAGCTCAAACAAACAACTCTAAAAATCTCAAGTAGAGGTTCGTAAACCTTTTGAGCCAGTAGAAAACCCAACCAAACAAACATTAAGTTAGGTTGATTAAAATCGGGCAAGTCACTAGTCAACTCGATATTCATCGACCTAACTTGAAGTGTCTGCCAGTCCACATGGCCCAGGCCCAAATGGTAAAAATCCACACGGCCCAGACTAAAGACATCGTGTTGATGCAGAGATGCGTTTTCTAGCACATTGATAGAGAGACTGAGAGAGATGACGAAGAAATCATCTCCATTTTAGAAACAGCGAGGTCGGAGAGACTCTGAGAGAGAGAGAGAGAGATGGGTATGGTTGAAGAAAATATGGGAAGACAAATACTCTAATCTTCAGATTTTCACATTTGTTAGTCAGATTTTCAGAGCAATTGATTGAAGCTGCTCGAATAGTTGTGTCTTGCAGCCTCACATAGCAGTGTTTCCAACAGAGTTCAAACTTCAAAGCGAACCATGTCAATGAAAAAATATAATATTTGGCAGATATCACAGAATGGCAAACAAGGAGACAAAGGATTAAATAGCCAAGATATATAGGACATTTAACAATCAGTACCTGTAAAATAATAATAATGCTCCTACAACATTGCCTAAAGCTTGCAGTCTGCAATTGTGTCTAATTTCTAATATTCAGGCAGCAAGTTTTGAACTTTTATGTTATTTCCTAACTGTTACAAATTACAATATCAATGTAAAATAAGATTAGCTCTTCAATTCAGTTTCTCACGTCAGCCTCCGATTCTCCGCTTACACCTGAAGATGAAACAAATTTAATTAATTCGACTGTTTTTCATTTTAATCCAACTAGTAATAATGCAAATATAATCATACCTTGTTGTACAAACTATTCACTCGCCAAAGACACGTTAATATCCGGAGATGGCCCGTGATTTGATGTGGTTTCAGAGCCATTCCAACCAGCAGTACTATGCAAGGAAGTGACATTTGCCACTTGTTTATCATTCGCCACGTTGTTTGGTTCGCCATGGCTTTGTCCCGGTAATGGAGTTATTGGGGTTATACAGGTCTCATCAGGCCGTGCTTGTGAGATTGGTCTTGCTGCTGTCACTGTATCTGGAGCACTGGGGGACATAGAAGGCGTCATATGCTCACGATGGTGCTTTTTCTTATGCACCTTGTAACCATTCGGCATGAAACTTCCAACCACAATCTAACAAATGAAGCAGAATAAATGAATGATTAACTGGTTAACTGTGAGTTATCCTTTCTTATCAATAACAAGCAACAAAGCAGTGTAGCTCCATGGTTCATCGTAAAAAAACTAGCATGATCAGTGTGTCATTGAAGTACTTCGAACTATGCACATTTCAGTTCTTGTTAGGCCACAGATCTAAGATGTAGTTCGTTCAGAGAGGTCTCTCAAGAGTGTCTTTATTGAAGTAAATTCAGATTACATGTAGAATGCAAAGAATTTTATAAAATCAATGGCAAGTGGAATCAAATAGCATCATGAACCGTGTGATGTGAACACCGTAATTGTAGACTAATGAACTATGAGACATTTTAAGAACCGAGTGAAGTAGTAAGTGATTCATTTTATTATATCCTGAGACGTGTTCCTTAATATGTATATTTATAGGGTGTGATTACAAAGTTTGTTTTGTCCTGTAAACAGAACTTTTAACTTACATACTCGATATTCACAATCATATTTCAATATAATGCTTATTTATCAATATGGTGGCTACAGAGAAAATGATTCAAGCAAAAAAGCCAATGATGTCTTACCTGGATAGGACTAGCGGCAAGTAATAAACCAGCAACACCACCACCTATAACGCGTCCATCGGGTCCAGCCAATGAAACACTCATTCCCCCAGTCCTACTTCTTACACCACCGGTATCGGTGACTGTAAATGAGCCAGATAATGATAGTATCTCAAAGCGACCCTGCACACAATATTTGTATTAAATGTTGAAAGGATATGGATGTATAAATCTCACTAGAGCTTTTTTAATCAATAATAGTAAAATAATCATCAAAACAAACCTCACCAAGTAGCACAAACATAAACCACATTGCATTTATTCACAAAAATGAACAATTGACGAAACACAAAATAACCTATCCGGGAACTTTTTGAAGTTATTCTAGTAATTGGCTGTGGCCGTAGCCCTGAAGGGCACAGTATCAATTCCAGACAAACCAGTTGAGAAGCTATTTGATATAATTTCACATATATTCTATTCTATGGCCTGCTTCACTACAAACTAGGCAAAAATGTTGTAAACAACTCCCACCCAAATTTGTGAAGGGTCGTGGATATTTACGGTAAAAATGGTGAAAGCAAATCAAGGGTATATGCTTTCCCAACATCATATAGACTAAAATTCAGCTTCTAAATGAGGAAACCAGACAAAAGCTAGAGTTTTGTGTACTCCTATCAATTCCAACTAATGATATTATCCATAAAGGGAAAACAAAGTACAAAAAGAAGCCACAATTGAAAGGAAATATCTCTAACATCAAATGAATTGCTTTCGATTGGTATAAAAGTAAACATCAACACATGCATGAATTATCATTATTAATGATCTCCAGTCCATTACATGCCTTACGATTTCTATCCAGTTTTGAGGATTCAGTATGGGGAATTGGCATGTGCTAACGTATACGATAGAGATTAAGTTATGAAAATGTACAAAACAGATCAACTTCTTACACTGCAATTATTCAGTCAAACAGAAAGAGATGAAAGTGAGAGTCTCACTTAAATAATCCTTCAATAAGAGTAAAAAAAAAAAAAAATTAAAAGTTCAGTGGGATTCATGGTAGCGTAAGTTTGGGATCATGCCTCATATGTGAGGATACCACCAGAGGACCCGGGTTGGCGAATAGTAACGTTGGAAACAGCTCCATTGGCGGAGAGAACGCAAATTCCTCTAGGACCCTTATGCGAAAATGAAAAAATCTTCCCTGCAACATCCTGCAAGTGATAAAGCAGCATATCCATAATGCAATTTGAATAAGATTCATGTCTCATGCAAAAAAATTCTTAACTAGTCATGACCAGTAATAAAATATGTACATTACCTCCCCCGTATGAACGGTGACAACATGTGGAGTGAAGTCCCCTCCGGCTGTGTTTGCAAACAACTCACCTTCATAGATCAAAGTTCAGATGTAAAATTATATAAAATTCAAACAATCTAAAGCAAACATAGCACATTGAAAAAGCTAAATCAGGCAAGTATATGCAATTTTTTTTGTTTGTACAAAAAACTATTACAAATGGAACAGTAACTAGTTAATTTTTATTCCAGTGAGCATAATAAGTTTTAACTTTTTTCACATTTACAGTGAGGGAAGAAGAAAAACTTCACAGAAGTCAAAAATGAACTTCTCTGCTAAGTTGAAATTAAGATCTAAGGCCCACCATAATTCAACCAAAATCTTCAATTCTCCAACCGAGATTTTATCAACTAACCTCCTATTGTGTTTGGTGAGACAATAAATAAATAGTCAGATTTATTCTTTATATCTCTCTTCCTATTTTCTCTCCAAACAAAAATATTTAACTAACAACAAAATATAGTGCTACATTTTCTTAGAAGCCAAACAAACAAAAAAAAGAAAAAAGTTTTGTAGGAACAGACCTAAAGAAGCAAGAAGCTGCCAGTTACCAGAACCAGGAGGCCTACCACGACCCCTTTTAGAAGAAGAAGAGAAATCAGTAGAAGGAGTCAAAGAAAAACCAGGAGGAGACGATGCCACAGCTGGGTTTTTGTTATTGTTATTATTATAAGACGGCAATCTCAAGTTTCCATCTGAGTCGTATTTTCTAGGCCTCCCTCTCTTTTTCTTCCCAACCAACAAATCCACACTCCTGCTGCTCCCTTGCGGCGTCGCCACCGCTGCCGCCGTCGAGCTGAGGTCGAGGTTCCTCTCCATGCTCACCAACGCCACCGGCGGCTGTGGTGGTGGTGGTGGTGGAAGCACCACGTTGCTACTCACTGGTGGCGGTGAGTCTGTGTAGGAGCCACCACCACCCGTTGATCCAGACACTGTGCTTTCTTTTTCCTCCATCGATGGTGTTAATTGCAATGAAGAGAGAGAGTGTAATGCTGTTTGTTTGAAGAAATGGCGGCAGAAGTAGAAGGTGGTGTTGTGTTGTGTAGCTTTGTTTTTGAAGTTGTGTGGTGGGGTGAGGGTGGTGTAACTAAGAGTTAAGAGTGAGACATTTTATTGAGTTCCCTCCATTAATGGAGAACATATACACACTCTGTGCAAAACTTCTGTTTTTCTTGTCTGGACTCCACAGTCCACACTATAATACAGTAATATTACCCTCACTTCGACACTTCCCATTTTTACCCTTTTACTACTTTTCCATATTTATTTATATTTTCTCTTTTTGGCTCAACTACCCTTTTTTTTTTTCTCTCTCTCTCTCACAATCTTTCTACCTTTATTTCACTACCTTATTATTTATTTTCATTCATGATTATGCTATCAATATATATATATATTTATATATAAACATATTTTTGTATAGGCTTTAAGAGAATATAGATTGGGTTTAAATTTCAAACTTTTTTTATTAATAAAGAATTTATAGTTTTTCTAAAAATGTGGAAGAGGACCGAAACATGACACTAAAAATATTCATTGAGACAGATGGATTTTTCTAAATGCCCCTTTGTATATTCCTAAATATCTCAATTATACGTAAATGTCTTTCTAAATATTCTTCAATGCAATGATTATACATATATTCCTTTTCTGATATTTCGTAATACCTCGAGTATTCACAGAACGTGAAAGGCGAATGAATAAGCAATTGCTTTCGGAAAATATATATGCATAATTATTTCAAAATTCTATATATGAATTAAATTCCTTATATATTAAACTATTGTGGTTGTAAATTTCAATAATAATATAGTACATGAGCCAAAATATGATCAAAACATTCCATTGGAAAATGATATTTCTCAACGTTTGGGCTATACCTAAATGCCTTTCGGGATATACCCTAATGTCCCGACTGTATATAAATGTATTTTGGGATATTCCTTAGTATACCGAGCTTTAGTAAACATGAAAAGCTAGATGAATAAACACTTTAGAAATAAAGATATGCATAATTATTTCAAAATTCTATATAGAAATTAAATTCTTTATAAATTAATCAATTGTGGCCATTTTTTAAAAAATAATTTAAAATATTTTGAATTTAATTGCCAATCATTTTTATTTTCAAAAATTCATGTACAAAACACAAAAATCTTACACGTTTTACATGGGGTTTTATTAGCAGTTAATCCAGAAGTATCTTTACCAAAACAAATTAAAGGTATCTGAGTTATATAGTATTCTTATTTTTCTCCTACAAATCATACGTTTAGATTACTCTTATAAATTTCTTAAATTTCAGGAAAATAATTCTTGAATTTCACCCACAAATCCACAATTAGAAAATAAAAGGAAGGGGAATTACAATTGAGGGGTAAGATAGTAATATGGGATATCAATTTTTCTAGGAATTTGTAAAAAGAGAGGAGTAATACGAAGACAGTTTTTAGAAGTCCACGAATCAACTTTTGTTTGGATAAAAAATGCAGTCAAACTGGTGCTTTGCTGTTAAAGCTATAAACCCGCCATAAAATAATGCTTTGTTTTTTATTTTCTTTTTTATTTAACAACATTCAACAATAAGTTCAAATCCCCACCGAAATCTGAAATATAAATTGAAATCTGAATTTTAATTTGTTTTCATTAATTTTTTTTTAAAAAAATTATATATAATGATCGTGTCTTAAAGAGCCCAATGATTTGATTTGGGCACCTTTGTCTTGTTAATGGGGCAGCCACTATTGTTGAAATTTGAAAAGGATATATATATATATATATATATATGATATCAAATAAGTTAGGGATTTATACAAGATAAGGTTGGTTCGGTAGTAAACTCCGTATACCTGTACCACGAGGTTATGTGTTTAAGTCCTCCTTCTTTCTAAAAAATCCCGAATTTATAATGTAATATTTGGAAAAAAAAAAAAAGTGAGGGATTTATCAATATCTATTAAAATTAAATAATACATTAACGACATGTATGTTTAATTAATCCATAAATGCTCCTCGTGTAAAAAAAAAAAAAAAAAAAAAAAAAAAAAGTCCATAAATGCTAAAATGCAGTGTCGAATACTCCATATCACTAGTCATAACTTCTTTACCAAGTTATTTTCTTATAAAAGAAAAACAAATCAATATTATTTTATGCACAAAGAATGGTGTAATTTATCAAATGGAAAGCCAAAACAAATTAAAGTTGATAAGAGAGAATTTTTTTTAATACATTAAACAAAATTATACAACTTGATTGGATATATATATATATATATATTTAATATTTGCCATGAATGTCATATATATTGTTTAAATTAATTAGAATATATCTTTTTTAAAAACTTAATTACAATATATCTTTAGTTATATTTTAAAGATATTTTTTATTACAATTAATATAAACCAAATCTTTCCCATCAAAAAAAAATATATAGACACCAAATCTCTCACACCTTGATGTGGGTAAGATTTGAAAACAAAATATATATTTTTTAAATGAACCTGAAAAGGTTATAGGCATGAAATATTTATTTCTAAATAAGCTAGTTAATAATAGTTTTTGTTTTTATTTTGAAAAATTAATATTGAGATTAAATGCAAAAATACTGTTATTTATCAAAAATTTATACAAATAAAATGACTCTTTCGGTCTTCACTTACAAAAGTTCAAAATTTATCATATTGTTTTTTCATATATACTTTATTGGCTGTTTTTTTACTCCAAAATTCAAAACACGTAAAGAGGGCGCCCTGAATAAGTAAATTATTATTATTATTATTTTGAAAGTAATAAGTAAATAATTTGGTCCCTAAGAATGATGAAATAGAAAAATACAAAACTGAGGTAAAAATAATAATAAAATAAAAATGTAGAAAAATCCAATTTAAACTCTGCAAAAAGCAACGGTGATTAAAAGTTGTCGGTAAGACCATTGACGGCCCTGACCAAACACGCAATCTTTTCTAAAATGTTTTTAAAAATGGTTATGATTCCCTGCACCATTCTCACTGTTTTTAACTTTCACTCACTTTTTGACCCTCGATTTTGATACTCGAATATACATCCGACGCCGTTGGTTAACGAATTGAGATTCCATGGCCTACCATGACATATCCTTGTAAGTAATGTCACCTGAATCGACCATGAATTTGGATCTCATCGCCAATCTTTACCTATAGTTACAGGTAAGTATTACAATGAAAGAGAGGTTAAAATGTAATTAATTTTTACCGTTATGTCATAAAGAATCAGTCCAATAACATGCTTTAAAAAATATATGAGAAAAAACCAAAGTAAAACGAGCAAAGAAAGGATTCAAATAAGTTGGTATAGCAGAAAATCTAAATGTAATTGTTCAATTTTAGTTATTTATATAAAATCATTCATTTAATAGAATAATGTTTATATGTATATATTTTTTATTTTATTGCTTGAATTATTGTTAAAAATGTGGAGTGATAGAATATTTTTTTTTTTTTTTAGAGTAAGTATCTCGTATTGTGAGAGTAAATATTTGAGTTGTATGAAATGTTTGATTTCAATAAGTTTTTTTTTATAGATATTTGACATATTCCATATTTCCATATCAAATTTGCAAAAAAAAAAAAAAAAAAAATTCCCTTACACAATGTTTTTAGGATGTGAAAATAAATATGATCATAGTAGTCAAATTTAAACCGTGTGGTTCAAGTTTTCAAAAGTGATGATAAATGTGAACGTTATGGTTAAATCTAAATTATGTTATTCAAAAATCTTCACTTACGTGATTAATTCTTCATATTAGAATATATAATTTTGTGGGTGCAATAGGATTTATTCATTGAAGTTTTTTCACACGATGATGATCATCATTCCATAAACTTTTAAAGTACAGCCTACAGTACCTGTGTTTTGAGGACTGACACACACAGACTGTCATAGATGTTGAATTGCTGACCAATGACCAACAAACTCTAAGAAAGTTCTATATTGTCTCAACATCATGCCTGGGATTTTTTTTTTTTTTTTTTTTTTTTTTTTTTTTTTTTTTTAAGAAAAAAACTCATTACATATTTTTTTGGGCTTAAAATATTGATGTAAGTTCAAGACGGGCGAAGCCAGGACATATTATCCGGGTGAGTTAAGTATAAATTTTTTTTTTTTGGTATACACATGAAGTATGTGCGGCCACTTATATATAAGACATTATTAGATTAAATTAACGTAATTTCTTACCAAAGACACACTAAGTGGTAGTGCAAAGGGTTTTTTTTTTTTTTTTTTTTTTTTTAAGCAAACCTTTTACAATAAAATTTTTCTAAGTAAAAAGTACGTACCTAGATAATAAAAATATAATGATCTTGGTCTCTAATGATTAATCTAGGAAATAGAGAATAAAATAGCAAAGGGAATAAACTTTAATGTGTTTGAGTATCAATACAATATTGTTCATATCACTCTAATGAATTTATTGAGATTATCTCAATTAAACTAAAACTAGACTATTTTTATAAATTATTAAGTAATTTCCTTTTATTTGTATTTTTACTTTTTTCTTTTATCAACAAATACTTTTTTTCTAAGAAAAAGCTAGCCTAGGCTAGTTTCCAAATGCCTCCGCCCCTGGTTCAAGATACATGCATCCATTTTCTCTCACTCTGATTCGAGAGTTGTTGTTAATCTTTAATTTATTAAATTTTTTCATCACCCAATTAAGAGGAAATGAATAGATGTATATTGAAATTAAAAATTTAAGTTAATATAGTTTGACCATATATATATAAAAGCTATATCAACTTAAAAAAAAAATGATTTAAAAAAATGACTTCAACATCTAACCGTTTACTTCTTTTAAATCCAAAGATCAAAATAACTACTGATGTGACAATAAAACTTAATTAAAAAAATAAGATATCAATGTTGATATGGCAATGAAAATAAATACATGGATTTCGCAAATCAAAAAACTTTTTTCTTCACCATAGAATTATTTTCAACTTCCTGAAATTTCATCTAGGATTTAAGTTAGAAAGAATACCCTATGGCCTATATATATAAACTTGCATAAATGATAGTAATTTTTTTTTTAATTGAAAGTCAACACCATAGTAGGTCAGGAGTTTATCGAGATTCATATTGTGATTTAGGCTATGTTTGGGATTGTTTTGCTTATGAAATAATCCGTTTTTAGCTTAACTTAAAGAACAATTAACTTATAAGATAAGTCGATAGGTGTTTGGTAAATTGACTTTATAAATAATCAACTTATAAAAAAAGTATGGAAAAAGTGTTTGGTAAACTTTAATTGATTATGGAAAATGTCTAAAATGGACATAATTGTTATAATGTAATATATTATTCAAAATAAAATAAAAATTACTACTCGATTTTTTTTTCTTTTTTATTTAAATTAAAAATACTTATATAAAGCATAGGATATATAACTCTGTATATATATATATATAATATATTTTTAAAAATATTCTACTGAGTCAACTCAATCATCATAATACTAATTTACCGAGTCAACTCGGTCTTCTCATCTCAAGAAGCCATTAATGGATTCTCTACAACTCAAGCTCCAAATCCGCCATCGTTTCTTGCTCCACCGAGGTCGCCATCATCCGTCATCCCTCGCCGTCGACATCGTCTCCCTCGCCGCCGACTTACAAGTTTTCAAAATTATGAGATCTGGTCCCGGTTTCGTCGTGCAAATGGAGGAGGAACCATCCATCGCCGGAGTAGAACCAGGAACCAGCATCTCTGGCTCGACGAAATCAACGATCGACTTCGTCGTTGGTAGCTGGCCGACAATTTTTATTTATTTTTTTAATTTTTTAATTTTTCAGTGTTTTAAAATATTATTAATTCTAAAAATTATCAATATTAAATAAAGGGGCATTATTGTCTTTATATTAAAATAGTAGGGGCATTATAGACATTCTATGGATAAGAAATTAGCTTCTCCAAAAATCAGCTTGTAAAAGCAACCCCCACCCAATTTCTCAAAAGTTGTTTATTGGAGGAGCAATTTATAAAATAAGTTGCTTTTGGGTAGTTTACCAAACACGTATTTACTCAAAACTTGAGATATAATCACTTATTTCTCAAGTAAAAGCAACCCCAAACATAGGCACATAGCCTTAATATATAAAGGTGGATTATATTTATAATGAATTTCATTTTGAAGTCTCCTACCACTAAGATAGAATACTAGTGTATACGTGATAATGTAATCCGGGACACTAGCAAGTAGTCTTGATATGTATTCATACAACTTTATAAACTATGTAATCATTTTTAATATATGTTGTCCTGTTTGATAGTTATCTTCAATCGCGTGCCAACTGGATCTATCTTAAAAATAAAATAAAATATTGTCAGTCGGGTTACATTGATCTAACGTATAAATATACTTTTTCATACATGAGTTGAGTCCAGTTCCAAGTGTCCTGAAATGTGTCATTATTTTCACATTTGAGTTCAAATATCCATAAAATCAATTAATTATATTTAATTAAGAGCTAATTTGATATTGAAGTTGCTTGTAATTAACTTGATCAATTTTTTTTAGACATAAAAGGTGTTAAATATATGTATCAAACTGATTAAATCTAGAGTGGTGGTATCTGCACCTCACTACTGAACTATTTATGTCTCACTTTTTAAAATTTTAATTTAATTATATAAAATTAAATGGTTTTATTAATTTTTTATTTATTTCTAGGATTACCTTTTACATATTTTTCAAACTCAATACACCCCGTATCTTTTTTCAAAAAAGTAAAAATAAAAATACACTTCATCTTTAGTCTTTATATACAGCTTTCATACATCCATTCGCATCAATTTAAATGAATGGTCTAGAGTATCGCCACATCATTTGGGCACCAAATTTGGGCAATGTAACATTACTCAATCAATAAATACTAAACAAAAGAAACATAAGATCAAGATCTAGATCTAAAAGAAAATATAAACAAAAATAGTAAACATTCAATTATTTAAAATAATCTATGTCATTAAGGTTTTAAAATAAGGAAAATGGAGTTTTATTAGTCTTACTTTGTACATGCTTTTTTTTAATAAAAATTACATGTCTCTTTAAGTAATTTGATAAAAGGAAAAAAAAAATACTAAATAATTTAAAAAGTGGGGTCTAAATAGTTTAACGATGAATGTGCCAATCAAATTTTATCTGGTGGGTACACGACTCATAGGATACTCATAGCACAACTGTCACCTCATCTCTTTTTAAATTATCAACCCCATCTGATTGAATGCACATGGTAAAAACTAATGATATGTCATTTGTTCTATAAGTATGCTATAAATTATATACCTACTAGGGAAAAACTGATGTGCCAATAGCACCACTCTTAAATCTACAATGTGTAATTTGTTTATAACAAAATTCATTTAAAAAGTTGGGCTGCAACCGCAGTGGGTGGCCACTGATATAGTTAAAAATTATATATATATATTATTACTATAAATTTTAAGTTTTTATCATTTCACCTTCTAAATCCTGACTTCTGATTTCATCCGTGCCTTAATTGTTGAAAGACAAGTTGCCTCCGGTACATTACATCTCCCCCTTCTTTTAATTTTCAAATTTTTTATAGTGTAAAATAATAATAACAAATACTAATTAAGATATATAAAAAAAATGCATTTCGAAGTAGCAAAAGCTCCAATGGTATAGCCGTGTAGGTGTATACTGTACATCAAGTCATCAACATTTACATGCACAAGTGGCATTTGACTGGTAAAGATAAGAGGTCATGAATAAAAGCATTTTTTTCATCAAAGTGCTTTAAAAAGGTGATAAAATATGGGTTTTCTGGGTTTTCTGGTAGTTGCAGGCTTGCAGCGCATTTAAGCTACTCAGTGTCAACAAAATTAATGTCTAACCAAAACAAGATAGGTTTACCGACCGGTATTCCGACCGGTATTCCTCTCTCACTTACATAGTTATCTCATTAAATTATGAGTTCGAGTCATTTCTTATTCACTAACAGGGACAAAGCCAGGACCTATTATCCAAGTGGACTAAATTAATTTTATTTTTTTAGGTATACATATACGGTGTGGCGACTCGAACCTAGAACATTGTCAGATTGAATGAACGTAATTTATTATACAAGTAACATTGGACGGTAATACAAAGTTATTTTAAGCAAACCTTATAATAAAATTTTCATAATTAAAAAGTATGTACATAAATAAGAAGATATAATGATCTTTTCCTCTATAAACATTTAAAATGATTCAACTAGGAAACATAGAAAAAAAATATAGGAAGCGAAATAAACTAAATGGATTTCTTTGTTTTATGGAAAGAAACGGGGAATGGAGAAGAAATAAAAACTTTAATGTGTTTTAGTGTCAATAAAATATTGAGCATATCACTTTAATGAATATACCGAGATTATCTCAATTAAGTTAAATTATAAACAAGACTATTTGTAGGAATTATCAACAAAAAAAAAAAAAAAATTGGTAAAATTGGACTAACCTAGAGGAAAAAAGCATTACAAACGATCATATGCTGAAAAAATCTCTATGTAGTATCCATTCATATAATAATAAAAAGAAAAAAAAAATGAAAAGTAACAAAAACTAGAAAAGCCCAAAAACCAAGGGAAACAATCCCAACAAAAACAGTGGCATGCCCACAAAAAATTGAAATAGAAAATATCAAGAAAAACGAAAAGACTCTTGACTAATGCAATCATTGCCAACCAACAAAGAGCAGAAAGACGGGGTGTTAGACCACCACGAATCGACCTCCAACCCCAAAGCATGCTTAGAAAGAGCGCCTGCAACCTGGTTCCCCTCCCTAAAGATATGAGAAACCTGAAACTCCATTTTCGATATCTGATAGATACAGAACTGCCAAGTGTGCCGAATCCGCCAAGGAACCTGCTCGGAGTGAGAGGAGAGCAGTTGAACCACATAAAAAGAATCACTCTCAAGCCAGATCCAATGCCACCCTATCTACCAAGCAAAATTAATGGTCATCGAAGCTGCAAGAAGTTCCGCCTCAAACGCAAAAACCTGACCAAAAGGAACAGCAAAACAACCCTTCACAAAAGCTCTACAATTACGGAAGATACCCCCACAACCCCTAACACTTGGAGAACTCAAGGCGGCACCATCGATATTAACTTTGATCCAACCAGGAGCTGGAGGCGACCAAATCACACTCTTGATAATCGGGGCTCTAACCGGACAACCACGGAGATCGAACCGATAAAGAATCAAAAGATAATCTACACAATTATGCATACACCCAAACTCTAACTGGTTAGCGTCAGACACCGCAAGCCAAACCAAAGACAAAGCAAATCTGAAATCCACGGCCCTACTCTCAAAAACCCACTGGTTACAGACAAACCACACACTCCAACCATAGCATGAATAGCTGATATCCATAAAACCCGCACTTGATCATTAAACGAAACAGACATGGCTTGAGAAAACTCCACGAATTGGTAGAAATATGCAGTTGAAAAGCCAAAAAAATCGCCTCCCTAAGAGCAGCCGTTAGGGGGCACCAGAGGAAAATATGATTAGACGACTCACTGTTAACCCCACAAACACTACACCGATAAGCTAAGTGAAACCCAGCCCTACACAAGTGATCCTCTGTGGGGAGCCGATTCAACAAAAGACGCCATGTCAAAGCCGAACGGGAAAGAGGGATAAAACGACACCAAACATCCTTTCACTAAGGGACCTGAGGAGAACCACAGATCATACAGGAATAAGGAGACTTGTAAGAAACCTACCTATCCCGAGAATGAGCCCATACCAAAGAATCTGCAATTGGAGAGATAGCAATCTTATCGATCCAAAAACAGAGATCTGAAAAACAGGCTTGAAATCTATCGGTAAGAACCTAAATGCCAGCATGGATAAAATCAGAAACTCTCACCCTAAGAGGGCTAGCCAAGTAATCAGGAATCCCTAAAAGCTCTAAAATGGGAAACCCCAACCAATTGTCATGCCAAAAATCTCGCTGAGAATTCCCACCAATGCGCTAAATGCTCTCTTTAAGAAGATCTGAATAATGAGAACGAAAAGAAGGCCAAATCGACGAAGTGACATACCCCCCTTGAGATTTTTGAAGTTGTGTGAGATACTACTCCCTTAGAAATGAAAAAGTGAACCCTTAGAGGTCATAAGCTTCCAGGTGAGCTTTTTTTAAAAAAGAATCATTCAATAACCCAAGATCTTTTAAAACGAGACCACCTTGAGAGTAAGGCATACAACAATGATCTCAAGCAACCCGAATCAATTTAGTCTCCTCACAAGAACCTGCCCACAAAAAAATTTTCAACTTGCGATTAACTAACCGCAGTAAAGAAGAAAGCCATTTGTAGATCATAAAAGAATACACAGAGGAGTCCGTAATGACCGACTTGATTAGAGTAGCGCGACCGGCCAAAGAAAAGGCTTTCCCCTTCCACTTAGCAAACTTAGACAAGATTTTATCCGTGATAGGTTGTAACACGGACTTCTTAGGCTTTCCACAAAATAACGGAATCCCCAAGTAAGAGAAAGACAACTGACCAATCTGCATACCAACCAAGGACTGCAATCTACTAATCCATGACAAGGAAATAAAAGATCCAAAATAAATAGAAGACTTACCCCAATTAACCAGTTGACCCGAAATTTTACCATAAACCTTAAAAGCCACATGATATTCTTCAAATTCCGAACAGTGCCTTTGCAAAAAATCATCAATCAATATTCATTTTGTAAGACTATCCAAAAAAATTGTCTAAATTCATACCCAAATGATGTGGCAGATGAATTGTCGAGTTCATATTACTTATCACATAATCTCATGATTTATAAGATTTTGATAACTCACATATATGCCCATCATTTAGGATAGCATTATTCCTTTTGTAATTATCATTTATTTATATTGTTGCATTATTCCTTTTGTAATTATCATTTATTTATATTTTTACTTTTTTTAACTAAAATAAAAACAAACACTTTAATTTTATTTTATTTATCAATTTTTTTCTTTTTTTTTTTTTAAAAAAAGCTAGCTTGGGCTACTAGGCTTAACTTACAAACACCTATGTCCCTGGCTACAAAGAACTTTAGATGGTAAATTACATTGTACCCCTTGAGGTTTGGCCTTAAGACACTTAGATGGAAAACTTTTGTTATTTTACACTAACACTCTTGTATTGTTGAAAATGCCCTTGTGGGCCTTGTGTAATAAAAAATAAAAGTTTTTTTACATTGATATCCAAGGGCATTTTGGACCTTACCATGATCAAACATGGGTGTTAGTGTAGAATAACAAAACATTTCCATCTAAGCGTCTTAAGACCAAACCTCAAGGGATGCAGGGTAATTTACCCAACTTTAGATTCTAAATTTATTCACTTCCAATAATTTTATTTTTCTCATCAAATTTAGTCATGGTGGGACCATAAGTGGAAATTACCTAGAGTGACCACAAATATTAGGGAAAATTCTTTTTTGACCACAAACGAAATTTTATTTATTAATAACCATGTTTTTGGGAAATTACTAGACAGTCCTCATATAAAACCCATCCCCCAAACACTTTCTCTCTCTTTTCTCTCTTTTCTTTCTCTCTCCTTTGCTCTCTCTCTCCCGATCCTCTCTCTCTTTTCTCCTCTCCATCCCGGCCAGAGTGGTCGCCGAAACACACCAGACGCCACCTGGACGAGCGACGGTGATGACCAGCAGCACATGAAGGCATCGCCTGGTCGTTGCGCGAACCAGAGCCGCTGGTTCGCGCGACAACCAGGCGGTGCCTTCGTGCGCCGCTGGTCGTCACCGTCGCTCGTCCAGGTGGCTTTCGGCGTGTTTGACGACCACTCCGGCCTCGGCGACGTGATCTGCAACAAAAATGAGAAATCAATTAAACCTAAACCTAATTTTGATCCGAGGAAGAAGAAAAGGAAGAAGAAAATTGGGGAAAAAAAACCTAAGGATAATTTGAATTTAGTCCATATTTCAAGTTTCAATATTTTCAATTTAGGCATGATTTCAAGTTTGTATATTTCAATTTAGTCATGATTTTCAAGTTTGGTCATTTTCAATTTATTTATGATTTCAAGTTTCAAGGTTTTAAAAAAAGAAAACTAATTTCAGGGGTAATCTTGTAATTAATGGACATACACTGAAAGTTTTTTTAAAAAGTGGTTATTAACAATTAAAATTTCAAAAGTGGTTATTAACAAAAGTTTAATGTTTCCTATGACTACTTTTGAATTTTTCTCGGGACCATAATACTCATATTATGTTTTTACTTTTTCTCTCCCACCAGGTTTAATTCTCTCTCTTTACATTTTTCTCCATTTCTGCACTAAATTTTCAGAAAATTTCAGCGTGAAAATTTTTATTTTATAAATTTCAGCAAGTAAAATTCTATAATTTCAGTGTGTAAAATTTCAGCACATAAAATTGGATTTATGTACTCTTTTTCTCTAAAGTTCCCTCTATATGTCAAGATATACTCTCTCTCTTTAAAATTCCATTTAACTCATTTAATGATATTTTTTATTACAAAATATAAATGTCGACAAGAACGATAAAATTATTAAAATGTGATTTTTTCTATAATTTGATGGCTATTTATAAAAAGATGTCTTACTAGTTAATTATTATTATTATTTATAATTAACTTGAAGCTTCTTTGCATATAAGGATATTGTTTTTTTTTTTTTTTCATTTGAAATTAGTCGGTTTCATTGAAATTTAATTGAGTTTAATATTTGATAAATTCATAAAAGTGTTATTTTTTTAATAAAAAAACAATATAGTGATGCATGAAACTTGGTGGGTGCTAAATTGCTGATTGCTAAAGTTTGAAAAAAAATAATAATTAAATTCTGTAAATGATTTAGTTTCTATGGAAGGTAATTATTGAGTCAACCCCTCCATTGTTAAAAATTAAAATGACTGATTTTAATTTTCTTAATCTTCTTTTTGTGCAGTTTAATAAACCTTCAAGCTTTTCCAAAAGATGCATGCTTACATTCTTCAAGTCATAGAAGACGGCAAGGAGGTTAACATTATCTAAAAAAAAATAAAAAATTCAATACTCCTACACTTTAACTTTTCTATTATAATTTTTAATCCTTTTCATTTTCTTCATAGACAACAAACTTTATAGATCCATTCTATAACAAATTTTAAAAAAAAAATAAACTTTGTAGATCTTCCATAATCATGTATGTTTTATTTGCTTGAGATTTTCCATCTTCTTTTTCTTATAAACATCTAAAACCAAGAAAATTTCAAGTGAAACAGACGCGCCATGTTACTGGTGCATGAGTGCATCCTTCAATTAATAAACATATAATATGATATGAACAATGTATATGATTGGATGAACACGTTTCATTCACTTTTAAGTGCGATAAATGTTATCGGTGGTCAACTCTACTCAAAATTTTATAATAATCCTATAATTAAAATTACACATCACCTCTTAACGGAGATAATAATGCACCTCCATTCCACAATGATGATGAGGAGTTTAAATCCCAACATACATATTTTATAAGTATGTACGGAGAGTTTTCTTTCGGTTTATGAGATTAGTTATTCAGATCGTACATCGTTTGATTTTGACAGGTTCCAACAGTCTTATTGTTATAGTTATAACTTATAATACTTCAAACACAAAAATCCTATGATTAAAATTAACACGTAATTTTTTTTTTAAATAAAATAAATAAAGGAGTGGTTGGAAAAGGTAGATTCCCAAGTGAGGAGCATGTGGGGTTAAAGATTTTCAAGGCAACAATACACAAATTGGTAATAATTTTTTAATTTTTAAGACAGTTCATTTGTGGGCTTATGCTATTAAAACTAGAAATTTGGCTTTTCAAATTCCAATACACGCCTTGATAGAAGGAAAAATTCAAATCAAATTATGTTGAAGAGTCCCAACAAAAAAAGAGAAAAAAAATACATTGGGGGTGGGGGGGACCAGTCTAAAATTAAGCTAATTATAATTTTTTAGCATGAGCCAACAGCCTCTTGCCAATATGGTTGGAACCTCAAAGCGAGTCTTTCACCACCACAGTTCAACGCCTAAGGCATGCATGTATATATATATATATATTCATTGTCCCACCTTAGCTATTAATCCCAAGTATGGGTGTCCTCTCTCCGACTGTGCTAATAAAGTTCCGGGGTTCCAGTAGTTGTTGTATATTAAAAAAAAAAAAAAAAAAAAAAAAAAAACTCATAAGCATGAAATAATAAAGCTGCAGAGCTATAATTAAAGTTGAAATATATGAAACCAAAATATCCTTTAAACTCCATGTGGATTGATTCTACCACACTCACTCAAGATCATTTTGTTAATTAATTTATTAATTTAGAATTTCAGATCAACCCAGTCGGCCATGGTTGCTGCTTTTTTTCTTCCTTTTCGGGTAAGCAAAGCTAATATTCTAAACCTTAACTTTGCATTTTATCCTCTCTCATAATTGCCTTTGATTTTTCTTCCAAGATATCCTGCTTTTGGATGAAACTCTTTTCGATTAATAATTTAATATCATCAATCACTTACAGCAATATTCTTCCAACACCATTCAAGAACCACTCCTAACCGTTGCTAACCAATACTAGCTCAAACCTATAAGTTTTTTAATTTTTCATTAGAGTCAGTGTGAAATAAAAATCGTTTAACCACTTATAACTAACAGTATCCGACATTAACAGACATTTACTTAAACTTGTAAGATTTCTTAATTTTGATTGATTTTTAGATGAAACTCTTTTCAATTAAGATCATCGATTGCTTATAGCTAGTAATCTTTCAATTTCATTTTCGACCTTATGGTAACTTCCAAAAATCGGTAAAATGGGGTGATACATAAATCAATCAATTAATTACATATACGGATATACAGTATATGTATGTTATATGCCTGCTATATGTCTGCCTACTACAATATGCAAAATAAGATGAATCTGCTGTGTATGCTAGTTTCTTCCTATCATATCATCAGCTAGCTAGTAAGATTGAGCTTACATATATTGTGCCAAAAAAATAAAATAAAAATAAAATCAGATGCCGATGAATCGTGTTTTGATGATTGTAAGCAAATTTTTTATTAAAACAAAAGTGATGAAGTTGTTACGTGACTTCATGGACTCTTTTTAATTATAATAAAATGTATTGTGGACTGTTTGGACACTAATTTGCATGTAGGACTATTTATATGTTTAATTGGTCTATACTAGAATTATGGACTTGTTATGTGTAAGTGATATACATATATATATATAGGGAGGTTCTCCCATCAGATAGTTTTAGGACGACCAAGCATAACCACGTGTTTAAATTAAAGGCTTATTTGTTTTTTTAACAAACATTTGAACTTATTAAAACATAGGGTTCAAAAATTAAATAGCACTTTTTGGGGGAGGGCTTGTGCAAATAGCACCACATTAATAAGTCTTGTTTTAATAGCACCAAAATAGATGATGAGACCAAAATACCCCCATTTACTCTTTTCCTTTTTATTTTTTTTCTCGAAAATTCGAGACTTATTTATGATTTTTTCGAGACTTATTCATGCATTTTCGAGACTTAATTCAAGTTTTTCGGGACTTATTCTGTTAACCTCCATCAATGATGACAGTGACGATCCGATGACAGCGCTAATTGACTCCGGAGATAGTTGGATCTGGAAGATTGAACGATACCGAGTTCGTTGGCGCCATCGGTTTCATCAGATTCATGACGGATCGTCATAGATTGGGCGATGAAGATTCACGACGTTTTGGGTTTTGCTTCGTTTCTCTCTCTACACAACTCGAAAATGAAAACGAACACTTCGGTTACAATGATTGGCACTCGACGAACGTTTTCCTAGTGGTTTTGCCGGTCAACTCATCGGTCGGCGGTGGCACCTCCATTGAAGCTCCATCAATGGAGGTTTGGGAAAAAGGAAGAAGAAGGTGAAGGACACCCAAGAGAAGAGAAAAGAAAAGAAGCTGGGGGTATTATTGTCTAAATTCCATTTTTGATGCTAATAAAACATGTGTTAATAATGTGGTGATAGTTGTACAACTTCAAGTTTCAAAAGTGCTATTTTACCCCATTTCCTCTTAAAACATATGGACGTAGTTGATCATCCTGATGGAAGAACCTCCTATATATATATATATATATATATATCTTTTTTCATGCTCACTAAGAGTTATAAAACTAAATAAATACATATAAAAATTGAATAAAATAATAAAGCAATAAAAGACAAGAAAAGATTGACGTTGACCCAATAGGTTTACCCTCAGACTAACATTATGAGATTATGATTTCGAATTTATACCTCGTTTTCAAAATACTAAATTATTGTGATATTTTTAAAATAAAATAAAATAAATGATAAAGGTGAGAAGTAAATGTACTGATTCATCAAACCTCAAAATAAGGCTTTTGGATCTCCCCCATATAACAATTTTAGGATTATATTTATAGAGATTTCAAACCGACAGAAAAATGACAACACACATGATAAGTGTCGAATACAAGCCACCATCTACTACCTTGTATTTTCCATAAGGTAAAAATCCATATATATTCACCACACTCACCTTTAAATTTCAATCACTTTATTGTATATATATTTTGTTAAGAAAAAATCCATCTGGACTTAGCTATATATATATAGACTTTCTATTGTCAGTTCGTCCTGACAATAAATATTTCAAGATGAAGAATATAGACCATGTATTATGGAGAAATTTTAACAAGTACATACACTTTGAGTCAAAATATGTAAATCTAGTGGTTTACATTTTTCGTCCTGATATATTTATTGTCAGGATAAACTGATAATAGAAAATCTGTATATAGATAGTGGATTGTGTTTTTACCTCGCGTGCAAGTTGTCATTTTTTATTTTTATTTTTGTATAGCCTATTGGCAATATGCCTTGTGTTGATGACATATTATGATAACATATTACAAGTAAGTAAATAAATAAAAAATATCAAATTGAGAGAAAGTAAAATATAGAAGATTGTGAGATGGCTTTGGGCTAATTTTACATGGGGCGATGAGGAAGCCTATTTATAAGTGTTATAGCCCAATCATAATATCACACCTACAATGCCACAAGGCAATTCATGAGGCTTTGATACCCAAACAATTGACATGTGTGATGTCACTCACGTTTGTGTATTGTAAACATTATTCCACACGTGTTTACAATGAGACAGGTCTACTAGTTGTTAAAAAAGAAAAAGAAAAAGAAAAAACTATATATATATTGAGATTTTGGGTCTGGGCCTGGATCTGGGTCAATGAAAAAGGATTTAGAAATTGATTTTTCCGAGAAAAATTGAATTACTGAAGGGGGGGCCCATTATCTCTTTGAAAATTTGGTCCCCAATAGAAACACTCTTCTCTTCTCTGATTTAATTTAAGAGAAAATCTTCGGACGGTTTTATTGATAGGTGATGAGATCGTCCAATAGAAGTCGAATATTTTTTATTAAAAATATAAAAATATATTTTATAACTTTAAAAAGCTACATTTCTATTGAGCGGTCCCATTGACATGATGAGACTGTCCCATCAAAGATTTTCTCTTAGTTTAGATTTGAGAAAATGCAACCATTGGGATTATGATCATAATGGGTTTAACGTTTTACAGCCATGTTTTTTAAAAAAGAAAGGAAAAAAAAAAAAAAAAACCTTTTTCTACTTTTATCAATAAAGACTGGAAATAACATTTTGATGTTTTCACTTTTAATTTTCTAACTTTTCCGATTGGGTAAATGATATATGAAATCTATTAACGTGTATAGTTAAATAAATTTAACACCCATTATTAAATAATCGCTTTTAGTGCTGTCAACCAAAACATATTTTGATATTAAATTATCAAAGAAGTTGATTTTAGTTGTTGAAAAACAATATCAAACGGTCCCTCAATTGAAATACTTTATTTGTAAATGGTTGGAATAAATCAAACATTATTTAAATGATTGGCAATAATGAACTGAATAAACTATTACGCTGCATATCCATGTTATGTATTGAAAAAATGTACAATGTCATGAGTTTCATTTATTTGGATTAACTACTCCACGCCCAAGTTACGGTAAAATCTCGATAAATAAATGTTCAATAAATTAATAATCCCGCTTAAATAATAAAATCCTCCAATTTTAACTCAAACAAATGTAATAAATTACTAACCTCGTTAAATGCATAAGATAATATATATATATATATATTAAATCCTTTAGGTGCCCAGCGAATATATAAATTAATAATTGATTAAATATATAAAATATATCTTTCTAAAAAATATATATACATAAAAGAAATACACACAGATAAATTTATAATACATATTAATGAACTTTTAACTTGACAACTTCTATTTTCTCAATTATGATCTTTTTTTAAATATACATCTAAAGGCGTTTACCTTTTTCTTTGTATTGAAACCAAACTCAATCTTATCATTGATATTTTGCAAATCAAACACCGCATTTGATATATATTTTTTCATTTTGTTGTAATTAGTTATTTAATGTTAATACTGCTTGAAATGCCTATTTTAGAGAAACACTTGCTAAAACACAACCACACTTTGATTATGATCATCGGTAGAAGTATTTATTACCCCTTGAATAATTTCCTCAGCAGTAGGTGATTCCATCACCATATCATTTTCACTAGGATAATTTAAAAGGTAATCAACATCCATCATATTTCTAGTGTGTAGACCAGAAATGAATTCGCATAATCCATATACTTATTAATTTTTATGTATATACATATGTATGTTCTTATTAATTTTTATGTATGTATATTAATGTTTGAGCTTCTATTTATGGACTTTGATTTATAAGTCATGCATGTATATTGGTTAGAAATATATATAGTACATGTACAAGTAGTTAAAACACAAAACTCTTTTTAAATTAATAAATTATTTATTTATCGATAAATTAATAAATCCTTTAAAATAATAATTTTCTTTGGTCCCAACAATATTATTTTATATGGGTTTTACTTTACATATATATATTTTTTTCTTTTTCAATATACTATATGTAGTGTGATGACTCAAACTTAAAACATTATCAAGCTGGATGAACGTTGTTTACCATCAAACCATATTGAACCGTCCTAAATTACATTTTTAATTGAGTTTAAAGTTAATGTAACATTATTCCAATATTTAAATTAATGTAAATGAATTTTGAAGCCTAAATTTACTTAAAACATTTGACCTTATCTTTTGTTGGGGCCTGGGGTTTCTAAACGTTTATTTATCAAACATATCACAACAACAATAATAAAAAAATAAATATATAGTACGAATTGGAATGGATGTGCACTACCATTTCTGCTAAGAGGTAATATATTAAAAAACAATTTAATATAATTCATTGATTTGTTATATCAAATTGCACCTATAATATAACAAAACAATATCGTTTTTGGTTAAGAAATATGTTAGTATAGAACAAAATAAATATATATAAAAAAAAAAAAAAACCAATTTTGGCAAACAACTATTTATTCATAAGAATATACCTAATAACACCAAGATAAATTTCTGATGGGATAAATAATTGCAACGATGATAACAACTAACAAGAAATTGAAGCCTGGAGCCTAGAGCCTGGAATATATAGAATGTTCATGTTACTCGTATGATTTATTTATTTATTCTTTAATAAAAACAGAGACTGATTTTATCTAAGAGACAAAATCTAACAAATCCAAAAAAAAACAATATATATATATATATATATTTATTTATTTATTTGCGATCATGGATTGTCTGATTATGTCTTGAGATTTTAAAAAATCTTTGATGGAATTATTGTAACAAATGAATGACGTGCAAATAATTGTCACTGTTTTTTTTTTTTTTTGGTGGAAGTGTACACACTACACACAGATCTCCTCACAAAGTCCGCGTCTTGTTTTTGTACAATTATTATTAGCGCATAGCCGCATATGCCCCGGCTAAAATTCCACCGTCCACATCATCATCAACATCGCTTTCGAAATTTCCAATGCCCAACAACTATGATGAAAACGCTGTCGTACGCACGATAATCACTACAGTTACCAGTCGCACTCGCACTCGCACTCGCACTCGCACTCACCTTGATGTCCACAAGAATAAACCCGTAATAAACCGGCTTTGATTTCCATTTACAGTCTTCACTCTTTCACTTTCGAAATACCTTTTCTTTTTTTTGGGTTAAATTCAAAAACTGACCCTGTACTTTCAGTTATTATTGGATGGGTAGATAAAGATGCATTTATTCAAAAACAAATCTTAGAATATATCAGCCTATCCATTCTCCCAGTCTACGTGGTTGTATTTTGACTTGATTTTAGTTGGATTTAAAGTTGTGTTTCATTGGATTAGAGGTTAGATGTTGGTTATTGTTGTTGTTGAAATCAAACGAAAAAATATTGATGGTGGTGGACGATTGACATTGAATGTTGTTGATGATAAAGGTGAATAATGGTGGATGCCGTCAATGATGGAAGTCAATGACGGTAAAGGTCGACGAAGTGGAGATCTCTTAGGGATCTCCATAGCACAGTGGAGATCGGGTGGATCGGTCTCCATCTCAGTCATTTTTTTTTGTTTTATTTTAAAATAATTTCTAGAATAATTCTATCGGTTTTTTTTTCCTCAAAAACCAATAATAATCACTTCAAATTTGATCATAAAAAAAATAATCTAAAATATTGTTGTCACTAGGGATGGTAATGGGTCAGGTTTGAACGGGTTTTACCAAATTCACACCTGAATCCCATTTTGACATCCACACTTCCATGCTATGGGTTCATGGGTAAGTTTTACCTACATTCACACCCACTAGTGAACTCGCAAAATTATGTGGATTTGCAGTTTAATCCACGGATTTTGCCTACATCCACACTCTCGATACATATCATGGATTCACAACCACAATAAATTTATAATTGAACTTTTCAATGTATATTTTAAAAGATATATATATATATATATATATGGGGCAGGATCCATAACCCCATTTTTTTTACATAATGTTTTACACAACTTCTTGGCCATTGGATCTTACTTCATTGAATGGATAAGATTTAATCTCTTTTATCTTTACTTATTAAATGCAGTTATTGTCTCTCACCTATTTAATACTTCATCTGTCCACAATATTATTATTTTATTAAATACTCTCACCTTATTTAATTTTGTGTCTTTTAATTTTTTTCTTTTTTCTTTTACACGTTTTTTTATTTATTTTTTTATTTATTACTTTACCCTAAACCAGAACATCATCAAAAACTAGAAATTTCCTACTAGTCACCTCATTTGAACCCAATCTAGTCTTAGATGAAGATCTTGTCCGAATCCAAAATCCTTTTTGTCGGCCATAATCTTTATATTAATTTCTAGCTTCATCCATTGTTTCAAAAAAAAAAAAAAAAAAAAAAAACATCCTTACATCTAATGCTTTTAAGTCTCTTGCATTCTTTTTTGCACTACTTGTTTCACCAATATTTTCTTGAGTTGTGTCAATAGACCTATATAAAATTCAAAATATAAAATAAATCATAGTAATACAATAATACAATAATTTAAATGGGAAAAAATAATTTACTACTGATTTAGATTTTTATATTTTTTAAGGTTAATAATTTATCTAAACATATGGAAAACAATTCTTAGAAATTACTCTGGTGTGATTACTGTATATAGATTTAACTATCATAAAATATATTTATAAAAATAGATATCATCACATGGATTTTTATAAGAAGAGAGGTAAACTAAATCAATTTTTTTCCAAGGCAAAAAATTAAAAAGAAATTTAACATGTCAAATCTTACAAAGAAAATCTTAACAAGATTGTAACAGCATTATATAAACAATTCCTAAAAAAACAAATTTTTTGTTCTTTCAAAAAATATATATATATATATATATCATTATTAACTAGAAAACAAGAAGATACAATATAACAAAAACAATTAAATAAATATAAAAATTTGAAGAATAGAAAAAATACCGTAGATAAACAAAGAGTTAATGTTTGATGATATTCTGATTTCAGGTAAAGTAAAAAAAATGTGTAAAGGAAAAAATAAAAGAAAATAAAAAAAAAAATTAAAGACAAAATTAAATAAGGTGGGAGAATTAAATAAAATAATAAAATTTTAGAGAGATAAAATATTAAACAGGTGAGAAACAATGACTGCATTTAATGAGTAAAGATAAAAGAGATTAAATCTTATCCATTCAAAGAAGTAAGATCCAATGATCAAAAAATTGTGTAAAAAAATGGGGTAATGGATCCTGCCCCTATATATATATATTTAATGTATCGGGTTAGAATGTTGATTTTTTTTCTTCTTTCAAATCCACATTTAAACTCAAACCCACATCGAGTTTTAATTTCAATATTCACACCTACCCACGAATCCGAACAGCAAAATCCACACCGGTTTATCGCAAGTGCTGAGTGGGCATTTGCGGGTGTAATTGTCATCTCTAATTGTTATATAAAGAGAAAAAAAAAAAGAAGAAGTTATATTTTAAGGATATAATAGCATATTTTTTTTATATATAAACTATTAAATGCATAATAGTCTTTTAATATGATCAATCATCAATTCAAGTCAACCTAATGGAACGTGGTTACAATACGGGGTGATGTTGTTGAATAAATGAATTTTTCTTTACACATAAAATAGTTGAAAAAACAGGGGCGATATTGAATTTAAACCTTTTAAAAATTTAAATTAAATTAAAAATAAAAATCCTCGGTTTTACCGGTTTGTAGCACTCTCCTTTTTGTCTCAATTTATCCAGTCTAATCGTGTGTTTGTTTCGTCCGTTTCGCTCACGGCTATATGATGCCGGTGGTGCGCACGCATTTATCCTACACACTCGATTCTTCCCTATCCTTTTCTTCTCCTTCTTCTCCTTCTACTTGTTTTTCAGCTCAATGCTGCTTCAACTGGATGTAGTCTTCGATTTTCTTCTAAACAGTGGTGAGTTGAATATCTATACTTAGCTTTATAAATTATTGCATCTCAATTTTAATCAATTTGAGCTTTGGATTCGCTTTTAAATTTGTTTATTTTTGTAATTGCTTGTAATAGGTTTAAATTGTTGCAGTGTTGTTTGGATCTATGTTTTTCTTTTTTACTTAGTTTTGTTTCGGGATGCAGGTAAAGTAAAACAACCAATCAGTTTAAGCTAGTTTGACTACAAATTATTATTATTATGTTTTCAATTTTAGCCGTTTTTAAAAATTTGTGTGGTTTTGTTGACTGTGAGAATTTCTGTTGAATTTTTTCGGCGTTCTTACTTCTTAGTCTCAACTTTATCTGATGTTATAATTCATAAATTATTGCATGCCAATTTGATTTATTATATCTCAATTTTAATCAATCTTTGCATTTGTGTAATTGTTTTGTTGTTGACTTGCATTGAAGTAGAATCTCAGATTTTACTCTGTGGAGGAGTATATGGTAACACATATTCTGCTGTAGTTGCTCATGGAACAAAATATAAAAACAATTAAAAAAATTCTTGTCCTGGAATTTATCTGTGTTCGTATATATATATATATATATATTAAACATTATTGTTTTGCAAATCCAAGAAATTGTATTAGGATAGGTTTTATTGTTGTTTCGAAGTCCCCAAGTAATGAATTTAAAGATGATATTGATGATATAATTTATATCATTTTGTTACCATATTCCCTTTATATATGGAGTGGCAAGTTCTAGTCTCAAAATTCGAGATCCGTGTTTCACAAAGTTCTTATTGTTGGTCACATGTTGACTGTTCTTATATTTCGTAGTATTTTTAATTTTTTATCTGAAATTTCATTTCTCACACCACATAATACTTGAGCAACTGTGTTTTATTGCATTGAAAGAAAAATATTGTCAGGCGAGTGATCCTTCTTATGTTTACATATTTTGTTCCAGGGGTTGCAAGATCTCTTGAGATTGGTTATTAGAGTTTGTTTATAATAATTGTAGTTTAATGGGAGGAGAAATGGTGATGGAATCGTGGTTTGATAGTTTGCGGCGGATTTCAAGGAAGAGTGTATCAGAGACCGACAAGGCAGTAATTGGGATTTTGGCATATGAAGTGGCAAGCTTGATGTCGAAGGTGGTTAGTATGTGGCATTCTTTGAGTGAAAAGGAGTTCTGTAGGTTAAGGGAAGAGATTGTCAACTCGATTGGGGTTAAAAAGCTTGTCGCTGATGATGATGATTACCTTATGGATCTTGCATTCAACGAGATAATTGAGAATTTTGGAAATGTGGCGAGGTCTGTGGCTAGGCTTGGCAAGAGATGTACGGACCCTGTATATCACCGTTTTGAGAATTTTATTGAGGACCCAATTCTGAATAATTTTGAATGGTTTGGATGGGAATACAGAGAGAAGAAGATGGAAAGGAAGTTAAAGAAAATGAAGAGATTTGTTGCAGCCACGTTGCAATTGTCTCAGGAGCTGGAGGTGCTGGCAGAGCTGGAGCAAACTCTTCGAAGAATGCAGGTCAATGCTGAATTTGATCGGGTAAAATTGCTTGAGTTTCGGCAGAAGGTAACGTGGCAACGTCAGGAAGTGAAAAATCTACGTGAAATGTCTCCATTGGTTAGAACTTATGATTATATTGTCCGGCTCCTGATAAGATCTCTTTTTACTGTACTTGAAAGGATAAAACATGTTTTTGGTATCTACCAAATGGCATCGGTAGAAGGAAACAATGATTGTGAATATAACAGTATAGATTCTCTTTCTCGCAGTTGTTCCTTCTCTGCATCGTCCCAGTCTTCTGTATATCCTTCTGAGAATAACCTTTGTGGACCTTTTGGGAGATCAGTTTCAAAATCAGGTCTGACCTCTGACAAGAGTAGAACAAATTACAAGCAGCGACAATATATTCTTCAATCTGATACTGTACATGAAGCGCTTTCCCGTTCAAAATCCAAACGGTTGGGTCATGTTGGATCTTTTAAAGGATGTATGACGGGTGGGGGTGATTCTCCTATACTGCCGAGCTGCAAGCCCACTGGGGGTGGTTCTACGAGGTTTGGTACTGCTTATACGAAAAACATTGAGAAAGTGGAAACTACAAATTCAGGATCTCTTTCTGGCAACAAGAAAATATATTACAAACTATCTATCTTTAGTTCCGAGGGTGGGTTATTAAATTCTCCTCCATCTACTCTTGGTCATGCTGCCTTAGCCCTTCGGTATGCGAATGTTGTTATATTGATCGAGAGATTAGCTTCATCTCCTCACCTGATTAGCCTCGATGCAAGAGATGATCTGTACAATATGTTACCCATGACTATTAAAAGTTCCCTGAGGGCTAGGCTTAAGGCATATGCCAAAACTCTGGCTTCATCTGTCTATGATGCTTCTCTCGCAGAAGAGTGGAAACTGGCACTGGAACGGATATTGGAATGGTTGGCTCCACTAGCTCACAACATGATAAGGTGGCAGTCTGAGCGTAATTTTGAGAAGGAAAGTGTAGTTTCTAGGACAAATGTGCTTTTGGTTCAGACATTCCACTTTGCAAGTCAAGCAAAAACTGAAGCTGCAATTACAGAGCTTCTTGTTGGCCTGAACTACATCTGCAGGATTGGTAGAGATCGTTATGAAAAGGCTTTGCCAGAGTTTTCTGGCAGAAGAAACTACGATGATCATCTGCTGAAGATGGAAGACATTGCTTGCTTTGTGCCATAAATTATGACAGATTTCCATGCCTACTAACAAGGTAAGTAACTCAATAAACAATCTGCTCCCTTTCAAGTTGGTTCAAGTTTGATAGTCTAGGTTGTAGAGCAACCAAAGCATTGCCCTATTTGTTGAGCATTCAATCCTCATTGCACCTTTTGATTTGGAGCAAGGATTCGTTTAGTTAGTTGGATTCAGATATTCTTTTATTTGTTTATATAGTGGATGACTTTGGGTCCCTCTAGCTAGTTCACTGTAAAGCATTAGTACTTAAAACTTAAAACTCTCTCCACTATAAGGCATCTTATGTACACGACTCTTTACAGTCAAATGTTGAACAGCATATATTGTATTGTACCTCAGAAAATGTTTTCTTATTTGATTTCGTGATAGTAATAGTGTGAATTGTTTGCAGGATTGTAATTTGTAACACAAGTAAAAAATGGGTGTGGTGCTAGTTACTCTACTTCAATAAAAATGTAGTCTGAGTTAACAAGAAACTGAAGATGGGTTAATGCTAAAGAATTCTCACTTGTCATAGATGATAGATTATCATTCATATTAGAATACAAAATCATCGCTCCTATGATTCATAAATGACACAATTTTATTTTAAGATTTAATAGATCTAAGGGGCTGTTTGTTTTTTTCCCAATAAGACTTATTACCTCTTATATCTTAAATTAAGATAAATCAGTTTGTTTGTTTTTTCAACTTATATCTTATTTTAAGATATATATGTCTTTTAGAAAAAGTAAAATTTTTTGACTTTTATCTTATTCAAAAAGTGATACAGTAGAGTTTTTTAATAAATTTCCAAAAATATCTTATAACAATTCATACATTTATGATTTTGTCCGCACATAATAAAATACTAAAAATCAATTTTCCAAAAATTCCCAATTTTGAAGAAACCCTAACACAACCTAATCAATTTTATATTTGTAATAAGTCATCTAAAATGAAAAAAACAAACATATCATAATATTTTAATTTTTAAGACTTATCCATATATCTAATAAATTAAGGTCTTATAAGACTTTAGACAAAAAAGCAAACAGCCCCTAAGTCATTTGCTACTGAATTGTATAGGTTCTTTTGGGATTGAACCAATTGATATTTTAGCAAGTGTCAACCTTGTTTGATGGTTTTCATGGTAACAAACAAAATCAGGATTCTTGCTCCTCAAATTTGATCGATGCGGCTCAAATCTTACTAATGGCAAAAAGCTTTAAAAAAAAAATACATGGTCTAGATAGTTGGATATATAGATACTGTAAATTTTATTTATTATTATTATTATTTTTTTTAAATTGATCAATGAGATGGATGAAATGCTAATACTTATGGCTAGGGTAGGGAAAAAAAAAATTGATTAATGAGATGGATGAAATGCCGATACTTATGGCTAGGGTAGGGATGGCAGGGATGGCGCTCAACAAGTCTGATTGAGTTTGAAGTTGAAAACAGAACATATAGATTACTTAAAAGAAAAAAGGAAAAAAATAAAAAAAACCTGAACATATAAATGAAGTGCAAGTTTAGAGTAATGTGTTTGATTTCAATATTTTGTAAATCAAAATCTGCAAATACACCAATAAGAACCCAAAGACAGGTCCTTCAACCTTTCTCTTTTGTCCGACAACTCGATCAAGTTCCTCCTTAGTCTTTCTCATAAATTCAGGGTTGCGGAGTAGCTCTGCTATAGCCCACTCTATGGTGTTGCTAGTAGTTTCTGATCCTACAAAAAACATTTCTTCCATACGTGAATTTGGATTCAATTAGTTGATTTTCATATATAATTGCATCCATGTTGTATTTAGTTTTACCTGTATGATTATCTTGACATTCTGATCTGAGATCCTATTTGGACCTTCTTTTCCATCACTTTCATTTTCCAACAATCCATCCAAGAAGTCCTTGTTTGTCTTCTCTCTGTTGCACTGCTCCTCGACTCTCTCTTTGACAAACCCGGACACAATCTTCAAGCTGCATCCCATGTCTCACACCATGTTTCTATTGATCCCCTAAGGATTTAATCTTTTTCAAGAATGGCAAAAAGTTTGCCAAATTCGGCTTCCCAGTCCACTCCACAACCTTCTTCATGGCAGCAAAGAACTCTTGCTCTTCTTTGGATTGTGAGTCTAGTAGATCCCGCGACAACGTAAGTCTGCTAACTAGATTGAATGCCATGAAGAACAGGTACTAAGACAAATCCACCTCGCTTGCATTGCACTCGCATCCTTTTCAATGTTCTCTATCATGTTATCGATGCACTTTACGCGGATGGAAGCAGTTTCATTAATTCACTTGCTTACCAGGAGCTTCATTGAGCAAAGGCGCTGGACAATGCGCCAGTACACTCTATATCGACATATTGCAAGTGACCCCTGATAGTAGTTATGTGTTGTCAATACAATCGGAGACTTACGGTCACAGAAGATGAGATCGTGGTTCTTAAAGAATTTCGTGGTAGCCTTCAATTCGCTGATTGTATCACCATGGTATTTACGGAACCCAGCTTCAACCAGGGTACAAGTCCGTACTTTGATCGGAGCTTGAAGAAGTCCTGGTGTGGAACGGTTCCAAGATCAAGAATGTTACCAATTATTGACCAACCTAGAGGCCCTGGTCGTTGGTTGCCATTTCCGGATTTTTCCGGCTGGACAAAAGAATTAAAGCTGCCGATAAGAAAAGACTGGACCAAACAAGCAGACTCATTATGGTGTTGTATTCCATTCCACTTTGTGTTTCAGATATTGTTTTCCAGTACTTATTTTTATAGGAGAGATTTCAATGCACTACCGAGTGATGCATAATTTGGCCATTGAGTGATGCATCATTTGGCCACTGAGGATGAGAAATATGGTTGTTACAGGTGTCACATGAGATTTTCCTATAACATATTTTATGGACTCAAATCGGCTGTCCAAAAATAGTATTCCAGTTTATATCTAAATAATTAAATTGGGATATGTGTATACATTTATGGAAGAAGTCGAGAAAAAAAATTAAATTTTGACACATGTCCCAATTTGGTTGGTTAGACACAAATTGAGACACCATTTTTGGATAGATGATTTGAATTCATATTTTATCTATAGTATCATTTTTCATTAGTAGCTGAGTACACCACTCAGGAATTCGAAGATTTTCTCCATACCACCTATTTATCATTTAGGCACCATTTGTTGCATCGGATCAAGTGGGATTGGATTATTTCTGGTCCCGGTTTGTCCAATTTGGTGGGGCCCATATTTATTACATTTGCCTTACAAATACAGTAATAATGCAAACTATTATTTTATAATTGTGATGTGGACAGCATTATTAATTCTCATGCAAGATATGCATAGAGATCGTTAGCTAGGAAGACCAAGTCTAGTTAAATAAGTTAGTCAATGGATCATGAGCATTAAGTGTTTCGTGGTACATTATTGTTAGTGTTTCCTTGCTTTTAGCTAGTGGGTGTGTAGTTAATAGATAGTGGATATTTATTTCATTATTTTAAGGTTAGTTTTTTAGATTAGTTGATGTTGTAAGTCTATAAAAGGCTCTCTCTGAATTCAATGAAGTTATCGATGAAATTAAACAATAAGTCAACAACTACGATCTCCTAATATCTTCGTATCTTATCTCTAATTCTATGATTCTTTTTTTCTTACCTCTGCCTCTTTTCTAATTCTGCACATAACAATTTGGTATCAGAGCATTAGATCCATGAATGTCAAGTTCCGTAACGAAATTTACAAAACTCTGGCCCAACATGAGTCAAGTTTTGACCTTCTAACAAACAACTTCCAGCATGTCCACAATACTCTCCAATCCATCCTCACTGAATTGCAAGCACTTCGTATTAGCCATGACCAACCATCCGTTGAACATGATATCAACCCTTTCACCCATTGTGAATCATCCCAAAACCGAAACACCACTCGAACCGAAACTCAACAGACCAACCATTCAACTGATCGAACCAACACCCAACTGAAGCTGTCCTTCCCAACTTTCAATGGCGAAGATTCACATTGATTGTTATACAAATCTGAACATTGTTTCAATTTTAAGAAAATCGTTGCATATCATGAAGTTCATCCCCCTTCCTTCCATTTGGAGGGGATTGCTTTACAGCGGATGACAAAATTCAAAGATCGCACTACCGATGACTCGTCGCAGTATGAATCAGCTTCCGCTAAACCAATTCCCAAATTATATTTTCAGAACATATCAAGATTTCATCATTGCGGACAAGAATAATTTTTTATTTGTTAAAAAATCGGATAGTTTAATAATTTGTTAATAGAATGAGATTCTACTAACTTACTAAAAATGCCCTAGACACTTAGATTTGAATTAGCCGTTTAATCTTAGTATTATCTAGGTGCATTAATAATTGAAAACCCTAACCAGATAATAATGAATGGGAGAGGGATATATTATAATATATCTCGCAGTCTCCATCGTTAGTTCAACACCGTGAGATGCAAGTGGGGCCTCGAGACGACTTTGTTTTCATCCTCCATAAGGAAGGTCTCCATAAGAGTCAATATCAAGGTTGACTTCCTAAACGGATAGGATCTCTGAATGTATTTTTGGATTGACTAACCCTAACACAGCAATTCTTAAGTTGAGTTCATGAGATCTGAAATGATGGGTCACATTCATAAATGATTTAATAAAATTGGTTTATTAAGATCCTTGACTGAAACAAACGATGGTTGAACAATATAAGAATAAGAGTTATTTTGATATATCATTTAACTGAGAATGTCTCGGTCCAACATATAAGCACTTGACCGACCCTAAGGCGGCATTTGCTTATGGTATGTTGGATAGTCGTGGTGTAGTAATAATTTTAGGGTTTATTTCTTGTTCATTAAACATGTTCATACATCATGTTTAATTTTATGCCTAACATTTACATGTGATGAATGTATGAGATGAATGAAATCTTTTATTTATTTTCAGCAATGTCGTCTGCACTTTTACAAATCCTCGCTAATGACAAATTAACCAGATCGAGAAAATTATACTAAGTGGAAAAATAACATCAACGCAATCTTGGTAACAAAAGACCTTAAATTCATGGTTACAGAGGAATGTCCTCCAGAGCCTGCTGCCAATGCCACATGAATTGTTTGTGAGACGCACCAGAAATAGGTCTCAGCTGATGAGAAAGCCCGAATATATTTGTTAGCTAGCATGGCAGATGTGCTTGTCACCAAGCACGAGGCAATGACTACAACATTCGATATCATGGAGTCATTGCAAGCTATGTTCGGGCAGCCATTCGAGCAAAAGTGGCACGAAGTTGTTCATTCCACAATGCTTGCTCAGATGAAGGAGGGTTCATCGGTCTGGGAATTAATTCAACATTATTAATTCTCTTGCAAGATATGCATAAAGATTGTTAGCTAGGAAGACCAATTGGTCGTTTGTTTTTTCCACTTAAAACTTAATGAGTTTGAATTGTGCTCATTAAGTTGTTTGATAAGTTGTTTTGTTTTGGTTTGGTTTTTTTTTTTTTAAGTGGTCAAACAACTTAAATATATATATATATATATATATAAAACTTAAAATAAAAGTAAGAAATCCTGACTTTTAACTTAATTCCAAATCACTGGATTACAATTAAAATATTTACTTCCAAGTCTATCCTTCTAAAGAAGATATACTTCAAAATTTATTCTAATTTGATATGGTGTAGAAAATTTTCTTTTAACATATTTCTTATTTTAATCGGGTTTTAGAAAGAAAAAAAAAACTTCAAATCGAGGTAAGAACTTTTTATTTTTATTTTTTTTATCTAACTATTTAGGTAGTGCTCAATAAATTTCTGTTATATATATATATATATAAATAATTCAAAAACCTATTTTAAAAAAAGTCAAGAACTTTTTTTATTTATTTGGCTTTTGGTGCATATTGAACTTGAACTTTTTTTTTAAAATATATAAATTGAATCTGAACTTTGTTTGCAGAACATGTAAAATTATATCATTTGATAAATTTTTTGTTTTGTTAAATTTAACTTTATTTGTTGAAGAACATACAAAATCTTATAAATAATGGTGCATGTTAAAGTACTTCTTTTAATTAGTATGATTCTTATCTTATCTTTATTTCTATTTCTCTCTTTCTATGATTCTTTTTTTCTTACCTCTGCCTCTTTTCTAATTCTGCACATAAAAAATTGTTTTTAGTTTTTTTTTTTTTAATTTAATAAATAAAATAAAATTATAATTTATTTAAAATCAATATAAAATTATAATTTTATTTAAAATTAATTTTGAATATTATTTATTTAATAATATATATATTAAAATATTTATTTCATCAAAAGAATGATTTCAATAATTTATTATTCAATTTTTATTCTATTATTAGGTACTAAGAATATTTCAATCCTAATTCCTCACAATAGGATTGAAGAATCGAAATTTGTTGGACCCGCACCAATATTCTATAAAAATATATATTATATTTAATAAACAAGTTAGAAAATTTAAAAATGTTTAAATTTAATATAAATTTATAATTTAAAAACATTCTTGGAAATTTTTACATTAATATTTTATGAATTAAAACATTATTTTATTCACAAAAATATTTCAATAATTTGTTAATCAATTTCAAAATATTATCAAATTTAAAATATTATTATATTTAGTCTAAACTCACGTGTCACCAAACAAAACATCTTATTACTTTAGTCTAGTCCAACGTTTCTCCAAACACAGCATTAATTTAGTCTGATTTGTCCAATCTCATCTAATCCATGTCCCACCTCAATCCTATTCAATCTCATAAAATAGTCCAGTCCAATACCGTGCACCAAACGGGGCCTTAAGTATAACCCATCGTATTAAACAAAGAAAATGCTAAGCTAACGGTTGAAATGAAGGGAAACTTTAAAATAGGTAAGAGTTGGTGGCGGGGGCATGGCCAAAACTTATTATTTGGATGGACTAAGTGTTATTACTTGTCATAGATGATAGATTATCATTCATATCAGACTCCAAAATCATCACTCTGTTTAGTAGATCTTAGCCGTTTGCCACTAAATAGTATTACTCTTTTGGGATTGAACCAATAGATATTTTAAGTGTCTACCAATTGATACTAGTGGCTGTGATGATATATAGCTATTAAGATTAAGATTTTGCAAGGTCTGGCTGTGGCTTGTGGGTAAATTGGGCGTCTGACTTGTTGACAAAACAGTTGTCAAATTCTAGATTTTTAGAACATATAGATTATGTGCAAGTTTAGGAGTCATGTTTTTGATTTCAATATTATGAAAATCAAAGTCTGCAATTACACTAATAAGAACCCAAAGACAGGTTGATACAACATACAAGTAGAAATAACAGTTGAAACCAACTACAAACATACACTTACAACCTACCATTTAGACCTTGCTATTACAAATTTACAAATTTTCTGGTGTGTAGATTACTAGATTACGACACCCTTTCACGATCGCTCTAACATGACACGCTTCTTTGGTATCACTTTCAGGGGTACGAGCTTTCGTACAGTTATCCCCATCCTCTCATTCATGTCCATTGATTCTGGAGTGACATCCTTACCCAACTCCCAATCAAAATAATGAAGTAGAGAGGCAACACCAAGGTGAAGTGCCCGTTCAGCTAATGAGATCCCTACACAAATTCTTCTTCCTGATCCAAATGGAATGAACTCAAAATTCTGCCCCTTGATCTCAATGTTTGATCTTAGAAACCTCTCAGGCTTGAAAGACATAGGATCTTCCCAACATTCAGGGTCTCTTCCGATCGCCCATGCGTTCACGAAAACCTGAGTATCTTTAGGTATTAGGTATCCCATGAAGTTAGTTTCTTGCATTGAATTCCGTGGAAGCAGCAATGGAATTGGAGGATGCAGCCTTAGTGTTTCCTTCACCACAGCCTTCAAATAGGGCAATTCATCTATGTCTTTCTCTTCAACCTTTCTCTTCTGTCCGACCACTCGATCAAGTTCCTCCTTAGTCTTTCTCAAAAATTCAGGGTTGCGGAGTAGCTCTGCTATAACCCACTCTATGGTGCTGCTAGTAGTTTCTGATCCAGCAAAAAACATTTCCTGCAAAAGTGAATTTGGATTTAATTAGTTGATTTTCATATATAATTGCATGACATGTTGTATTAAGTTTTACCAGTATGATTATCTTGACATTCTGATCTGAGATCCTATCTGGACCTTCTTTTCCATCACCTTCATAGTCTAATAATCCATCCAAGAAGTCCTTGTTTGTCTTCTCTCTACTGCACTGCGCTTCAATCCTCTCTTTGATAAACCCGGACACAATCTTCAAGCTACATCCCATGTCTCGCACCATATTTCTTTTGATCCCTTGAGGATCTAATCTTTTCAAGAATGGCAAAAAGTCTGCCAAATTCGGCTTTCCTGCCCACTTCATAACCTTCTTCATGGCTTCAAAGAACTCATGGCCTTCTTTGGAATGCGAGTCTAGCAAATCTCGCGATAGCGTAAGTTTGCCAACAAGATTGAATGCCATGAAGAACAGGTACTGAGACAAATCCACCTCGCCTAATTCTCCCCTCGCCTGCGCTGCACTCGAATCCTCTTCGATGTTCTCTATCATGTTATTGATGCATTTTACGCGGATGGAAGCTGTTTCATTGATTCTCTTGTTTACCAGGAGCTCCATTGAGCAAAGACGCCGGATAATACGCCAGTACACGCCATATCGGCCCACTGCAAGTGACCCCTGATAGTAGTTATGTGATGTAAATACAATTGGAGACTTACGGTCACAGAAGATGTGATCATGGTTCTTGAAGAATTCCGTGGCAGCTTTCGCTGACTGTATCACCATGGTGTTTACAGAACCTAACTTCAACCAGAGTACAGGTCCATACTTTGATCGGAGCTTGTAGAAGTCCTGGTGTGGAATGGTTTCAAGATCCAGGATGTTACCAATTATTGGCCAACCTGGAGGCCCTGGTGGTTGTTGTTTACCGTTTCCAGAATTTTTCCGGGTAAACAAAAGAATTAAAGCTACCGATAAGAAAAGACTGGACCAAACAAGCAGATTCATCATGTTGTTGTATTCCATTCCACTTTGTGCTTGAGATATTATTTTCTTGGACTTATTTTTATATGGGAAATCTTCATTACTGCACTGTTGAGTGGTGCATCATCCAACCACTGAGGATGAGCATGTCACATGAGATTTTCCTTCTACATATTTTATCATTATTAACTGAGTACGCCACTCACTCAACAATTCACTTAAGGTTGGTCCAATGGTTTGCCCCTCACATATGAGATTTTTCTATTGCATATTTTATTATTAGTACGTCCAATCGACAAAATGACGTTAGCCTAGTGGTTTGCCCATCATACCTACACCATGAAATTGTTGGTTCAAGTCAGTTTCACTACCACAACCTCGAATTATTGTAATATTAAAAAAAAAAAAATTTAAAAATTCATCCTAGGTAAGCCGAAGATTTTTTCAAAATGCTAAGCAGATGATTGAAAGGGAGGGAAACCTTAAAATATGCAAGAGTTGGTTGCTACAGCCTACATGGAGTCATGAATGCATTTGTTCACTTAAGTCCATTTGGGAGAGCTTCTCAAGTAGATCTTTTTGTAGTAGGTCTTTTTGAAGTAGAGCTTCCACAAGTAGAGCTTTTAGGGAGTAGATGTTGGTCGTTTGGTTGTCAATTAAAAAAGCTCTTTTCAACGGTAGATCGTTTGATGAAAGAAAATTTAAAAGCTCTTTTAAATGATAGAATTACCGAAAAGATATATAAAAGAATTTAACACTTCACCAAACAAATATAAGATTATGAGAACATATCATTTTTTTTTTTTATGTTTTTGGAAAAAAAAACTGTATTATAAAATAAATTTATAAACAATACAAGTTCAATTGAAACTCCAAATAGAAAAAGATACATAAGAGTTGAAGAAGATAAAATTTTAGTTTTTATTTTTTTTTTATTTTTAGCACAACTTATATTGCTTTGTTTGCTCATTGCTCTTTTTCAATCCAAATCGAATTTCTAATCTTAAATAATTAAATGAAATTGTAAAATATTATAAAGGAGTACGAGAATAAAAGTTTGAAATAAATTACTAAAAATTCAAAACATAACAATAATAAAATATTTCAATAACATAAAATCAAAATCAAAATAAGTAACATAAACTAATTAGAAAGATGTAACATAATTTTACTAAAGAAAATAAAAATTGAAAGGAGAGACCTTGAAACTTACAAGTCAATGATGAATCTTCAAAAGTTTGAAGTGAAACAGAAGCCAAAGTGAAACGTTATTGTTGAGAAGTAGTGTTTAACATGTAAAAAAGAAATATTTGATTAGGGTTTTGTTATGTATATTTTCCGATCCTGGAAATATACATAGAGAATTTTGTAGAAATAAGAAAGAGAGAGAATGAGAAACGAAAGGAGATAAAAGCAGGAGAGAGTTTTCTTATATTTTCTTAATTGTTGTATTCGTTTGTTCTTCAGGCTATATAAAGCCTATACAACTCACACTAACTACAACCACTAAACAATAAAATAGGAAAACAAGATAATGCAACAGAAAGTGGAAAGTGGTGCTACATAATGCAACCCACCACATACATATCATGCAATATAAATAAAGGCCATAACTAATACATGATGGCCACTAACTAAAGCCATAACTAATACCTAATTTAATAATAAATAATAATCTGCACACATCATTCCACCCCTCTTAAATTATCCTTGTCTACAAGGATAAACTCCGAATAAGTGTGTAGGGAGTTCCAAATGAAACCCATTAGATTTGTTAGATTTGCTCCAACTGAAAGGGTCTCCAAATTTGGTTAACCACTTGTATTGATAAAATCTCCACAATGATACATGCATGAGCGGTTCATGCATGGTGCCACTACAATTGTGGATTGCATGACTTCATGGGTTCATGGACTACATTTGTGAAACGTGCCATGTATATTTTAGTAGTAGCCTTGGCAGTTGTCTTGGCAGTTGAGTCAATAAGATATTTACAATTCTGTGTTAGAGTAAGTGGATTAGTGGTGTAATTGTGCTGCTACAAGTTAGTAGCCACTTCCTTTATTTATGCGTATGTAATGTTGGCATTGGCTTATAAATAGACAGGGGCAATACCAATAAAGGTATTGAATATTAAAGCAAACTTGCCTCTCACTATCTCTTATATTTCTCCTAAATTCTTCTATTGTAAATTTTCAGGATCGAAAATATACAATCTATCCTAAATTCTCTTAATGTATTTTCCAGAATAAAAATACATAACAGGTTTTAAAAAGATACTGTGTAATTAATAAAATATAATAGGGTTATATACTTATATTAGACACTTAGGGCTTGTTTGGTTAGACTTTTGAAAAACCTCTATTGGTAAAAGATCTACTGGAAATAGAGTTTTTGAAAAAAAAAAAAAATTATAATTATTTGGTTGGTAGATTTTTTTGAAAAAAATGTCTATTTGGAGAAGCACCTCCCCATGAGCTTTTGCATAGTAGAGGTTTAAACTCTACTAGTCTCTATTCAATTAAAAATAGACAATCTCAAAAGCCTAACTAAACAACTCTAAAAAAACTCAAATAGACGTTTGTAGACCTTTTGAGGCAGTAGAAAGCTCAACCAAACAAGCATTTTTTATTTATTTATTTATTTATTTTTTATTTTTTATTTTTTAAAAAAAAAGCTCAAAAAGGTCTACTTGGAAAAGTATAAAATTTGAGCTTCTAAGTAGATGTAAAACAGTTTTTTTAATTGTCAAAAGTTATGCTGGAGTGTCAACCAAACGACCAAATTTTTTTTTTTTAAATTAAATAAATAGAAAATAGCTAATTAAAAAAACTCTTTTAGCCAGTAGACAAGCTCTCCCAAACTGACATTTATTCCTCCTTGACAACTGTCAAGTATGGACATGCAAATACTCCATATACGTTTCTCAAGATTTCATATTTTTTAATTATTAATTAATTTCCAATCAAATTATTGTTAAAGTAAACAATTGAAAGACCAACAATCATGGAATTATTTAATCAGTTAATTTTGAATTATTTCCATAAAACAAAACCTTTATTATTGTCTTATTTATAAGTGCGTGGGGGAAATTAAGAATCCCCAACCATCCCGTGAATGAAAAGCATATTCAATTATAAATAAAGGTAAAACTCTCAATTTTATATTTTATATTTTAAATTTTTTTTTAAAAAAAGTACCAATTCACTAGCCAAATCCATTAGTTCAAACGGTTCAAAACAGTAGCGGAACAAGCTGATTGCAAGGATCATGGGATTACACCACCAAAGATCATAGGGTTATACCAAAGTCAATAACATATTTTAATTTGTATAGTTGACACCCATTCAATCTTTCTTTATTTATCTTTATAGATTGTTTTTGATTGCATGAGATCATGGGCATATATATATATATACACGTGTATCAATTGATCAATGAGGTAAGAGCCTTCGTTACCAAATTATTAAAAGATTTGCAATTCTATCATTTGAGCCAAAATAAATATATTAATAAATAATTAATGACCCACCGACTTAAACCAAAAGTTTTGTTAAAAATTAAACTCTAAACCTACAAAATTCATATAAAACGACAACAAAGAATCATTGTTAAAATATATTTTTTTGAGCTAATTACACAGAACTCCCTGAGGTTTGCCTATTTACACCAAAAAACAACTTTATCAAAAATTGACACTCAACCCCCCGGCGTTAGTGTTTGACCGTTAACTTAAAGGTTGACCACATCAAAATGCCAAAATGACTTAAATACCCATATTACCCTTTATTTAATGAAATTAAAATTTAAAAGAGTAAATTAAATAAAGAAAAATTAAATAAAAAATAGATGATCTTCACAATTTTTTAAAAAATAAATAAATTTTTAAAAATGGAAAAAATAAGAAAATAAAATTAAAACACGTTTTAAAACCAAAAACAAAAACAAAAAAACAAAAAAACAGAAAAATAATGGAAAATAATTTAAATTTTAAAAAACAAAATAAAAAATAAATGTAATTTTAAATGGAAAAAAACAGAGACGGATGAGATTTGGTGGAAGAAAAAGTATCAACTTCATCGTACAAAACTTCGTTTTTGTTTCTTTTACCAAAAAAAGTATCAACGAAGTTTTGTACGATGAAGTTGATACATTTTGATGTGAAAACGAAGTTTTGTACGATGAAGTTGATACTTTTTCTTCCACCAGATCTCATCTATCTCTGTTTCTTTTCATTTAAAATTACATTCATTTTTTATTTTGTTTTTTAAAATTTAAATTATTTTCCATTTTTTTTTTTTTTTTGGTTTTAAAACGTGTTTTAATTTTATTTTCTTATTTTTTCCATTTTTAAAAATTTATTTTTTTTAAAAAAAATTGTGAAAATCATCTATTTTTTATTTAATTTTTCTTTATTTAATTTACTCTTTTAAATTTTAATTTCATTAAATAAAGGGTAATAGGGGTATTTAAGTCATTTTGGCATTTTGATATGGTCAACCGTTAAGTTAACGGTCAAACACTAACACCAGGGGGGTTGAGTGTCAATTTTTAATAAAGTTGTTTTTTGGTGTAAAGGGGCAAACCCCAGGGAGGTTCTGTGTAATTAGCTCTTTTTAAAAAAAAAAAAATTGCTTGCTATTGTGACAGTTCATCTTCTTGTGATTCAAATCATTGAGGAGCGAGAACATTGTACTATTATACAAATGCAACCAAAAACTTTACCTTAAATTATATGCAGATCAATCTGATTGTTGTAAAATTTGTCTGCCTGTGACTCTGTGAAGCTATTGCTTATGATATCATGATTTCATGCAATTGTTGTTGTACAATTTTAAAAGAGATTTTTTTTTGAAGTAATTTGCAAAAGAGGTTGATCATGTGATTTTTCGTTGCATCATGTCGGTGGTCAGAATATGAGTGATTGGGTTCTCTCCATGTTTGGGAATTGGGATGACAAGTAATGAAAACGTGGTATCCTGCACCACTTTTTTTTATTTTTAATTTTTTTAATTTTTTTAATTTTAACTGCATAATCGTACGTGTGATGTGTTCCAGAAATGGATCTATATATAGGTTATTCTCGCCTTCTCGGGCAATTGTCATAAAAATTTAAAGTTAAAAAGAAATAAATTTTTTATTTATTTATTTTTATAATTTTACAAAGCAAATTTTATAAATAAGCATAATCTTAGATTCTCCTTATTAGAGAAATATTATATAAGTAAATATATACAAATAAAGATAATAAAATGAGGTTAGTAAAATGTTTGCTCCCTCGTATCTACATAATGAAGAAGAAAAAAACTACAGGATAAGATTTTGTTGACTGTCGACTGATCACCTGACCATACGGTCATCTACAAGTGATTAGTTAGCTGATTTCTTTGAATTGAACGGCTCAAATTCCACCTTCAAAGTGTGAAAATTAACATTGTTCGTTTTAGCATCAATTCAGATTATTTGCCGATAGTGAACAATTCAAGCGATGCTCTCTTTGACTAATGGATATATATTTCACTCAGCAAGTGATGCTCTTCTTTCTTGTTAGTTTTCAAAGGTGTTGACAACATTATTGAAGTTGAAATCAGATTTCTCCTGCCGTGGAGAAATTAATTTTGAATATTATTTATTTAATAATATATATATTAAAATATTTATTTCATCGCAACAATTATTTCAATAATTTATTATTAAATTTTTATTATATTATTAGGTACTAAGATTATTTCAATCTTAATTCCTCACAACAGGATTGAAGAATCGAAATTCGTTGGACCCGCACCAATATTCTTTAAAAATATATATTTTATTTAATAAACAAGTTATAAAATTTAAAAATATTTAAATTTAATATAAATTTATAATTTAAAAACATTCTTGGAAATTTCTACATTAATATTTTATGAATTAAAATATTATTTTATTCAAAAAAAATATTTCAATAATTTGTTAATCAATTTCAAAATATTATCAAATTTAAAATATTATAATATTTAGTCTAAACTCACGTGTGACCAAACAAAACATAGTATTACTTTAGTCTAGTCCAACATTTCTCCAAACACAGCATTAATTTAGTCTAGTTTGTCCAATCTCATCTAATCCATGTCCCACCTCAATCCTATTCAATCTCATAAAATAGTCCAGTCTAATACTGTGCACCAAATGGGGCCTTAAGTACAACCCATCGTATTAAACAATGAACATACTATTAAACAAAGAAAATGCTAAACTAACGGTTGAAATGAAGGGAAACTTTAAAATAAGTATGAGTTGGTGGCGGGGGCATGGTCAAAACATATTGTTTGGATGGATTAAGTGTTATCACTTGTCATAGATGATAGATTATCATTCATATCAAACTCCAAAATCAACACTCCATTTAGTAGATCTTAGCCGTTTGCCACTGAATTCTAATACTATTTTGGGATTGAACCAATTGATACTTTAAGTGTCAACCAAATGATACTTGTGGCTGTCATTATATATAGCTATTAAGATTAAGATTTTGCAAGGTCTGGCTATGGCTTGTGGGTAAATTGGGCGTCTTAGTTGTTGACAAAACCGTTGCTAGATTCTGGATTTTTAGAACATATAGATTATGTGCAAGTTTAGGAGTCATGTTTTTGATTTCAATATTATGAAAATCAAAGTCTGCAATTACACTAATAAGAACCCAAAGACAGGTTGATACAACATACAAGTAGAAATAACAGTTGAAACCAACTACAAACATACACTTACAAGCTACCATTCAGACCTTGCTATTACAAATTTACAAATTTTCTGGTGTGTAGATTACTCGATTACGACACCTTTCACGATCGCTCTAACATGACACGCTTCTTTGGTATCACTTTCAGGGGTATGAGCTTTCGTACAGCTATCCCCATCCTTTCATTCATGTCCATTGATTCTGGAGTGACATCCTTGCCCAACTCCCAGTCAAAATAATGAAGCAGGGAGGCAACACCAAGGTGAAGTGCCCGTTCAGCTAAGGAGATCCCTACACAAATTCTTCTTCCTGATCCAAATGGAATGAACTCAAAATTCTGCCCCTTGATCTCAATGTTTGAACCTAGAAACCTCTCAGGCTTGAAAGACATGGGATCTTCCCAACATTCAGTGTCTCTTCCGATTGCCCATGCGTTCACGAAAACCTGAGTATCTTTAGGTATTAGGTATCCCATGAAGTTAGTTTCTTGCATTGAATTCCGTGGAAGCAGCAAAGGAATTGGAGGATGCAGCCTTAATGTTTCCTTCACCACAGCCTTCAAATAGGGCAATTCATCTATGTCTTTCTCTTCAACCTTTCTCTTCTGTCCGACCACTCGATCAAGTTCCTCCTTAGTCTTTCTCAAAAATTCAGGGTTACGGAGTAGCTCTGCTATAGCCCACTCTATGGTGCTGCTAGTAGTTTCTGATCCAGCAAAAAACATTTCCTGCAAAAGTGAATTTGGATTCAATTAGTTGATTTTCATTTATAATTGCTTGACATGTTGTATTAAGTTTTACCAGTATGATTATCTTGACATTCTGATCTGAGATCCTATCTGGACCTTCTTTTCCATCACCTTCATAGTCCAACAATCCATCCAAGAAGTCCTTGTTTGTCTTCTCTCTGCTACACTGCTCTTCGATCCTCTCTTTGACAAACCCGGACACAATCTTCAAGCTGCATCCCATGTCTCGCACCATATTTCTTTTGATCCCCTGAGGATCTAATCTTTTCAAGAACGGAAAAAAGTCTGCCAAATTCGGCTTCCCAGCCCACTCCATAACCTTTTTCATGGCTTCGAAGAACTCCTGGCCTTCTTTGGAATGCGAGTCTAGCAAATCCCGCGACAGCGTAAGTTTGCCAACAAGATTGAATGCCATGAAGAACAGGTGCTGAGACAAATCCACCTCACCTAATTCTCCCCTCGCCTGCGCTGCACTCGAATCCTCTTCGATATTCTCTATCATGTTATCAATGCATTTTACGCGGATGGAAGCCGTTTCATTGATTCTCTTGTTTACCAGAAGCTCCATTGAGCAAAGACGCCGAATAATGCGCCAATACACACCATATCGGCCCAGTGCAAGTGACCCTTGATAGTAGTTATGTGCTGTCAATACAATCAGAGACTTACGGTCACAGAAGATGTGATCATGGTTCTTGAAGAATTCTGTGGCAGCTTTCGCTGACTGTATCACCATGGTGTTTACAGAACCTAACTTCAACCAGAGTACAGGTCCATACTTTGATCGGAGCTTGTAGAAGTCCTGGTGTGGAATGGTTCCAAGATCCAAGATGTTACCAATTATTGGCCAACCTGGAGGCCCGGGTGGTTGTTTACCATTTCCGGATTTTTTCCGGCCAAAGAAAAGAATTAAAGCCGCTGATAAGAAAAGACTGGACCAAACAAGCAGACTTATCATGGTGTTGTTTTCCATTATCATGGTGTTGTTTTCCATTCCACTTTGTGCTTGAGATATATTTTTCCTGGACTTATTTTTATATGGGAAATCTTCGATGTTGAGTGGTGCATCATCCAACCACTTATGATGAGTCTGTCACATGAGACTTTCCTACTGCATATTTTATCATTAGTAATTGAGTACGCTACTCAATAATTCACTTAAGGTTGATCCAATGGTTTGCCCTTCACACATGAGATTTTTCTACCCCATATTTTATCATTAGTACGCCCAATCGACAAAATGAGGTTAGCCTAGTGGTTTGTCCCTTATACCTACACTATGAAGTTGTAGGTTCAAGTCAGTTTTACTACCACAATTTCGAATTATTGTAATATTAAAAAAAAAATAAAAATTTTAAAAAACAATTCATCCTAGGTAAGCCGAAGATTTTGTCAAAATGCTAAACCGACGGTTGAAAGGGAGAGAAACCTTAAAATATGCAAGAGTTGTTGCCTTGTTGGCTACATGGATGCATTTGTTAACTTATTCCTCCTTGACAACCGTTAAGTATGGACATGCAAATACTCCATAGAAGTTTCTAAGATTTCATATTTTTTAATTATTAATTAATTTCCGATCAAATTCTTGTTAAAGTAAATAATTCAAAGACCAACAATCATGGAATTATTTAATCATATAATTTTGAATTATTTCCACAAAACAAAGCCTTTATTATTGTCTTATTTATAAGTGGGTGAGGGAAATTAAGAATCCTCATCCCGTGAATGAAAAACATATTCAAATACAAATAAAGGAAAAACTCTCAATTTTTTATTTTTATTTTTGAATTAAAAAAAAATACTAATTCAGTAGCGAAATCCATTGGTTCAAACGGTTCAAAACAGAAGTGGAACAAGCTGATTGCAAGGATCATGGAATTACACCACCAAAGATTATAGGGTTACACCAAAGTCAATAACATATTTTAATTTGTATAGTTGACACCCATTCAATCTTTTTTTATTTATCTTTACAGATTGCTTTTGATTGTATGAGATCATGGGTGAGGTGAGAGTCTTCGTTACAAAATTATTAAAAGATTTGCAATTCTATCATTTCAACCAAAATAAATATATTAATAAATAATGACCCACTGACTCAAACCAAAAGTTTTGTTAAAAATTAAACTCTAAACATACAAAATTCATATAAAACGATACTAAAGAATCATTGTTAAAATAATAAAAAAATTTGCTTGCTATTGTAACAGTTCGTCTTCTTGTGATTTAAATCATTGAGGAGCGAGAACGTGGTACTATTATACAAATGCAACCAAAAACTTTACCTTAAATTGTGATTGTTGTAAAATTTGTCTGCCTGTGACTCCGTGAGGCTATTGCTTTACAATTGTTGTTGTTGGGAAATCGACTGTTATCAGCCTGATTTCATTCAATTGTTGTTGTACAATTTTAAAAGAGATTTTTTTTAAGTAATTTGTAAAAGAGGTTGATCATGTGATTTTTCGTTGCATCATGTCGGTTGCATCATGTAATTGGGTTCTCTCCATATTTGGGAATTGAGATGACAAGTAATGAAAACGTGGTATCCTGCACCACTTTTTTTTTTTTTTTTTGTAATTAAAAAAAACTGCATAATCGTACGTGTTATAGGTCATTTTCGGGCTACTGTCATAAAAATTTAAAGTTAAAAAGAAATAAATTATTTATTTTGTTGTAAATTAAATAGAAAAATAGGATAGGGAACAATAATTAATTAACAAAATAAAGAATAAAAGAAAAGAAGAAAGAAGAAGAGATGAACGAGATAGATATGAGAAGAGGAGAACATTACCTTTGATTAATTGAATGAAGGTTTCAGCTTTTCAACCACCAAAACTTTACAATACAATCCATGTATATATATAGGCAATATCATGAGGGTTGCTTATTGCAATTACCCTTCTAAATTTGACACATGAAAAGTGAATGAACACATGCATCGTGACATGTGGAAATCCACTTATATACAATACTCCCCATTGGATTTCCATCATTTGTATTTTAATTTGCTAGGAAAAACCCAGTGGGACAAAAACCTTAGCAAAATATATACAATGATCTTCAGGATCAAGTGGTGGGGGTATGTTTAAAACTGCCTCATTAAAACCTTCCTGGTAAAACCCAATGGGACAAATTCCGGTAGAAGGAAAAAGAATACAGTACACATACATTCATTCAAAAATTTTGCTCCCCCTGATTGAATGCTCCCCCTGAATGAAACTTCAATATCAATCCTGTAATTTGCAGAGTCGACGCATGCCAATCCTATATCCCAGTTTCTCAAAAATTGTTGTAGGCAATGTTTTGGTAAACAAATCTTCAAAATTATCTGTAGGCCGTATATTTGTTGGCTCTGTTGAAGTTCATGAATATAGAAGAATTTCGAAGAAATATGTTTGGTTTTGTCTCCTTTGATATATCCCCCTCTAACTTGAGCAATACAAGCCGTATTATCTTCAAATATCGGTGTCGGCATTCCTGTAAATAATAAAAATCCACATGTATTTTGAAGTTAATAAATAACTGACCTTAGCCACACACATTCTCGGCTTGCTTCATGAAGTGCAAGGATCTTAGAATGATTAGAGGATGTAGCAACGAGAGTTTGCTTTGTGGAGTGCCAGGAGATTGCTATGCCATTATAGGTAAAAACATATTCTTTTTGTGAACGAGCTTTATAGGGATCAGATGGATATCCGGCATCAGCATAACCAAGTAAACCTGAAAAAATTGTTAGATTTTGAAAAATAAAATCCTAAATATTTCGTTCCACGAAGATAACAAAATAGATGTTTAATCATATTCCAATGTCTTTGAGTTGGTGCTGAACTAAATCTAGCAAACAAATTTACTGAAAATGCAATCTCTGGTCTAGTACATTGAACCAGATATAATAAAGTATCAATTGCATTTAAGATATGGTACTTCAGGACCAAGTATCTTTTCACCATCTTCAAGTGGTCGGAATGGATCTTTCTTAGGATCAAGGGTTCTAATAATCATATGGGTACTTAATGGGTGAGCATTGTCCATATGAAATCTTTTCGAAATCTTTTCAAAATCTTTTCAATATACGTTGATTGATGGACAAGTATTCCGTCTAATTTATGCTCAATCTCCAGATCAAGACAATATTTTGTCTTTCCCAGGTCTTTCATTTCAAATTCCCTTTTTCAGATATTCAGCAATTTTAGGAGCTCTTCAGGAGTTCCAATTAAATTCATATCGTCAACATAAATTGTTATAATAGCAAATCCAAATTCTGATTTCTTTATGAAGAACACATGGGTGTATAATATAATTATTATAATACCCTTATTTCATCATATATTTACTGAGATGGTTACACCACATCCGTCCAGATTGTTTTTAATCCATATAAGGATTTTTGTAGGTTTATCAAATACAGATTACGAGATCTCGGTTTACATGCTTCTGGCATTTTAAATCCTTTTGGGATTATAAATATCTGCATTGAGTGAATCATATAGATAAATAATTACTAAATTTAGAAGACGTATTTCAAGCCCTTTAAAGGCAGCCAAATTTATCAAAAATTCGGAACGTAATCGTATTCATCACTATTGAATACTAAGTTTCTATGAGAAATCTTGTACTACGAGTCGTGCCTCATATCTTACGATCTCGTTTTTCTCATTACGTTTCCGTATAAAGACCTTTTAGTATCCAACTAGTTTGACATCTTCAGGTGTCTATAGAACTATTGGTCTAAATACTATATGTTTGGCTTATAAAGTCAATTCTTCTTGAATTGCTTCTTTTCATTTAGGACAATCATGCTTTTGTTTACAATCATTGATACTATGAGTTTCATAATCATTATCTCAGTAGCTACTGTATTTGAAAATGTATCGCTAATGATTGTTTCTTTACTATTCCACATCTCTCACATATGATTTATAGAAATTTTCTCAATTTCAATATACTTGAATCTCTGTTGAGATTTCTTCCATTTCAATGGATTTAGTCACTTCAGGGACTTTATGTCTCTTTAGGTATATCTAACTCTTATAGAGTTGATTTAGAGAAAGTGGATGTATTCATAACTCGAGCTTTGTTTACATTAGGATCCTGATAATTTATTTTCCTCTTTTGGGAACAATACATTTCGAAATAAAAGGCTTACAAACTTATGATATGCATCAGATGATATATTTGTTGCATTCTACTCAGATCGTTCTTCAGGATAGCAACTTATAAAATTTTGTTACTTTTAATATATCAAGTAACTGATTAATAATTATCCAATGCATGTCTATGACCAATTACAAGTTGTAATGGTAAGTTATAATGATAAGCAGTGAGTTAGAGATGAATAGAATGTCTCCATATAAAAATTGGTAATTGTATCGAAATAATAAAGTTCTCGCAATTACCTGAAGATACTTGATAAGTGATTCTCTAATCCCTTCTGAGGATGAACATGTGGAATTGGATGTTCAACATCAATCCCAACTGATCTGCAATATTCATCAAATGTCTTGGGAGTAAATTCGATCACCAGCATTATCAATGCGGATTGATTTGATTTGATGATCAGGAAAATGTGCCCGAAGCCTGATAATCTGTGCGAGTAATCTTGCAAAAACAACATTGCGTGTTGACAATAAGCAAATGTGTGACCATCTGCTGGATGCGTCAACTAGGACCATAAAATAGCGGAACGGTCCACTTGGTGGATTAATAGGTCCACATATGTCCCCTTGAATCCTTTGTAGGAATGATGGGGATTCAAAACCAACTTTAGAATGGGATGTTTTTATTACCAATTTCCCTTGTGAACATGCAGTACATAAATTTTCATGGGATAAAAGAATCTTCTGGTTCTTCAATGGATGCCCATGAGAATTTTCAATGATTCTACGCATCATCGTAGATCCCGGGTGACCAAGACGGTCATGCCAAAGCATAAATATTTTTGGATCTGGGAACTTCTGGTTCATAACTGTATAAATTTCTACACCTCTTATAAGAGTGTAATATAATCCAGATGATAAACCACGCAGCTTTTCCATAATGAGCTTCTGGCCTGAATTATGAGAAGTAATGCACAGATACTCAATATTCTCATCACTTATAGTTTCTATGTGATATCCATTACCCCGTATATCTTTGAAACTAAGTAGATTTCTTTTGGATCTACTTGGATATAAAGCATCACTGATACATATTTTAGTATCGTTTGGTAACAATATCATGGCTCTACCAGAGCCTTCTATCAGATCTGCTGGACCCGATATTGTATTAACATTTGCTTTGAGCAAGGTTAAATTCATAAAATATTTCTGATTCCGCAGAATCGTATGTGTCGTTGCACTTATCGCCCTGACATATATCTCATGTATCTTGTTTTTCAATATCACCCAACTTATCGTTTAAAGACATAACTATTCACAAAACAAAACAAAAATAAATAAAAGTGCATATCAGATAGAGTGATCAAAAGTATAAACATATAGATATGAAAATATCACTTTATAAAACAAAATCATGAATCATATTGATTTTTCGAACTTCCGGTTCGACCATGAACTGAAGGTTCATAAAATTCAAAAAACTTCAGGTTCTACATTGAAATCACAAATTGACTTTCTAGATGAAAGAATCGTAACTTGATCGAATTCAGAATTTCTGGTTACTTTGACATAAAAATTTTAATGTCACAATTTAAATTAAATTCAGAGCTTCAAGTCTGATTAGAACTTTATGTTCAAAACTTAAGAACTTCAAGTTCAGATTCAATATTTCGTATTCAAAATTAGAACTTCAAGTTCTATATAGAATTCGAATTTTGGAATTTCAGGTCCCAAATATGACATTCATGTACATATTAATGAATCCAGAACTCTATATTTTTACTAAAATTTAAAATTTAGAACTTCAGATTCTAATCGGTTTGTAAAACCGCGCCAACTTAAATATTATAATGATAAATCCAGAAACTTCATATTCTGGTTAGTCGGTTTAACCGAGCTTGGTTTAATTTCTAGAAACTTAACGATTGACCTAGTTAGGCTCAACACATAATTTATACAAATCCAGAAACTTCAGGTTCTGGTTAGTTGGCATACTCAGATACATAAATTGTATAAAATTAAATAGATGCGTAAAATTAAAATAATAGATAATATAACAGAAATAAGATGAAGAAGAATAATGAGATAAAATGAATAGAGGAGAAAATTTACTATTTTTATAAATGATTTCGGATTACATCCTGACCACACAATTTCAGTTGTGTAGTGATTTTGAATAAAGCATTATTATACTTAGAGACTGATCTAAAGTCTTGAAAACGTAAATGTTGCCACTGATACCTGGCATTTGGTAATGCAACTTCTGGTTGGTTATCAAATCGGTTTTTTTAGTTCTTGCCATAGAACTTCTGGTTCTGTAACCGTTAGGTATTGGGCTTTCAGATCGTAATTGTCCCCAGACACTTCCAGTGTAGCAAATTTTAAATTTACAAGCTTTGACATTATTATAACTTCTGGTTATCCGAAAATCACAATAGGAGTCATAACTTCTGGTCTGATAAAAATCTGAGGAATTTATACCTTCAGATATATAAACGAATATTTGTAAATAAATAAATAAATCCAGAAGCTTCAGGTTCCGGTAATGATAAATAAATCCATAAACTTCAGGTTCTGGATGGATGACCAAATTGTTAAAATAAAAATCACAAAATAAAATGCGTAATAATAAATACGAAAAAATAAATCCAGCACTGCAAGTTCTGGTAGGTTGGCATGACCAATATCATAAAAGCATATAAATAAATAAATGCGGGAAAGTAAATTGTTTAAAAGTAAATAAAATGCAGTAAAATAAATTGCATAAAAGTAAAGTGTGAAAAAGTAAATTCAGAACTGCGGGTTCTGGTATTAATAAATAAAAATCTGGAAGCTTCAAGCTTCAGTAATTAATAAATTCAGAACTTTAAGTTCTAGTAATAAATCTAGGAACTTCAGGTCCCAGTAGTAATAAATTCAGAACTTCAGGTTCTGGGAATAACAGTATTCGTGCTGATAACGTGTTGTAAATTAAATAGAAAAATAGGATAGGGAACAATAATTAATTAACAAAATAAAGAATAAAAGAAAAGAAGAAAGAAGAAGAGATGAACGAGATAGATATGAGAAGAGGAGAACATTACCTTTGATTAATTGAATGAAGGTTTCAGCTTTTCAACCAGGTCTGGAAATACCTTCACTTAAAAGCTGGCTCAAATGGCTTTATCCTCCTATAGGGAGGTGCTATGGCTGATTCCTTGGCCTGTTGTTAATTTTAATTTTAGTATGTAATGTTTTCTGTTGGGTTACTTATATATCAAAAAAAAAAAAAAAAAAAAAGCTTTTCAACCACCAAAACTTTACAATACAATCCATGTATATATATAGGCAATATCATGAGGGGTGCTTATTGCAATTACCCTTCTAAATTTGACACATGAAAAGTGAATGAACACATGCATAGTGACATGTGGAAATCCACTAATATACAATATATTTATTTATTTTTAAAATTTTACAAAGCAAATTTTATAAATAAGCATAATCCTAGATTCTCCTTATTAGAGAAATATTATATAAGTAAATATATGCAAATAAAGATAACAAAATGAGGTTAGTAAAATGGTTTGCTCCCTCGTATCTATATAATGAAGAAGAAAAAAAATTACAATATAAGATTTTGTTGACTGTCGACTGATCACATGACCATACTGTCATCTACAAGTGATGAGTTAGCTGATTTCTTTGAATTGAACGGCTCAAGTTCCACCTTCAAAGTGTGAAAATTAACATTGTTCGTTTTAGCATCACTTCAGATTATTTGTTGATAGTGAACAATTCAAGCGATGCTCTCTTTGACTGATGGATATATATTTCACTCAGCAAATGGTGCTCTTCTTTCTTGTTAGTTTTCAAAGGTGCTGACAACATTATTGAAGTTGAAATCAGATTTCTCCTGCCGTTGAGAAATTAATTTTGAATATTATTTATTTAATAATATATATATTAAAATATTTATTTCATCGAAACTATTATTTCAATAATTTATTATTCAATTTTTATTCTATTATTAGGTACTAAGATTATTTCAATCCTAATTCCTCACAACATGATTGAAGAATCGAAATTCATTGGACCCGCACCAATATTCTTTAAAAATATATATTTTATTTAATAAACAAGTTATAAAATTTAAAAATATTTAAATGTAATATAAATTTATAATTTAAAAACATTCTTGGAAATTTCTACATTAATATTTTATGAATGGGATAATACCATTTTAGTCCCTATCGTTTACCATATTATCCATTTTAGTCCTCATCGTTCCAGTATTGACCATTTTAGTCCTTCTGTGATGTTTTCTGTTAAAATCAGACCACTTGATAAGGTCAGATGGTCAAATGACTGTTATGCCGCTAATAATGGCTGAGTTGGTTGCAAAGACAATATTACCCTTCAGTGGGGATCCAACCTGGATCTCCAACTAATTAAAAAAAAACTTACAAAAAAAAAAAATTAAAATTGATAGAGTGGAGATCCGTATTGGATCTCCACCGTCCATCTCATGAGATGGACGGTGGGGACCCAATCTGGATCCCAACTAATTAAAAAAAAAATTTAAAAATTCGAAAACTAAATTAAATTGATTAAGTGGAGATCCAGATTGGTTCTCCACAATCCATCTCATGAGATGGACGGTGGTGATCTAATCTGGATCTCCACCTAATATAAGAAAAAACTTAAAATTAAAAAAAAAAAAATCTTCATCTATGAGGAATTTTTTTTAATAAAACCAGATCTGGAATTTTTAATAAATATCTTCACTATCATCAAACCCAAACACCCAAATTTTTAACTACATCCACCATTCAACATCTTCATCTTCTTCATCAACACCCGAAACACACCCTTAACAGCAAAATCAAAACTAATTTGAACAAAACTATGAGGAAATTTTTTTAATAAAATAAGATCTGGATTTTTTTTTAATAAAACAAAACATGGAAAAAAAATATTTTGAACAACATTTGGAAATCTCTAGATTTTTCGAACAAGATCCGAAAATCTGGAACATGGAATTTTTTTTTAATAAAACAAGCAAACATCAATTTTTTTGCACATCAAACAACAAAATGAAGACGAATCAAGATCAAGAGTGTTGACGGTGGTTTTTGGATTGACTCAGTCAACAATAATATCTTAATCAAAACGAATAAATAAAGAAATAAATCAATGCATGCAAGACAAATTTTACGTGGAAAACCCTTGAATGGAAAAAACCACGGCACCCCTTGACGGCAGAAGAATAATACTATGAATTATTTGCAGTTTACACACTCAGATCTCTCATACAATTGCCTTATTCTCTCTCTAAACTTGAACCCCTTTTTATGGGATTTATGGTTCTATATATATGGGTTTCTTCTAGGGTTTCCTATGTTTATGCCGTATTAATAGGGGAGTTCCTACTTTAATTCATACAAGGAATTTAGAATTTGTAAGTAATTTTAGGGTTTGTTTACCATTTGGACTCTTCTTTGTTTAACAGCGGTTGTATCCTATCTAGAATAAGACTTGATCTTCGTGCCTTGTATCTGGTCGAGTTCTTGTTGTAGAAGGTATACTGGAATAATGTTACTTTTCTAACCGCATAATTCTTGGCAAACACTTTTGGTTGGCGAACACAACTTGTTTTCCTGTTGGTCGACCAACTGTGGCGAGCGCACTTCTAATTTGAATTGATGAGCGCGCCAGCTAGCGCTCCTTTTAACTGATTTTCCTTCATTGACTGGTCCCGAGTGATGTGGTTATTCTTTGACCCGTCTTTTCTGTACATTTTGCTGACGTGTCCTTTGGCCGAATATATACATACAACAATACCCCCATAAATACTTCAAGCTGACCCAATATAAGTTAATCTTCTTGGATTCTTTGGTTCTGCGAGCAGTATTTATATGTTTACTTGTGCTTTTTTGGTTTTCGTCATTTTCTGAATTTTGCAGACGTTTTCCCTCCCTCTTTTTTTTATTTCAGCCACGTGTTATTTTCAACGTTGAGTCTTCCTCAACAAGCTTTCATTTTCAGCCACAGAATTTCAAACGCTTGGTTTTGACGTGACGCGGTGTAATGATGTCACTCCTGTTGAGAATCCCCGTGGTGCCACGTGCTTATCGTTTGGTGGATGCCTCCCGTCACAGCCTTTACTCACAGGCGGCTTCACTTTATCATCGCCGTTTTTAATTATTACTTTTCTTGAATTTCGAATTCCCCCCTTTTAAGGACGAGACTGTTACGTTTCCTTTCACTTTCTTCTTGCTCTCGTTTTCTCTTTCATTCCTGCAGAAAACTTCTTCTGAAAAATCCTTCAGGTTTTTGACTCAAGGTGTTAGGTTTCCGGTGGTTCTCTTTCTTCTGCTACGATCTCCTAGTTCTCTTGAAGTGTGATTCTGCTGCTCATTCCCTTTTCTTCCTTTTCTGAAAACATTTCCAGTGAGTTTTCATGGACCCTTCTTAACGTGCTTTCCTTTTTAATCAAATGATTCAAGCTCTTGAGCTTGGCAATAAGGAAGTTGCAGATAAGATTGAGTCATACTTGCGTAATTTTGACCCAACTTCCCCTGTACCAATTTCTCTTTACATCCCTTTTGATTCTGAAGCCAATGCCCCTGATTTCGCTTTTCCTTCAACTGCTAACAGTGATTTTTCAGATATGGCAAAGACTCAAAGAACCAGTGGTGGTAGGCGACGGGGACCTAGAATTCCTAGGGAATCCCTCCTAGGTGCTCAGACGGTGATCGACTCAGATGTCGAGGATCATCGGTGAGATAATTTTTGTTTTGCTGTTGATCGCCTGAGTTCTTTGGACACCGAGGTGAATGTGGTCGGCGAATGAGAACTTGGCCGATATAGAAGGAGATACGACATCCTTGATTAAGTTCTCCTTATACCTTCTGGCGAGCGAGCTGCGTGGAATCTGTCGAGCAATGCCGTCGCCATTTATGGATCAATGTTAGGCTGTGGGGTGACTCTTCCCCTTCAGCCATTTATAGCCAGATTTCTGGCTGATGCTAAGCTCGCTCCTGCTCAGCTTTCGCCGAATAGCTATATGATTTTGATGGGCTTGTGTGTGATGTGGAAATCGATGGGTCGAGGGTCACCGACGCCTCGTGAAATCCGTCACTTCTATGTTCTAAGGCAATCCGGCCATGGCGGTACTTATTATCTTCAGTTAACTACCGTGGAGAATTGGATCCCTGAGGGTGTATCCAATCCTGGACAAGTGGAGATCTCCAGCGACGAGAAGAAGAATGGCTTCATCTGGGGTTTTCCTACCTCGAACAAGAGATAGAAGAACAGTTGGTTCTTCGTTGGTGGTGAATGGGGAAGAAATACCCCCCTGACGCTCGCTGCAACCTTCAAGCGAGAAAAGTTCCGAGGCATTTCACATCTCCCGACTCTTGGTCAAAAGCTCCCCCCGGCTTGACTCCACACGAAGTAAAAAATATAGCGGAGGCTGCGGTGGTCGGTTTGGCCCAGAGAGGTCATGAGTTTCTTCTTGATGAGGCCAATATGGTTGCTTGTGGTGTTTTCCCGCGTTTTTCTGCTAGGCGACGCCGCTGTAAGTTTCTTAACCTTAAACTTTTTTTATCGATTTGCATTAAGTAACACTTGTTCTTTGTTTCTCAGTACACTTGTTCTTTGTTTCTCAGTGAGTGAATTTGATGTCGTTTGCAACGAGCAAGCCCGAGCAGTGAAGAATTCTGAAGCTGCTAGCCAAAGACATGCTGCAGGCTTGTCTAAGAAGGGAGTCGCACCACCCAAGGGTGATGATTCTCAAGATGATGGAGGGGCCGGTGAAGTTCCTACTGTTGTAGAGGTGGTCACCAGCCTCGTGGAGATGGCGTGGACACTCAGCTACCTATCCCTAGTCATAAGGGAAAAGAGAAAGTTGGCGCTCTTGGGGTGAGTGCGGAAGTTTTGATTTTTGACGCCAGCATGCCGG